>CAUJNA010000293.1:92500-147500 GCA_963377175.1 Effrenium voratum
TTGTGCTTACAATTGTAGCTGTCACAATTTACGAATATGTATATATAATATTATATGTGTGTAGTCCAAGTTTCTTTATCTAGAATTATTCCGTGTAACCTATGTGTATGTTGATATGTTATAGTATGATTGTCTTCGTATAATCCTTGCCATTGTATTCTGTACGTTTTACAATATGGGATTATTAAACATGATGTAGATCCTAAAAGTAGTTGAAACTTATTGTTCTGGAAGGGATGGGATTCTTACATGGAAAGGGTTCTATCGTGTAGGCACTGAGTATGTTTGCTAACAACTTATTGACACATGTTCTATCAGTGTTCTCAAGGTTGATTCTAATTTTCAAAGATTGCAGATATCATATCTGTCTGTTTCGCTTATTACAAGGTCTTATTGTTCTGTATCGCTAATTTACTCTAAACAAAATATATTCATAGTTTAAACAACAAACAAAAATCAATGAGACCACATAAATGAACAAAATTACATTCTGGAATGATTATCTGTTCATGTGCTTCGTTTACAAACCCATTCTTGATCATATAAGAACACACTAATAGAAAATAGCAAAACGGTAAACAAAAAGTCATAGAATACAGATAATTCAGAAGGCATACACATTCCGCAACTACATACAACACATATGACATATAAACTATTGTAATGCTCTTCATATTTGCCAGCCGTCAAAAACCCAAAGATTGCAGTGTCACGTACATAAGCATAAACCATCAAGACATATCAGATACAGATTCAATAAACTAATAACTTCAATACAATCTTGAAACCTTCAAAGAATGACCAAAAACAAAAAACACATCAAACCCAGGTCAATATGTGTATTGTGCGTGTTGGCATTTTCTGGAACTTCCTTCAGCTAGACATATTCCATCTGTCAGAGGTCTTGCTTGATCAGACGTCTCTGGACTAGTCACTCATTTGCAAAAAAAAAATGGAATGTTTTGTGCAACCTTCACATTGGCTGGCAGTAAATGCATGGGAGGGACAAGCCATTCCTTTCGTCTCTCTTCCTTGGGCATGAATAGACCTCAACAAAGGCTGAAACCTTCCAATGGCCCTTCCGGGACTCGCTCCCTTACCTTGCCATTGGCGAAGAATGTGACCCCTCCCATGTTTCCAACTTGTTTTAGCTTGATGTCAAGCCCTGACCAAAAAGGAGAAAGGAGGCATTTACAATGGAAAACTGGAAACCTGGTTCTTCACAACATGCCAACTGACAAAAGCGGCCTTGGGCGGCACGAGTAATAACCTTCCAACTCAAGGGCATTCAACAAACAGACTTCAGCAATCAAAGTGGTCCTAAACCAGAACCCTATGACTGCTTGCTCCAATGTTCAACTCCCCAAGTGCTGTTGCAATCCGTGCGGTTTCCCAACTTCAATCGAATGGAATATGCGGCAGCTGGGCATCTTTCTAATGCGCTTTCTTGCTCTGCAGGATCTTCTTGGGACAGCTTCCTCCCATATGCTTTTGCATTGCCTGGGCACAATTGGCCACCCAAAGCATGGACATCTGGGCAATTTCATAGAATTCACAAACCGAAAACAAGGAATCCCCGAGTAGCAAGCCTCATGGCCATGGTTGTTGGTCTCTTCCTACCTCAGCTTCTAATTTGCCCAGATGGACATGTGTTGGGCTGAACTCTGCAACGTGTTGAGCACCTGGAAACAAGGCCGGAAACACACGGAACCTGAGTCGCAATCTTAGGGTCCCATTTTCCCCTTGAAAAAATGGATGGTGTGTTGGGGGTTCAAGCTCTTTCTTCCTCAGAGGCTACTTGGACCCTTCGATCTTCGGGATAGACCTGGACTGTTTGGTTCTACTCCGTGTCCAGCCTCTGAAGGCCCTGAATTTCGTGAGGCGGGAGAGGAAGCATTGGACCCTCCATTGGGACCTCCATCGAAATCATTGAAAGACTTTGGACCTCAAAATTGACCTTGAGGCCCCAAGATTCTTAGCGTTGGATGCATCTGGATTTCACCAAGGCGCCCTATTTGGAGACACCTATACCGGTGAACAAGTTGCCCATAGGACTTAACTTTGAGCACAAATATTGATCTCTGGCTTTCTGTAAAAGAAAGCCTGGTCCAACCGCCATGCACTTCATTTACTGACCCTTCTTTGTCCAACCTTGTCCAACCAACCTCACCTTCTGGTTGAGTCACTTCATTTGCTCCCTCTCCTTCCATCCCGGGCGCATCCGACTTTGAGTCGACGAGCCGTTTTCGCGCCGCCGGGGAAGCCAAGCGCTGCGAACTTCCATTTGCGCTGCCGAAAGGCTTGGTAGCAACGAAAACTGCACCACAAAATGAGCTTAGTTGGTTCGCAAGGAAAACACACATGATTCCAAGCAACCGAGCAATAACCAACAGTGATGGATATTGCCCCGCTCCAGCTAGGCCCTCAAATTTGCCCCCGAAAGCAAGTAATTCGGGGTGTGGTATGGCTTCGGAAGCCTGTCACGAGCCGCGATCAATACTAGCAAACCATGACCATGTCCCTTCAACCAACCGTGTTCCAAACCAACTTGGACATATCCGAAAGGATCTTGGAATCCTTGTCACCATCCCAATTTATGTTGCAGGCCCTACGACGCGTCAAAACTCAAATGTGGACCATTGTGATTCACGTAGGAACCCTCACATTGGTGGTCTCAAATTAATGGAGGGTCCATGACCAGCTCTAAGCCAAAGTAAAGGTGTATTTCACGTATTGGATCCCCTTGTCAAGCTAGGCAACATGTCCCTGGTTCTGATGCGCCCTTCAGTTCTAAAAGTTGTTGTAAGCAGAAGGAGCGCAAACACCCTCAAGATGCATAGGGTTACACTATCTCCAAACCATTAAGGCGGGATGGGGATATACTAAATGATATACATATTTCCATGCTGCGACTTGCGGCCCAGGTCTTTGAGAGCCTCAAACCCTCTGGTCCCTTGGAAGCCAGCGTCGTCAGGGAACATAGTGTGAACCCATGGTGTGCCTTTACAAGAAGGCGTTACCCTCAAAAAAGACACACCCATATGCACTCATGGCCATGTAGAGTTTCGTTGGCGACTGGTTTCCAAAAGCCACAGTGATTCATCGCGATTCATTGTGGGGTGCATTGGGTTACATGCAGCCTTTGGGTGTGGTTTTGGGAGTTCCCACTACAAAACTCTGCACAGTTCCAGGGGTACCTTCCCCATTTTTTCAGGGATCCTTGTTTCTAGAAACCCTCCGGAAACCCGAGAAAACAGCTGTTTGAAAAGAACGATGGTTGAAAAGAATGGGGATTTAACTTCTAGAACAGTGGTGTCTTTGTGGTGCTATGTTCCATGGAGGGTAGGTTGGGGAAGTGGAAGCCATCCTACCGGACCCCCAAACCCCTCTTTTGGGTTCCATGTGGCCCAACAGGATTTCCAACTGAAAAACCTGCCAAAAAGAAAGCAACAACTGAGCAACCTGCAAAACTACTAACTTGCAAAACCTCCTTGCTGCTCCTTAACGCCTCTTTAAATGAGTCGAAGACTTGAATACCAGTTTAGCTCCCAGAACGGAGCCACGTGGACTCGAGTTCAGCAAATGGCAGTTGATCTCCAGGCTCCGGGCACCGGGCGACAGGTCGCTTTCGGGCGCCACAGGCGAAACATTTGGCTGCGGGTCACAAATCGGGCAACCCCAAATGGAACCCCGGTAAAGGGAAAAGTAGACTAACTACCATGTCTGGTTTGCTAGCCTTGCTCCCACTAGAAGGCATTTGGGACTGGGAGGGTGCTGGAAGATCAGTTTCCTCTTAAAGCTAACTGTCAGGTGCCATGTTATATAGTGGGTTTGACGGTACTCGTACGTACTCTCACTTCAGTGGTTTGGACAAGTCGACACTTTTGGTTCGATCATCAGTGGTGATGGGTGTCCAACTCCGGGCGTGAGGTTTGGTTCCAAAGTTCAACTCAGGTGCTCCACATCTAGCGGTTTCCATGAAATGCTTCCCCCCACCAGCAGCCCCCAACAGCGGCTGTTTGGACAGTACTTGGGATTTGATGGACATGGGACAACTCAGGTATTGGGGCGTGCTGGAAGGGGTCACCATTTTGAGAAACCTCCATTTATCTAGGCACGAGTACTACTGCAATGAACTCTCCGGATCGGCGCCGAGAAAAAGCCCAGAGCAGTCCCTTCAGGTCAGCAGTATGGCGTGCCTTTTTGGTTTAAACGGAAACCAAGAGGAGGGAAACCTACATCTTGGGGGTCGCCCAAGAAAAAAGCACCCATATGCTCACATCTGAACATGGGCTCTGAGGGTCCGCTTCAAGTGCCTTGAGGAATTGGTCCCGGAGGTCCACGTTGGAGGGGTCATGACCCTTAGGAATGAATTGTGTCTGGGGGGTGAAGCGTTTGAAGTCCCGAAGCATTGCGGTGTCGCCCGGTTCCCTTCACCTCGCATGGCATGTCATATGAAGTCACATCTCAGAGACTGAGTTCGGTCCGGTTGTCTCTCCTGGCCGGCCAGCGCTGCGTGCACTCGTACCCATGTCACCGATGGTGGCAAGTGAGTCAAAAACGCCCAGAGAGGGACTCCGTGGCCCATCCCGGAATCGTGGATATCATGGTCGCCCAAAGTCTCTTGACTTGTGACTGCCTCTTTTGGCCTTCAACAAAGAGTCTGGGAGGTACGCAAGGTCAATAGAATTGGAATCGGGGACTGGACTGCAAAAGTTGACTTTTCGCTTGAAGTGATAGGATGACACACCAAAAAACGACTCAAACAGTCAATTCTACGAAAAGTAAGCTAAGTCTGGCAACGCTTGGTTCATGATATCTCGAACTTGCAACTCGTCCAACCTCTGAGATCAGGGCTTCGCTCAGCAAACGGACAGAGAGACATACGGGGAGCCCTGCAACATACATGACATATACCCTAGGAACACCCGATTTTTGCAGGGCCCTCAACGGGGTCTGCATTGGAAGGGTCGTGTGGCAAAAGGTGATTTTCAAAACCACCCTTTAAGGAGAACATATAGGGAACCCTGAAAGATAGATGAAATACAAGGAATTTGGCCGTGTAACTTCCCTGGTGTGGATGGCTTTGACGGGATCTCTGGCCAGTCGTTACTTGTTTCACCTTCAAACCATCTGCAAATCGTTGTAATTCCAACACCTGAGTTACCCCTCCTCCCCGCAGCATGATCACGCCATGTACTATCATCTTTCTATCACACGTGGAAGGTTACCATATTTAAGACACCAACTGTTTCTGTCCACTATGATTCCGGGCCAGACCTAGACCCCAGCAAACAGTAAGCCCGAGTATTGGCTAAGAATCGCAATGTGTTGGAAAGAGGGTGCCCTCGGATTCGGACAACAAAGTCTAAAGATCCCCGATGCCCCTCCTGCGATTGCAGCGATCGTACACGGCCAACCGCATCGTCCACTTGACCTGCGAGTTTTGTTCGATGGCCTGTTTGATGACAAATGCTCAACGGATGGTCTTACCTTAAGGGTCATTGCCTCTGTGAAGCACCCGGGCCCTCCAATGGAGAACCCGAATCGCAACCCTTCAAAGCCTTTTTGGAGGACCGAGCAATCGGGAGCCTTAGGGTTCAACCCAATTTAGATGATGAAACTCCGCTCGAACGGTAAACACTGACACTGGTTGTCCTGAACCCAACCATGGTAGCTGAATCGGGGCAAAAGCCCCCTACCCACATCATCATACTCTTTTTCCAGGTGCATTTGGGGTCAAACCACGTTGCTTTTTGAGGGCCCTGAAGGAATTGGTCGGTTGTTTCCGGGCCAGGGGTAAAATAGCCGCTAAATAAGGATTTCCCCAAAAAGCTGAAAAGGTTAAAGATCCAACCTCACTAGGGCGAGAAGGGGGAGGCCCTCAGAGACCAGGAAGCTTGCTAGTGCGATAGCTAGGGAATGACGAGTCCGGGTGTTTGGAATGGACCGGTTTTGGGGATTCCCTTCAAGGAAACCACAAGGGTCTGTTTATGGAGGTCATTCATTCCCTGCCTATTGAACCAGCAAGGACATGTTGATTGGATTGCGGAGTCTGGGCACGCATTGCCGAAACGCATCATGTCTTTGTCAAGCCCCAAGGCAGACATGGACCATGATGTGTGGAATTTAGCCGTAGCCATGGTCAACACGCCCCCATGCTTTGGATATTTATTCAGGCTGGTCATGGGCACCAGGAACAGAGGACACTCTTGAATGGCTCTGCCAAGGCGCTCCGCATATCCTCCATCCTGAGCTGAGCAAAAATACACTGAAACATGGAGATGAAGCAGATTAAGGAGGGAGCTTCATTTGGGCTCACTCGAGTGGAATGGCCCAAAGCAGTCAAAGCTCGGGCTTCAAGTAAAGACCGGAGAAAAGCAACGATCCGTCGAGAAACTGCGGAATTGAGTTGGGTCGGCCATGCTTTTCAAGAACTCCTATGGTTGTCAAGGCCCCGCTCCCAACCACCGTCAAGGCCCCGCTCCCAACCACCCCCCCTCAAGAGCCCCAAATAGACCCAGGCGTGATTGGCGGACGGGGAACTTCTTTTGGGGCGCCCTGGGCAAGCGTGATTGGGATATTTAAACCATGTGTGTGGAATCAAGAAATCAACGGGGTCAAGTGAACAAGTCGGAAAGCGTGCCCTTCTTGTCGCGCCCTTTGGTCACTCGAAGGAGTCCCGTGCTCACATCCCAAGGCCTCCCTAAGCGCCGGAAGCCTGCACGGCACGGCCGAGCTTTGGCCGTGAAGCGCTTCTTTTCGTCAAGGGAGACACCGGTCGTTCAACATACACCAGGCACCCTAAGAGCCCGATCCATGCTTCTTGTAACGTTGGCCCCCGCCCAAAAAAAAAGACAACGGACACGTTTTTGGGAGCCGCGACCCATGGTGCACAGCCCCGTTTTGGCATCCCGCGTGCATATATCCCGTGGTTGAGGCTTTGTTGAACCGATGTACGACGGATAGCCGTGTCCGGATATAAGTGGGGTTACTAGGGGTAGTCGCCTATGGTTCCCTACTGACCTGACTGTTATGTTGCCAAGCTTGAATAACATTGACCACGGTTGTGGATACTGTTCAAACGGAGCTTCAGCATCTAAATCAAATTGTGTTTGGTTAAACCCTTGTCTTCCACAGTTTTGCAGGTCAACCCTCTGCACCCTACGTGGTTGGAGGTGAGCGTTTCCGGCTTTCCGAGCGGCTGCTTGGTAAGCACGAAGAAGGTCTCGGTGTTATCTTCGTCCAGCGGCCCCGCCATGCCGCCCCCCGTCTGCGCGAGTTGAAAGCAAAGGTTTGCCTGGTTTCCCGGGAGTCTCGTGATTCAAACCAAAACAATTGCTGCGCTTCTAAAACAATGACATCAACAGGATGAGTATGTCCAGTGTTGGGGGTTCATATACCCTGCAAAGCAATTGGAGTTGATATATCTAGTGTTGGGCGGTTCATATCACCAGTAAAGCAGTGGGACTTAAAGAAGAAAAAGTTCGGGGTTCACTCATATATCCAGCGACGGGGTTTGTACAGCGACTCACAGAACTCTCCAGCGTTAAGAGCTCACATCACCAGTAAAACAATGGGAACTTAATACATCCAGAGTTGGGGTTCACATAACCAGAAAAAGCAGTGGGACTCACTTTGCACAGTGTTGGGGGGATTCCTTGACCTGTAAAACAGCCTGACATGATATATCCAGTGTGGGGGGGTTATGTAGGTAAAACCATGGAACTTACTATATCAAGTGTGATTTCTTCAGCGTTGGTAAAGCAATGGGAGTTCATATATCCAGAGTAGCGTGCTGGGACTGAATCTGTCGGTTTCACCTGTAAAACACTGGGACACAATCTACGGGTTCATATCGCCAGTCAAAAACGATGGAACTTAATTTGCCCAGTGTTGGGGGTCATATCGTATATATCCAAAAAGCTATGGGACATTACTCAGTGTTGGGGGCTCGCATCACCAGTGAAACGGGCTTATTATACCCAGTTGGGGGCCCATATAGCCAGTTAAACAGTCGGATTTGGTACATCCAGTGTTGGGGCTCATACAACCAGAAAAACGGTGGGATTCAATTTGCACTGTGTTGAGGGCTCCCTTCACCAGTAAAACAGTGGGACTTGATATACCCAGTGCTGGGGGTTCATATAACCGGTACCAGTAAAACTGCGCACCTTGAAAAAATATAGTGGCATGGGACTTAATTTTCACAGGGTGTTGGATTAATTTCACCACGTTTTTGTTCTGATTCTCCTTAAGGGTCATGACCCCGCCAAGCCAAAGCGACCAGGTTAGGGCCAACATTGGGGCTCATGAAAGTGCCCCTATGTCCAGTTTGTGAATTGCAGTATCCCTGAGATTCAGTTTTAGCCATGAGGCCGTCAAACGCGTTGACCGGCACTCGAATGCCACAGCTTCCGAAGGTCGCTCTTCGCCCGACTGAATAGGATTGACATAGATACCATTATGGCCACTCGCAGTGTACTTCTGATACGTGCGAGCGACAAGACTGAGGTGAGTTGCTACTTCCTTTGCCACAACTCGCCGGCTCCGGCGAAACAGGCAAATCCGTAGCTTCAGTGAATGTGCTCAGCATGACTTTTGACCGGAGCAAAGATTTTCTCCCATGCTAAGATCCGGAAGTGGAGTCTGCACAGCTGTCACGACCCCCAAACCCTCAAGTACCCTCAATAACAACCGATAAAACACCGGGTCAGACCCCAAAGCTCGGGACCGTTGGGAGAAAATATGAATGAACTGATGTGTATATACATATATAAAGGCCCAGCTGCTGTCATTATGATACTTGTGATTGTGTTTCTTTTTTGTGGGGGGGGGGGCTATTTCGACAGATACCTCCAGCCAAACCTTCTCCAGCCTCTTCAGGGATCCTCTTCTAAAAATGGGCCTACCCGGGAAAATGGGTCAAGAATGGGGGTCAACCCTTATACCCGTATGAGTATGAGTCCAAATTATACCGCCAAACGATCGCAGCTCTTAGTCCTTGTTTCCATATTAAACACTTTCCAGGGTTCCATTCTGGGGTTACCCAATTTTGACAACCGCCCCCATCTGGGCTGTGCTCGGATCTGCTGCCACAAGTTTAACTTGTAGTGGGTGAAATGGACCCCCCAAACCCTAAAAAGCGAAAAAGATAAGGGGCTGGCGGGAACCACCAACCCATATGTGTATCCAAATACATATATATATATATATATATATGTATTTTTATAAACCCAGCCTCTCTTTCACCGGTTTCACTCACCCAGCCGGCGGAGAAAAAAAACAAACAGCGAGAAAGCGCGGCATTCCAGCGAGGCCTTGACCTTGGCGATGGTCCCTCCTGCCACAGCGCCCGCGGCGGCGCCCATCCTCAAGGACCGGAAACGAGTGCGCGGGAAGAAACGGAGGTCGAGCACCTTTCTTTTCGGGTTTCCCGGCATGTGGAGTTCTCTCGGTTGCTTTCAGTCCCCTGCTAAAAGTGAACAACTTTTAGTGGTTTAACTGAAAACCCATTCGTTGGCAACAAGTTAAAGTTCTAACATCCAAGAAAAATGCACCAAAGTTCTGGTTACCGCCACTCATGCAGCAATTGCCAATGTTCACCGTCCAAGCTCGTGGATTGTCAGGGTGTTGGCTGGTCGATCACCTTTCGGCTCAAAGGAAAACGCACCCTGCAAACAAAGTTGGTCTCTCCTTGTGGCCTTGGATTCAAGACCAGCCATGGGATCTCTCAAAATAGTTTTGGGTACCCCAAATTTGGTGGTTGTCCTTTTGGCTTCCCTTTAAACCAACCCCCAAAAGGTACCCTCAACAAAAAGACACACCCATGTTCACGGGAAACAAGAAAACATCTCGAAAGTGAGCTTCCCGTTCAGTTTCTTGAAGCCGGCCCCTCGCTTTTCGCGAAGTGAACACCAGTGAGGTCCATGTAAATTCAGTAGATATGTGTTAAGGAGACCCACATGGCCTCCGACCTACGAAAAGGGAATTCCCTCAACCGAACACAGCGGCGGTCCCTTCGCTTCTCCCGATGTTTTCGAAAGGGATCGCAAGCAAAGAGTACCTTCTTCTTGCATCTGCAGGGGTGTTCCCCACTCCAAAGAAATTTGGCAAACAAACAGTTGAGTCTGTCCACCCTCAGTTGCGATTGACAGTTGGGTGGAACTCAAGTAAGGGTCTGGATTGGTCTTGGGCTAACTCGGGCGGTTTTCAAGGTCGCCTGAGGAATTGGTCACTATAGGTTCTCCATTGGCGGGCCTCGAAAATCTTCATCGAAGGGGTCATGACCCTTGCAAAGGGGAAAAGCGTGACGTGCGCATAGGGGAAAGTTCAAGGCAAATTTCTTCATGTGTGATTCAGGGGTAACTGGATTTCCCCTTCAAAAGTTGCAATGTACTGGTGGGTTCCACTGGATTCCTTGTGCTTCTGCTCGTTTCCCGTCCCGTTCAGCCAAGAGGCAGAGCTGCCACTTTGCAATTCATGTTGCAGATTTCTTTCTCCTTGGCAAGCTCCAAGCAGCATGAATACACGATCAGCCCCAGCACATTTTGCAGCAAACATCGGCTGCACAAGAACCAGCTCTTCCAGCACCCTCCAACTTGTCTGCTTCCAAGCAAGTCCAAGCAGCAGTCGGAGGGCGCCGGTTGCTGCCAAGCCACTATGTAATCCACTTGCTTAAACCTCGGGACGGGCACGCACAAGACAAGTGCTGCACGGACGCCACTTCCAACACAATGGCCATGTGTAAAAATAATTGGACCACCCAAAATGGTGGGGTTCCCTTTTGGTGTCCTTTTAGGACCCAAACGATCCATTGGACACCACTCCCTTCATTGGACCGTTTGGGAATCTGAAAGGGCTTCCTCAAAAGACACAACACACGCACACAAGGATCCGTTTTCAGGCAACCAACACCTTCCGATGGAGGTCCTGACCCTATTTAGGGTGCTGTCTGATGCCTAGAGTGGAACTTCTGTTCGATTGGAGCTGACCCTGCATTGGCACTGCGGTTGGAACCCCAACCCTCAGGGGCCCTTGAAAAACAAAAAAAAACAGATTTCAGGGCCCTGAGGGTGGACAACGTGCTTTGCATCCGAAAGGCAATTTCTGCTGCGGGTCTGGATCCTTCGCGGCCTCCTTCTCCTCTTTCTCGTCCTCAAGAGGATTTTGGCCAAACAACATGTTGGCCAGTTCAGACAGGGTCTGTCTTGGCTTGACTCGGTACCATTTGTTTGAGGTTCAGTTTAGGAAACCAAAGGAAACCACCCATTTTGGAGGGTTTCCCATTTCGAGACCTCAGGAATCGGGCCCCTGAGGAAACGGGTCGGGGTTCTTCATCAGAGGGTCCGCTTTGGAGGGGGCATCACCCGGGTATGAGCTGTTTAGCACCCCGCGTCTCTCCTCCAGGGTTATACATGGCTATACCATGTACCTCAAAAAAGTAGCCCCTATCCACAAGTACAATGCTCAGTGGGCGAACTCGTCTCTCGTGTCTGCGCCTTCTTGGACAGCAGCGTGAGCGGGTTCAGCGCGCTCAGCGTGCCGCCTGGCGAAACTAAAAAAACAAACATGGCACTGGGATTCAAACTAAAGGTCTGTTTCGGCTGTTTTGCCCTCAAAGCTGGTTGCTTTCAAGGGTTTTTGAGAAATTGGTCGGTTCTTCATTCGAGGGTGCGGGGGTCTGCATTGGGGAAAGTCATAACCTTTAGGGTACCATGAAAAGAAGAGGTTAGTTTAATATTAACAATATATTGGTATGTCAAAGTAACCCCCCCCTCCCCCGCCCTTTCGAATGATGGTTGTCCCCTTTACCCACAAGAATAACACCGCCTCGCGCCCCATATGGCCACCATGGTTTGCTGTTCAGGAGTTCTATCATCTGAATTGGGTCCCCTTGGGCCATTCGTTTAATGGGAGTGTAGAGCCCTGGGCTTGACTCACTGGACTCAGCACAAAGCCATTTTCATGAACCTGGGCCAATGGGAAGGAGCTACAGGGGCTATTACTTAAACACCCTTAGTAAGGCCTTGCCGAACCTCCAGTTGCCGGTCTGGATTCGTGATTTGGAGGTTGGAGGTGTTCCCAAGGTTTCCACAAAAGCCAGGGGTTAATTTCCGCGATCCGAAGGGTTGCCTGATCAAAGTGTCCCTCCAAATGGCTTGGTACATATAGATCTGTGCTCGCGCCTTCTCCTGCCAAAGGGCCAACATTGGACAACTGAAGGTCAGGTCGATGCGATTTGGACTCGTATGGGTGTGCCGTATTTTTTATGGGACCCCCCGCCCCACACAAAACAACAAAAACGAAACCCAGTTCTCCCTGTGGCTTCTATCGAGCCTCCAAAAAAGCGAGCCACCCGCACACACACACACAATCCCACACACACGCACAATCACACACACACATTGTGAGATTGTGTTTGATTGTATTTGGAGGATCATGTGCTACATCCCTCTTGAACCAATTTCTCCCGGAACAGGGGACCTTCATCCAGATCGTTTCAGCCGGCAACCAAAGCTCCAATACCCCAAGGTAAGGCAAGTGACAGGAGGCCCGTATATGCGTATATGCCGTTTCCTCCATATTATACGTATTTATGCCGCTTAATATGTATACACATAATACATTATATATACACACCTTTGTGCACTCGTTGGTCCTTGATGTTTGGCGAGCGTCCACCTCATGGGTTGGGCTGAACTGTAGTCGGTATGGCGGGGGTGGCGAGCAATGAGGTGGCAACTTGGCAAATTTGCCAGCTGCTGAGGCTTAGTTGCTGCCAGTCTCATCTATTCAATAATATAAGACCTAACCGCTAGGGTCCAAGTTCTCAGAGCTAGGTGTCTGTTTCCCTCATGTCCTCGGAACCCCCACATACAATTCTAAGTTGCTCTTCCAAGTTACAGTACTTCACCAGTCAACAATAAGAGATCAATAGTAAGGAGGTTTATACCCATTACAAGGTCGCTGTATTTGCCAGAGAATCGCCAACATCCCCAGTGTTTCTTGTTGCCGGAACAGTAGCCAAGGGAAGCAACCGTTTAGTAGCTACAGGCAAGCATCCTGGATGGGCAGAATCCGCTTTGCACCACTTGAGATGGATGAAACCCTATGAACACTGGGATTAGCCAACTACAACATGATTGCCCGTCCACAGTATACAAGTCCTGTAAGCTTCGCCCCATGTCATTCCCTTTCTTAGTGTAGTGATTGACTGTTGCTATTGAAGCTGTAGCCACTAACCATCATGCTACCGTTTTGCTATACTTCTGAGGCCTCAAATGAGGGCTCTCCAAGTACAGGGTCATCTTCACGGTGCGCTCGCTTTCATGTGAGATGGCCACAAAAGATGTGCGGATCATTGACCTTGACCACCCCCACCCCCCAAGCGACAGCTTCCTTGGACAGCACCTCAGGCTTTGGTCATAGAAGCGTGTGGTGTGTTGGGACGGGAACATCCACCGGGTCCACATCCTCAAGTTTGCCCTCTAAATGGGTTCAAGAGCAAACACTAAGTGATTGTGAACCCCTGTACATCTGGGTTCACCGGTTGTGAGGCCATGCAGCGGTCTCTGTGGTCTCAGGCCTTGGACACAGAAGGATGGGTTTGGTTTCTGACGCTCGGCACCCTCAAAGAGGGTTCGCAACGGACACGGAAAATCCCAGGCCCAAGAAAGGCCAAAACACAACTATAATTTCCGTAACTCAATATAAGATGGGGGTCACGACCCCATTTTTTGAGGGTAATGAACCCGCATTTCAGGGTCATGGACGGGAGACCAGACCCACGCCTCTCAGCACCGGATGGCTCGCTTCCGTCCAAAACCCGACCGATGCCGCCGGGAGAAGGACCCAAGCCCCGCCTAGGATTCCTGCACCCTTGATGCCGCCCGGGCACTTGGCATTGCACAGCATGAACACGCCCAGACCTGTCCGAACCACCCCATAAACAGTTGCAAGGACGGTTTTGCATTTCCTTGCACCCAAAACCTGGTTTTTTCGCCCAAATGGGATACCTTACAAGTTGCCTTTTTTTTGTTTTTCTTTCTGGGGCCATGGGCAGCCACCCGAGAATCTCCAGTGGAAGATCGAGTGAGGAGCCCTGGACCGAAAAGAAGCCCATGTTCATTTTAATTAAGTCGCGGACTCGATTTTTTGTTGCTTGAATTTCCAGGCGGGATTTGCTCTTATATCTAAGCAGTAGTAGCATTTTAAATCTACCTGAGAATGCCCTGAACGAAGGGGGAAAGGCGACCCCACAGAGACACCGAAACTTGTCAGCGTCTTCCTTCCCCTTTGCGTACCACGTACCACGGACAAAAAGCAAGCCCCCTGTAATGTTGCCAACATGCTTCTTCATGCGCTTCCAACCTCTAATCCACTGACCTCTTCTTGCCAGCGCACGGGAAGGCTGGCAAGAAATCATTGTTGTACGCGAATAATTCAATTGTATGTTTCCGTTCATGCGTATTCATGATCATCATCACCACCCTCCTCGATCATTGTCTTAGGGGATGCTGGGCCCTATAGACAGTTGGCCTCGCTGGTGACGCCGGGGATGCGTAAACATGACCATCATTGCTAGCATCATCATGATCATCATCATCATCATCATCGTCATCATCATCATTATCATCATCATCATCATCATCATACCAAAAAGCTCCTGCGACTCCTCCCCGGGGTTGGAGGAGGATGATGCAAAGCCAGAGCTAGTGCCAGAGCTGACTTCTGATTTGTGCGTTCTTCAACGTCCTCGTTACTCGCTTCAGCAAAGTCTTCCTCACAGCGTCAGGGTTCAAGCCTGTGGACCCAAAAGCTCACTCCAAGCCTTCCTGGACTCGACCGTCTTCCTATTTTCTTTCTGACATTGTTCCATCAAGCTCGACAAAAAGCCCCAGAAAAAGCTGAAGCAGGTTGGGGAAATACATCAAGCTACTAAGTGGTTTGAACACCCAAGGCAAGTAAGGTGCTTATGGTGGCCATGTTGACAAAAGCTAAAGGAAGCCACCAGCACCTTGCAGAAGCCCGTCCAAAAAGCAGTCGTTACGGGCAGCAGGGGGGGGGGGTTGGCAGGGGAAGAATGTGGCTAGATGTTGTCCAGCGCCCCGTTGACAGGCAGTCGAGCTTCACCTTCCTCACTTCAGTATACTTCTGGGGGAGGGCATTCTTGTGTGTTGGACTTCTTCTGGCCCAATTCTCCCAGGACAAGATTTCAGGGAGGGGACGTCAAGAGTGTTAATGGCGCACATGTGGTTGGCATCTTGGCTGGTTTCCTTTGAGTGGCATAATCCAACCCCCTCCCCAGGACAATTTCATGGCTGCCACCCTGTTCCGCAGACCCGAATGGAGAAAGGGATGGTCCAGGGGAAATGTTTGGCTACGGAGATCCACAGTCTCGCGTCCCCTCAATTTCAAGCCTTTCGCCACTTTGCAAGAGGTTCAGGTACTCTAAGGGCAACACTTCGACTGGGCGTTGTGGGGTCTACACCACATTCTATAAGCCATGATATGTTCAAATTATGTGGCCCTTACATGGGCTTTGGAAATATTAGTTATGTCTGATATACCGCTCTATATACATATCTTGCTCTCCAATGGTGCCCCGAGGGCCTTCAAACAGTCCCATCTTCGAGGATCCCCAAAAAACCGTCGAATTGGTTCGACCCGAAATGGATATGAAAAGTTGCCCATGTGGGGAACCAGTAATCACCTTTTCAAAAGCTCTCTGCTGCTTCTTGGCCTCCAAGAAGGCTCGCTGTTTCAGATGGCATTTTCTGTTTGGTGCTTCTAGGGTCGCAACTTCTTGTAAAAGACGGGTCCGGAGCTGGGAAAAAAGGGGAAACCAAAAGGTGAGGTCAAAAGGTGACAAGGTGGCCAGACTTAGACCCCCCACCCCCTGCAAACAGTTGCCCTTGTTGTTGGTGATAGCCAAAGTCAAGGAAAACGGGAGGCAAAGAGTTAAAGGGGTAGGCCAAGCCTGACCATTGTTTCGAAACCGGCAAACCATCGACTTAAGTCGCCTCCCGCTGCGGCTCCAATGCCGGCCCCGATGCCGACCCTTAGATCCGAATCCAATCTCCAGAATGTATCTTGGGTCAATTCATCTAGACCCTGCCCTAAGGGTCAAGTTTTCACTTCCACGAACTGGCCAAACAAAAGCAAGCACACTTTTTGCTTGCCATTGAAATGGTCCAAGCCCAAAGAGTTGATGCAGTCCATCAGGGAATGAGAGTTTGGAAAAAGAAGGGCCTACCTGTCAGTCCAATGCTAACCCTTGAACTACTTACCAAACAGGAGAGTGTGCCCATGTGTTTTCCCCCCATTCTCGATGAAGAATGGTGACAGGCAAAAACCAAAGTCCGGCAGATCTGCCCCGAGGTGTTTCGTAACCAGCCAAAACCGCGCGACTTCTTCATGTCCAAAGCGCCTGCAGGCTAAAGGATTGTCGTTGGGTCATTGGCACCTGACAGGGGTCCAGGAAGTTTATCTTCCAGCTACCCTCCTATAGGTGCTATGGTATGCATATAACTGGCTTTAAGAAACTGTCCATTCACAGCATCCTCCCAAACAAAACCTGCTCAAGCATTTTGAAATGAACAAGTCTGTTGCAAGGAAGCGCTGCTGGTAAGAACAGCTGATACTGTTTAAGTCGAGTAAACATAGGGCGCAGCTCAGGTCTGCGACAGTGTAAGGAGTTGGCTCCAGTCGAGTCAGGAGCTACTAAATATAATTCACAGCAGCCTTTGTCGCCAAACCATGTCGCTTCGCTGCCGCCTTTGTTCCAGATTCCATTCAGCCGCTTACATGAGCATCCAATGACCACCAGGACCAATGGGGGTCAGGAAACTTATGCCCCGCACCAACCCGAATTGGGGATTCCCAAAAGCCCTTCGCGGCTAAGCTCGTTTTATCCCCAGCTCGCATGAGTGTTGACAATTGCACCGGGCTGTTCCGACTGATCCCCCTACAAGAAGACACGAAAGCAAACTTCCAAACTTCCATCTAATGCGTCCACCACCCACAAACCAGTACCTTTCAGGAAAAATGGGGTACATACCGTTTTGCCTGTATATAGTGGCAATAGTGGTTGTGTATCTGGTTGTATATCTCACTAATCCCCTGGAGGTAGTGGACACCATCTTAGAATTATGATTCTCAAACTAGACTTTCTACAGTATGTGGGCAACCCTACTGTATCCCCCACTTCCTGGCCGCGCTTTGCACATTTGGAACACATGAATCGCAAGGCGTTTGGCCGAAATTGCTGCACGCAAAAGGGAGTCAGTTGCCCAAACAATCCAGAAATACAAGGGTTCACCTTCGCCTTCGGAATGGACCAAATTCGGAAAAACAAAGGTCAAAAAGGTGAGTTTACTGAGAACAGACCCAGCCTCACATGAAAAGTGGGAATCTACGTCCATGGTCGCCATTGGAGACACTCCGAGCTCTGCCCCCAGGCCTCCCATGCCCTTGGCTTCCCTATTTGCGCATCTCGAAATGGGGAACCCGGGAGCCAAATTGGTCCCCCTGGGTTTTTTGCTTTTAAACCACCAAAGGATGGCCTCAAAACACACACACATTTGTGGAAATCAACAAAGCCAACACCTTGCTCACCTTCTTGGTTTACAAGGACGTATGAATCCCCACTAAAAGGGGATACCCCCCGATCAAAATCAACCAGGCGTTTACTGATCCGGGGTGAACATTGTCGCAGCAGTTGGAACTTCCTGCCAATGGGAAGGACCCGCAGACCAGCGCCGAGTCGCGCTCCGATGAAGGCCGTGGGCCTCAGCATGGGATTTTTCCGGATTTGCGGATCAAGGGGATGGCGCTTCAATGTACCCCACCGCCTGGGCTTCAAGTCTTGACCACCCATAGTCAGCAAAGAGGGACACAAGATGGTTCAAGCCTCATCCAATGGGTAAATACGTAATAGTGCCCAAGGTTGTATTTGGAGACTTTCTTGGTGGACAGGCTTTAGTTCTACAGCCCTCTGGTTGCCCCCCCCTTCCCCCCGAACCCGAAAGACCTCGAGCCGAAGAGGCCTGTGACCAGCGACCCTAGGTGAAGTGCCCAACCCCTGAGCGATCGGCCTGTGGGTTCATGGAAAAGCCATGTGGGTCTCTTTTTGGAGTGGGTACCCCTTTCTTGCTGGTTTCAAAGGCAGAGCACAAGCCACATTCGTTTTCTGGGGGGGGCGGGCCAAGCAAAAAATACCTCCACTTCCAAGGGGTCTAAGGGGCTGACACGCCAACAACCAGCCATGTATCACGCATCATGTTGTTTTTTGGGGTGGGGGGAGGGTCGGCAACATCCAAAATTGAGAAGCACTTGTTAAGATGACAATTGCACGTCTGCAAACAATCTTAGTATTTGTGGCCAAATTGCCACGCAAACCTGAACGTAACTGGAAGAAGCACAATCGCCGACCTCCTGACGTCACAATGTATTGCCCTTGGCGAGTGAGCAACTGAACACACCGAGGTCCTGAGGCGTATGGAAAACCCAAAATCCTTCACTCGCTTCCTGGGTGGACTATCCAAGGCAAGGCCGAACTGTTTGTTTACCGCTGTGGTTTTCCAGAAAGTTTAGCCCTTTAATGGTTCGATTCCTTCTTCTGGGCCTCCAAAAATTGGTTGCCATCAAGGGCCTGAAAGAGGGACTGGTCGTGATTTGAGTTCTTCATTGGAGGGGTGACCCTTAGGGCTGGAAAAAGAGAAAGTATAACTATATTCAGTGATACCAGGAAGAAATGATAACATTAGCACTGTAGGGAGTCAAACCCTTAGGGAAGTCTCTTATCTTGGACCCTCAACTTGCACTGGCCGAACAAGGTCCTGACTCTTCCACGTGCGTTCGAAGACCGTCATTGCCATAGTGGGTCTTCAGCACAGCACCTCATGCACACGAGTTGGTCAAAACTGGCCGCTGGCCGCTGGCAATAGCCAGGGCTCAATGTGCCCCGTCCAAGAAGGGGTCTAGACATATTCCATACATACATGGGCTTTGTTTTTTTGGGGTATCCTTTTTGGGGTGGGTTTGCAGGGAAATATATAAAAAGCAACTGTTTTTTTGGGGTCCCCTATATTAAGACAAACCAAAAAAAGAGATCGGTGTATCGTGAAGAGATCCTGTGGAGCTTCACCGGCTTGCGCCCAGATGTTTCAGCAAGATTGGCCCATTGTGATCACCGGTTTTAGGTGCAAACTAATTAATGATTAGCTGCTAGTGGTCTTCATAATTCGGAGAATAACAAAATGATAGCACTGGTAACAATGCAAGTATTGGCTCCGACAATAGATGATAGTAGCGAAAGTCACAGTGATGGCAGATTTGATTGTTGTGATGATGATGATGACAAGGATGTACTGATATCAGTGGTAAAACAAAATAATGATACTAAATGGTGATAGCCGTGATAGCAGGCAAAATAAAGTTATGATGAGGATAAGGATGATTACCATAGCCCTTTTTGCACGGGCAGAAAAAGCAAGCTGGACAGCTGTCTCTCTAAGCCCTTTGAGCTTCTGCGAGACGCCCGCAAAGGGGTCGAAGCCAAACGAGGGACGACCAAACCCTAGGAACTTCCAGACAGTATCCTCCCAACTCTAGGATCACAACTCAATCGTCAGCCAATTCGAGAAGTTGTAGAGCAAGATCGTGAACTCCACGCGACCAGCGACCAAAACGAGATGTGACCTTGAGCTGAGCTGAGATGTTGAAAGATGTAGACATCAAGAACAGCTAAGTGAACCTGTGTGCGTTTCACCACACACATCCAGGTTTGTTTCGCTTGAGGGCCCGTGACCATCCACATTGCCGAGCCAAGGGGCTGCTTGTCCGAGGTGTGTGTGTGTGTGTGTGTGTGTTTTTGATGAGGGTAGCCCTTCTCAGGTAGGTGCAAAGGGAGACCAAAAGGAACACCAACCATTCTTGGGCTCCCTGTATTTGGCACATCTTTGCCAGCGTCTCAAGTAATCCCTTCCCTCTGATTAAAAAAACAAAAAAAACTAGTAAGACCGTTTCTTTGGTACTAGTGGGAAGTGATTACACACACCAAAAGCATCGTTGTCTGACCGTGTTCCATATGTAGTCAGAAAACCCATGAATACTCTGGTACCCCAACATATGAGTCATGTTTAACGAGGATCCCAGACATACCTGCATGACTCCTCTTGCTTTCCAAGACGCTCTGCATGGCACGCGCACCGTGTGCCCCCCCAAAGGAGGGCGCGCGCTTGCGCGCGCCCCACGCTTGCTTGAGGCGGCCGTGTGATATAGCACGTGGCTGGCAGGCGGCTTTGTGAACGGAAATGAAAAGGATTCCATGCTCCAAATGGCAACGGCTTCCTTTTGGTTTGCCTCAAAAAACAAACAACCAAAAGGGGTTCACCATCTCAAGAAACTCACACATATTCCGAAATATACCCGCCGCTTTTGGAGTATGATTATGATGTCAACCCCTTGCAAAAAAAGAAGGAATGGCTTATTGACATTTAACTTCAAGAATGCATTTTGGACGCTTTGTTTGATTCGTTTAGTGGGAAGGATGAGTAAGCCCCCGGTCGGAAAGTCGTAACTTTTTTAAAAGCGCCCCTGCTGATCTGATAGGTTTGCCAATCCTGGGTCGAGGTGATCCCTCCATTGGGGGGTATTTTCTTTCCAGGGGGGTCCACTTAGGATTGGCTCGGTTGGCGCAGAATATTTTTTTAGGGTGGGGGTAGGGTACTTGTTTCAGGTAAACACCTTGTGTGTTCAGGGGTGGTTTGCACATGATTCGGGTGGGTGTAAGATGGGTCTGGTTGGGTTTAGAGGTGGTTCAGGGTGGGTTTGGAGTTCCTTTAGAACTGGATCGGATTCAGATGTGCATATACCGTGAGATTTGAGTGGAGTTAGCACAAGGGGCTCTCCAATGCAGACCCCGCAATTCCTCAAGGGCAAACAAAAACAACTGCCACTTCGGTCTTGTGAAGCGGCGGCCTGGCTTTAGCCTGGTTTCAATACAGTCCAGGCTTGCTTGCCGCCAAGACAATCTCACCAAGAAAATCTGTATCCGGGGAAGTGAATGGACACATTGCCCTTGAAGCTTTCGAGGCTCGGAGAAATCATACCAACAGAAGTCGCTGCGAAAGGAGTTACCCTGGGGCAAAGGCTTCATGCGTCAAAACGTTTTGTTTCAAACGGTCTATAGTGCAGATGGCTTGCAGCTTTGCCCTTAGAAAGCAGCCTTGGATTCAGCCACCCTTTCCACTGATGTCAAGGCTAGTAGTGGGTCTCAGGTGCAGTGCGGGCTTGTGGTTTTACGAATGGAGTAGGAGTTTGCGGACGGTGTAGGCTTGGCTTGGTTTGAGGTTTTGCGTTGGTTCAGAAGAAGCATGGCAGGGTTTTGGATTTGTTCATGGTCTGTTTAGGGTTGGCTAAGGGTTTATTCACATTAGGGCAAGGATATATATATATATGTATCTATATACATCCGGCCGGTTGACGGTGGTTCAGGGTGGGTTTGAGCAGTTTGTTGGCATGGTTGTGGAACATGGCTGGCCCCTGTCTGCGATACCGTTGAGTGGGATTCGAAATGGATGACCGCATCACAGTCGGGATTTGTCTTTTTTGAGGATACCTTTCTTTGAGGATACCTTTGAAGGGACACCAAAAGGACAGCGAAATGCATTTCTGCGGTGCGAATCCCAACTTTTGAGACCAACCCATCTAAGGGGGATTCTTGTTGGATTCCCCCGGTGCCTGGTGAGATAGGACGGGATTGAGCGGGAACCCCGGACCTGGGATCCACATCGTATCTGAAAAAATCTTTGGATGGTCACCATCGTATCTTTAAAGGGATTTGCTGGCTGGCCGGAACAAAAAGCGTACATGGTAAATGAAAACGCCGGACAAGTTGAGAGGTTGCAAACACTCTTGGGTGTGTCTTGAGATAAGGGAAGCCACACAGGTTGGTGTCCTTTTGGCTTCCTCTTTAAAGCCATTCCAAAACGGGTACTATGGGTATCCTCAAAGAAGACACATCCTCCTTACAAGGCGGCCTCTTCAATTCGTGGCGGGCTACTTGCATTCCTAGTGTTTGTCGAGCGTGAAACGCGTGGACAGAGGCCATCGCTAAGCACCGAGAGCCTATGTCAGGTTAACGATGGTGAAATAACAGCTGGACAAATCCTAAAAGGGTGCTGACCAGTCGTGACCCCTCCAACGCAGACCCTCGAATTTGGCCCTCCCATGAAGAACGCATAGCGACCAATTCCTCGGCCCGGAAGCAAACAGTGCCCGTTTGAATTGCACCCTGTATGGCTCCAGGTCACTTTGAGGAAATGGTCTTTCCGCAGTATGCCAGTGAAACAA
Organism: Effrenium voratum; assembly: GCA_963377175.1. Lineage (NCBI taxonomy): Eukaryota > Dinophyceae > Suessiales > Symbiodiniaceae > Effrenium > Effrenium voratum. Next base: position 114,860 of record CAUJNA010000293.1, read on the forward strand.
AAACCGAAATTGAAACAAAAATAACCCTGGTTCCTGTGAGAACATCACAAAGGAAGCATCCAGAATGCCCAACGACTGTTTTCTGCACTTGGGGTTCTGACATGATGGAAACGGCGGACAGGTTGGAACCCAAAGCATCAATGTCCCCTTCAATGGAGGGTCCGATGCTGCGGAATGGTTTTAACTGTCCAACGAAAGAAGACTCGCGCCGTGATAGCCTCCGTCTTGTGCATTACCTTTCCCTAAGCCAGGCTTTGCCGAGCGGGAAGACACTCCGACCGAGCCGCGCAAACTGGGCTGCCAGATTCGAATATGGGCCTGTTCCTTTTGCATGTCCATTCTGCTCCAATTTGGAATGGCAACCCTAATGATGCGATTCGCCTATTGCAGCAAAAGCTGTTTATGAGGTCCCTTGAGGAATTGACTGTTGTGGGTTCTGCGTTGGAGACCCCGAAGTGGGGTTTAGAGGACCTCAGGCCCCATTAGCGGACAATCCAGACCAATCCAATCCAGACCCCATAAGGGGACAAGAGACCCTCCAATGAAGAGCCCATGCGACCAATTCCTCAAGGCAGTCTTTACTGAGGACATCTGAGGATGCAAGAATAACCGAATCGGACCTTTCGGGATGTGGCAACTTGGCAGGGTGTTCTCTGGGCACTTGAAGTTCTGGACCTCAAAACTGCCTACCTGGTCATACCGGGTGCCAGGTGGTGGTGTTTTCTTTCGGGACCCTCAGGGAATGGTCGTTAACCGCTTCAAGGGGCCCGGGTCCGCCGGGTCTCGGGACCAATCGTGAAAAAAGAGAAGAAAAAAAAAGAAAAAACAGATTCCCCATGCCCTTTGGTCTACCTTCAAACCAACAGAAACGGTATGAGAAGAAGACACGCGCGTGATTCCCCCCATTTTTATATGATAGACGACAACATCGGTGGTTGGAGGAAACTATTAGTAAATGGTTTAGCACCGAAAGCAGCTTAGCGCCATAGCACAGCTCGGCTCGGCGGGTTCTGAAAAAAACAGCTCCGAGCTCAGTGCGGGGACATCGGGGGCGTAGTGGCCTCGCCAGCGGGTGCAGTTGATCTCACTGGCTGAGTGGATGACCCAAAAAAAGTCCAAACTTTACATTTACCACTAAAATGGTCTTCCCAAAAGCTTCAAGTTCATGAACTCAGGAAGTGAGTGATAGCCCCAGGTCCAGGTGCTGGCACGAAGAGTGTGAAGGCTTCCGCGCTGCCTCGGCGACCCGCCGCAATCGCTCATCCTGCTCCTTGCAGAGAAGGTTCATCTTACCCCAAGCATCAAATGGGACCTAATTTTGAGGCCAAGGATTTTTCAACGGAGGCCCCTTTCCCATTTTAATGGAGGATGCTTGGAGCATGTGGACCCAGAAATCCCAGCCGATGGTCTTGCGGTCTGGTTTTATTGAGAAACAATTTCAGCTTCCTTGGCGGGATGGGGCAGTCCTGTCTTCTAAGTCGCCGGTTACTCTGTGGTTTACCCGGCGATGCCAGTCAACCCCATGGGAGGTAACTGGGTTTTTTGGAACTAGTATGACATGATGGTATCTTCTGGTTCCCTTGTCACCAAAGACCAAATAACTGCTGCAAATGTTGCCAATAAGAAATACGAGTACCGTGCTGCAGAGGAACAACAAGGCGCTCACCAAGAACAAGAATCAAGGCAAAATCGCGACCCAGAAGTTCAAACCATAAAAAGGGCATAACAAGGGCATACGGGATCCTACCAGAACGCCTCATTCGACGGTTCAAACAGAAACAAACCCTTACGGGTCGTTGAAACTTCCAAACATGTTGCCCACTAAGGGTCTGATGCGACGCTTTTTGGGGTCTTCAACATGAGTTGTGGTTGAGAAACCTTGAGGAACGGGGTTCTCGGATTGGAATGACCCTCAGGGCAGTCCTAAATCAAAGGGAATTCAAATCCAAGGTTTCAAGGAAGCTCCAGCAACACCATGTCACAATGGAAAATCAAGTCCAATCACAAAAGGACGCTCCAGCAATACAAAATCAGATGCAAACGAGTGTGTGCACTTCCATGTTCTCTGGTGAAAGAGTATCCTCAACCAACCATGAATTTAAATTGGGGACCAAGTGGTGGCAATATAGCCTATCATGCGTTTTGCAGGTTGCACGTAAAGCGCTTCCTACCAAGGGTCTCCAACTGAGAAACCTACAAACACATTCGGGTTGTGATTGCTCTGGCGCGAAAGCACCCTCAGGAGTTCGCAGCACAAAGAAGACCTCAACCAGCCCGCGTGGAAGCAGTAGACGTTCGAGAACGCAACAGCCTGCGTCTGACGCATCCATGTCAGCATGCTGCCTTCAAGCAACTCTAGCTTGGCAGAGTTCAGCATGCGAGGAAACGTGTTCAAGTAGCGGCATCCGCTCAGTATTGACAAGTAGGTCAGCTTCTGGTCTGTGAAGCTTTACACACACACACACACCCACGTGCTTAAAACCTGATTGCCATTTCCATGACACCCAGCGCTCGCCAGCTGGCTCCTCTACAAAGGGCGCAGCTGCTGGTGGAGCCTCCGGACGAATCAATCCCACACCCCGAAATGAGGCTGTCTGGTTCACCCCAGGGACACTTTGGCTCCACCACTCACAAAAGGCGAGCAAACACATGCAGGCTGACCAGGCAGGTGAACCTCTCCTGTTGTGAATTTACCACATACCTGCAGACGAAAACAAGAACCGATCATGGCAAGCTCACCAAAAGGGAAGGCTGTGCTCGAGCTTTGCACTATAGTAGCGTGTTCGAATCCTTCATTGTTGCGACCAAGACCTAATCCATAGTAAAACTGGAGCCAGGTAAGCTGTACAACTTTGTTGGGCACATTTCAAGTCTGGGCAAGGTCATGACAGGGGTGTCATGTTCAATTCCATGCAAGTGAACATTGGGCTTCCAACTGGTGATTCAAGAGCCACCGTCAAGTGGGCGGGCACAGTCTCGCAGCTCGCCACAAAGATCACAGGCATGAAGAATATAGCGCCAACAAATACAATGGTCTTTTCCAAAAGGCCTTTTGAGACGTTTGAGACATTGGGGGCTGCTGGCGTTCTTTAAACCAATGTGAAAAGAGAGCCGAGCCTTAAAAGTAGGACAGCCCTTTTGGTTAAATTTAAAGGGAGTCCAATCAGAAAATAACTGTTCGGAGGGTCCCCTATGTTGATGCCCTTCCTTAGTGGATCGGCCCCCAAAAAATCACAACTCAAACCCTGCAGCCGTCGAAGAAGTGCCGAACGCCCAAGACGAACAACCGTTGTCCTGGTGTTGCGGACTTTTGCAGGTGCGGTATTTCGTGCTTACTGCGTTTCATACCTTGTTGAGGAGGAAGACAGTCTTTCCCCCGCGGCTCTGAACATAATATCTTGGGGCGTAGCGGGCCGATTTGCAAGCAACATTTTGCTTGGCCCGCCGGTCCTGTTGATACGAACAACATTCCCCAGGTGTTGCCGCATTTTGCAGGTGCGGTATTTCGTGCCTACTGCGTGGATTCCGTTTAGGCAAAACAGGAGCCGCGTATCACCTGTCACTCAATGCCTGAAGGCGTCTAGGTCTCGGGAGAATGGGTTGTGCTCCATGTTTCAAAGGAAGCACTCGTCTCCCGGTAAGTATGTTGTAGCCATTGTGTTATTTGGGGACCAGCCCCAGCTGAAGTTACTTCACCTCTATAACCTACTTACTCAGTGGGTTTTACTGGGCTCACTCGGGGTTGTCCCCTTATAAAGCCATGCCTATAGGCTGCAAACTGCTTTCTCCCAGACAACGGAAGCACAAAAGCATTGGCATTCTTGCTTGGTCAACTTTAAACGGACCCCCCCCAAAACACACACAAGGGAAAAAGGTAGAGCTCACAACCAACCCACTGTTGTCTGAGTCTTCTTCTGTCTTTTGAGGCTCGGTACCTCGTGTTTGTGGACGTTTGAGGGCTCGGTTGCCCAAAAGGACTCGATAAAAAAGAAGGTGGTTCACCTTTTGAGGCCAACTTTTTAGTCCACAAGGTTCAATGGTCGATTCGCTTCTCAGATGCCCAGTGGCCATGGGAAACAAAGGGCATCCTTTTTTGGTTGGTTGACTTCAAAGGAATCGGAACCCTTCCCAAACAAAAAGTTGAACAAAACAGGGCGGAATCCACTGGGCAACTGGGGCCTTGAACAAAGGGACACCAAGAGAACTCCTCCCAACCAAAAAAGAAACGGTTAAAAGAGCACCTAGCTGGGCGACCCTCAGGACCCGCCAACCTGACCACCCGACCCCGCCTGCCCGGCCTCGGAGGGCGCGGGGGGCGCTTGAGGCCAGCGGAGCTTCGGCACCGGGGCCTCCACCTTTGACCTCCGCTTGGAGTCGAAGGTCCGGTTGGGAGACGAGTCGACGATTCTCGGGTCCTCAAAAAGCCAGCCATGCTGTGGCAAAAATAGAAGAAAAAAACATTGGGCAAGAATATGGTTCTTCTCCTCTCTATTTTTGACAGGAGTCCTCGGAAAAGGTTGAGGCCCCGAAGTGTGGTTCGCATAGGAGACATTACCTTAAGGTACTGGAAGTATTGATTCAAAACAAATCCCAGCAACCTATAAGAAAGCATTTCCCCAGCAGCCATAGGGTACCTTTGGAAAAAAGGCTCCAGTAACCTATGTAGGATTTGCCCCAGCAACCATTTAGACTGCCGTTGACGGGGAGAATAACAAATAGTCTTGCCCAAAGAATGAGACAGGACCCTCCTTTAAAGTGCTGGCATAGGGGGCATCACACAGGACCCCCATCAGTCAGGGGATCAGGACTGGACCTCCATTGGTTTTGGTTTTGCCTCAAAATGGATGGCTTTTTTAGGACCCGGAGGACCCGTTTGATGCGTGGGGTGTGTTGGCACCAGTTTGGCATACCACCAAGTCTTCTCTATGCAGACCCCTAAAATTGGGCGTGACAACAATGTTTTGAGAGCCCAACAACATCGAGACCCTCAGGGCAAAAGGCAACTGGCCCTTTTGGGCCATAGATTTGTCCAAGGTCTCAACAGGACGAGTTCAACGGATTCGACAGATTCGACGGCTGATCTGAATTGTGGCTTTGGCCTTTCAGGTTCCTCAAAGGATGTACACTTCTGTCCACCAACATGGCACCCGCCTGAAATCCCTTGTGGAATAAGATAGATTTTTCCACATTAGCTAACAGTTTTTGCCGCAAAGGACTCCATGTTCAGGCAAGCCTTCCAACGCAGGGCCTGTCCTCCTTCAATGAAGGGTCCCTGCTGGGCAAAACAAGGCTTAAATGATTCAGATGGGTTTGGACGTGTAAACGCAGGTCCCTTATTTCTCTCAGAGCTTAGGACCTTCCACAGTGCCAAGGGCCTCGAAGAATGACAAGTTGAGTCCAACCAAACAGGTAGATCCAAGGTGACACGAACAAAAGCACCCATATATACCCATATCCAAACCCAGCAAGCCGTCCAAAGGCTGACCTGGAGCTCCGGATGGATTTTGGTGCCTGTTGGGGTCTCCCAAAAGCAAGTTGGGACAAGAAGGCTGAAAGGCACCTCAATAATTTAATATCAGCATATATCAGCATTCATATGGTCCGGATCCAGGTAGATACTTTGGCCTGCTTGGATACTCCGCTCACCTGCATCCGGATAGATATTGCTCAGGGTATCGGAAAGCCAAAAAGCAGGTGCCCTAAGTGTGACTGACCCCTAGGCAGACCCCTCGAATTGGGCCCTTCAATGGACTCAGTCCCAGTTTTGAGGGCCCCAAAACCGTCAAACCGGACCTTAAGGGTGTGGTGATTCTTGCAAACGCGAAGTGAGTTCAGTTGACTCATGGTGCTAGGGTACCTGTTTGGGTATATTTGCAAAGAGCATGTCCAGTGTGAATACCTCATTGTTGTTGGCAAGGGATGACAGGCGGGGCGGGGCATAGCGTGGCATGGAGTGCAATGGAGCAGAGTGGCGTGGAGTGGATTCAGTGGCGTCGCGTGGAGGGAGTGGAGTCGACTTGGCATTGTTGGTTCTTCACCTAATTCACGTGTTGGTTTTGTTTAGCTGGCTGGTCGTTCGCCTTGGTGCGGAAACGCCCCAAGCTCACACCTTCTTTGAAATCTTTACTCACGTCCGGGGTACTCAGAGGGCATTGCGCTTCATATTTGCTCTGACCCAAAATATTCCTCCGGAAATACCCAGCCAAAAAGTGCCGAGTTTTTTGGAGCCTCGGCCAAGCCGTTCCCAAACCGCCCTCGCCATCTGCGTGCATCCCGCACTCCCGCGCTCGAGCGCGCCTGGGGGCTTCCTTCGACAGGGACGTCGGGGAGGGCAGCGCGGCTTCGGCCTTGGAGGCCTTGAGGGTGACGCTGGCCACCTCGGAGGATCGAAATTGCGGCTGGACCCGGGGATTCATGTCCGCCTCTTTGGATCAAACAAACCGATGTGAATCACTTGCTAGCCGCGTAGGTCATAACCGGTCGGCGAACCCCAGTTGAATTTATGATAACTACTTACCAAGTCTGTTGAACATCCGAGTAGAAAGTTGAATTTGGGGAGGTGGGGAGAAAGAGGGGCCCAAGAGTAGTTCTTAAACCCTTAGACAGGGTATGTTTCTGTTGAGTTGGGACACTGGAAGATCTGGGAAACCATCAGGATTCACAAAGTAATTTCCTTCAGAACTCAAGCCCGGGTACATCGCATCTCAAGCCCAAAACAACTGTTTATTTTTCTTTCGGAATCACCGGCCAAATCTGTTGCGCAGTTTGATCATGCCTTTTCAAAATATATGTGGGTCTGTCTTGTTGGGGTACCGTCTTTTGGATTAAAGGGAAGCCCAAATCAAACCAGCCATTGTGGCAGGCCACTAAACACACACACACACATTTAGCATGTTACGTGATCGCTGCGCCATGGCGACTGCCTTTCGAGAGCAGAATCAGTACACGGTGCTTGTGGTTCTTGCACCGCGAGTGTGAACGTCCTCGACTGTGAGGAAGACGTGCTGTCCAGTTGCCGGATGTTCAAATTCAACAATCCGGCCCAAACGAACTGCGGGTTTCCTTTCTATGGCCTGTGGTCCTGGCTCCCTGTGTAGGAATCGTTATAATGATTAAGGATCCTTGCTGCCAGGTGAGTGGACCATCCTGTCAACCCCAAACGGGGTCACCTTGACCGTGGCCAATGTGTGTCAAAGAGCTCAGTGAAACATCTTTGGATTCCGCTTGTTTTGCACTGGCTGTTCTCCACTATTTGGTCTCGTGCCAAGCTTGTGGGACATCCCGTATATTCTCTCTCACCTCATGGTAACAAATATTTTGCCATGTTGCGGCGCCCTTTTGGCCAAAGTTTACCATTGATCGGGATCACCGGATTTCCCGTAGAGCAAAATAGGGGACAGCCTTTTGGCTGCTGGAATGCAAGAGGAAAACCAGGGTCCCTTTGACAAATACTCAGGTGGCTTCGAAAGCTGCCACTTTCGAAGACGGAACTGGAGGGACCCGGACCCCTGTTTTCGTTCTGACAAAATACCCTCAGGCACACTGCTTGTTTTTCGTTTTGCTCTTTCGCGGGTTGCTGATGTGAGCAACGGTCATTTGTTTGACTCGCCCACAAGCTCATGGGAAACCCAATCCCTCAACTGGGTCTCGTCCAAAGGAACAAGGTCGCAACCTGTGCTTCAGCCCAACTCACGGAGCTGAATTCTCTAGCTGAGGCTTGAAACTTGGGAAGGGAGTTGAGTCTTGGCTGAGAAAAGGAATGTCTCCGAGACAAAACATGTTCTATGCTTTCGTCTCGGTCATTCCCCACCTATTGCACCAGCAAGTTTTCAGAATCAACACAAAGGCCTTCTCCAAAGGTCCTGCCAATGCAGTTGCACGAATCAAACCGAGATGACACCTGAAATCTAGCCATCCGCCTGTGGAATTCCTGCTATTTAGTGTGTCCATAAAAGTCAAATCCTTAAAATGATCCTCTAAATGGTAGTTTACAGGAAATCATGCCCAAAGTCTGTCTTGAGAACCCCTCAAGCTGTTCCACTTTAAGGGAACCCGGTCTAGTGGGAAGCATCATTTTTTATGAGGTCAAGCAGTCAAGCCACCAAGGAGGATGTGAACTCAAACTTGCCCAGCCCCAACTTCCCTCGCGATGCCCTCAAGGGCCAGGCCAGGTGAGTCGGGGGTGCTGGGACCTGCGTGGATTGGTGCACGAAAACACTTTTGGGCTGGTTTCCTTAAAAGCACCATTCAAACGACAAATTTGGGGATATCACTTTGATGGACCCTGTTGGGGAAGAATAATATTCAGCTTGTCTCCCAATAACAAACCGCGCAGTGCTGAAAAGCAGCCGCTAGTGGCTTGGATTTTCCGCCCGTCATTTTTGTGATTATGGGTTCCCAATCCCTTGTTTGGAACCACAAAAGGGAAGTGATTGGCTGGAGAACTCTAGGGGCCGACATCCCCCCCAATTCCATGTGAGCGACCAAAACCCGAGCTGGCGTTTGGTTCTACCAACATGGCTATAGCGCGCTATATATGCTATTACCCCGTGAATCCGGATAAGAAAGTCTTCAAGGTCAAAGGATTCTAAGCAGATCGTTTCCACTACCCCAACCATCTACCCCAAATCAACATGGCGTACCTTTCAAATAACACGATCTGGTGGAACCCCCATCTGTAACTGGCATTTGCTGAAAACCCTTCAATTGGACAAAAGGATTCATCCATGTCCTATGCGATGCATCCCAAGACAGTCAATGACCATGCTTGGGGAACTGTTTGGTCCCCGCCAGCGCTCGGATTCGACGTTTTTTGGGCCTGAGGCTGTTTCTGTTCAGGCCCCTTGTGGGAATTGGTCGCGATTCGGGAGGGCCCCTCTTGAAGGGATTTGGAGGGGTATGCATGTAGGTCACGATCCGTGGGTGGCGTGCCAAAACAGTTGCCAAGCTGGCGCCAAACCATCTGTTTCTGTTGGTTTTTCTCCATTTGAAACCCCTTATGAGCTCGCTTCCTGACTAGATGAGCCAAGTCCAAACCTTTTCTTCACCACTAAAATTGTCTTCCCAAAAAGTACACATGTCTGCATTGCATAGGGTGAGCCAACAAGGGTTCCGACCAGCTTCTGCTTGTTCCCAGACTCATTGGTTCAAGATATACACTCAATGGAAACGCACAGAACCCCCCAAAACGGCTTCTTCCCTTCCCAGTCCCATTCTACTCATTCGCATTTCCATGTTTGTTGGGATGCAGAAACAGACTCGGTAAATTGACCAAACTCCTCGAAGGATCCGCGCCGCTCGCCTCCGGCATCCGGAGCAAGGCCGGAAGCCCAGGCCTTAGGCTTGAGGGGACCAAATCCCCCACACCCGACAGCCGATTGGAACCCGACATGGCACCGCGCGCGGAATGCCACGGGGGGGGGGACGGGGGGGGGGGGAAGGAAAAACGGTTCGATCCGGGGTCCAGGAGCCACAGAGACATTTTAAGGCACACGTCTTCAGGCACTTTCCATCCGAAGGTGGGCTTTGCGAGTCGCCTTGGTCACTGGGCCAGTTGAGTCGTCTAAGAATCTCTCTCAGGCCTTCTAATGGAACAAAACAACCCCCAATAGGAAAAAACAAACAAACAATAAACGCCTGCTTTTGCTTGGATCGGAACCTAAGGGTTACTCTCCTTGGCTTCATGAGTGGTTGGTTCACTACCCACGACTGAGATGTGTTCTGAGACACCTTGAAACTGCCTTCAAACTTCGACTTGCGTAACTTGAACGGCTTGAAACAAAGTCTGGACATATTCTGAAGCTCCGAAACACTTGCCAACAATAAAAGCTTGCAATGGAGGTCTGTACTCCTGCAACAAAAGTCCAATGATGCTTAAGGGCAAGACTAAAACAGGAACTCGGGAGTGATGAAGTGACCCGATGGACATCTCTCCGGCCTATCCGTCATCCTCGCAGGCGACCTCTCTAAGCCTGGCGGAGGAAAAGGATTAACACCATAGGTCACAGGCAGGAACTCACACAAAAAAAGTATTCCTGAAGCATCAAACAGGTCCTGAAGTCCAATACCTCCCATTGGAACTCTGGTTGGACCCCTTCAATGGACGGTCCAATTGCGTTTCTCTGGAAATACCACAAGGGGGTCAGTCAGTCACTTTGAGTTAAACTCGCACAAAATGGACCTGATTCTGCCGTTGGGGTGGCGCAGGGCCCCAATTTGAATTCCGCGTGTATCCATAAATCAGTTGGGGAAAACCTCCCGGACTCACCAACAAGCTTTGAGGACACCAAACACCATCGAAGCGGACCCTTGAGGAATTGGACTCGGGGACTCGGGATCGCAGGGTTAGACTTCGAAACAAATTCCTTGAGGCCCATAGGATTCACAGAGCAGACAAAGGGGCGACTTTGGTTGAACATGTGACTTGTGCGTCAGAACACATGCATGTGGCTTCAAGGGAACACGTTTCCCTCTAACCCCTGACGCTGGTCACTTGAGGGGTTGTGAACGCCAGATCCATCCTTAAGGTTTTGTAAAAACGGGCTCGGAAGTTGGTTGTTTAAAGCACATGTTAGAAAACACGACATGCCGTCGAATTCGAATGGGTTTCAGCTTAAAACAAAGCCCACACATCCATCCGCGCAAATTGGCGGCGCCTGAACGTGTCTCGGTGTGCGCCTCCACGTTGGGCACGTTAAGCCTGGCGAGAAACGGGGCAACGGAAACCAGACCAACAGTCTACAACGGATCCCGTTCGCTTCCGACGACGGGGCCCCTTGTTTGTCGGTTGATGTTCCAAAAAGTGATGAAAGAACCTCCCGTTCTTTTTTGGGGAAATAAGCTTAACCCTCGGCCTGAGGTTCGTAACTATGACTCAAAATCCGGGTCTTGAGTAAGCCCAGAAGTTTCCCTTTGAGGGTCGGGTTCAGCTCGATGTCAGGCGGAGGTGCGTCACACCTTTGAGGCCTCCAAATCTATGTTTCCTAAGGGTCACGACCCCTCCAATGCAGATCCCTTGAGAATCGATTTGCTTTTGGAGCCCACCTGAACCCAAATAGCTCAGTATGAGGCCTCCCTGGTTTGTTTCTTTTGCTGAATAATAAGGATTTGACCATTCACACACACAGTATCCTCCTATCATGAAGTAAGTTGTCCAATGCCGCCCAAAAAACCCATGATCCTTCCAAACCCCAACATAATATGTTGGCCAATCCTCTACACCCGACAACTCAGAAAGTGCCATACTTCTCGTCCCAAGACCAAGGTATATATTCTAAATTTGTGTGTGTCGACTTAGAAGCTATCCCCTGTTGGTTGGCTTTGAAGGGAACCACAATTGGTTTGAGGCCTTACTCTAAGGTTGACACAAACAGTCGGGTCTATTAGGAGTAGAGACAAACTTCACCTGCCATGTTCAAAACTGTTGTTGTCCATGGAGGTTCCTTAAATTAATTTTCTACGGTCCGGAGCGAAAGTAACACGCACCCCCTTGTCCACTAACATGCGACCCACCAGGTTGCCAAGGACAATTGTGGGGTTTGAACCCCAATTGACACCTCTGAGCTCCATACACACCACCTTACCGGAGTAAGGTCCTTAAGGTGAAATGTACCATCTCAACGCTTGAATCGCCAGGGTTTGAGCCCCTGCAACCTGTGAGAGCTGGTCATGGAGCTAAAGGGAAATTAGGATCATTCTACAGATGCACAGATTGCTGCCGTTTGCTGAAATGAAACTCGGTCAGTTTTGTTTCCCCGGGTTCTAAAGAAAATCTATCGCTGGAAATACCCTCCACAAACATGGCACCTCGCCTCACAGGAGGGTGCTGAAAGACCATTTTGATGCAACCAATGAAGGGCAACCAGTATGTCTCTCCTCAACTGCCTCTTTTCATGGCCCTTAACACACACCAAAACGTTTCAAGCTCTGAGGTCTGACGCTGGGATGGCGCATGACGCCGTCACTCGGGCCCCTGCGCTGTCTTCATCCATGGCCTGCCGTTTGCTTCTTGGTGGACGCGCCTCAAAACCCCAAGGGGGTACCAAAATGATGAAGATCCGTTTTTGGGGGTACTCTTTTTGGGGGTCGGTTTAAAGGCGAATTAAAGAGGGAAACCACCCATTTGTTTGTTGTGCTTTTTAATGGTATCTTTTTTGGGGATTGGCCTTAGAGGGGAATAAAGGGACACCGTTCCCATTTTGAGGGTTCCCAATTTTTGAGACAAACCCGTATGGGTACCGACAAACTGGTAGGTATCCTTTGATGCCCCTTTCAAAACCCACCCAGGAAAACAGGGCAAGAAACAGCATCCTCTTGTCCTCAAACCATGCTGAAATAAGTACCCTGAACAAACACACCCATATGTTTCCCCTCAAGACACCAAGGGACACTCACCTTAAATGTTAAAAACAGGCAATGTCTAAAAACTGCCAAAAAGGGCAATAAATAATAATAAAGCGGCCCCTGCAACCAGATAAACAGGAACCAGCAACTGCCCCATCACTTTCCCATGTCCAAAACCCCTCATGCAAGCTCTCCAAACAGCAGTCTTCGCGGGTGCTGGCATTGGGCAACATAGATTTCGTATGCAACATATATGTCAAAACAAGGCGGCCCTCCAGGTGTTTGGCAACTCATGTTGGTTTGATTTTGCAGCTCCGATTCAGGTTCAACTGCTGACACGCCAACCCCCTTGCCTTCAAATTTACAAGTATCAATTTTGGTCCGCTCTGAGTCCTTTTCCGCTCTTAGAACCATCTTTTCTGCTCTTAGTATCTCTCTTTCCGCTCTTAGTCTCTAATTTCCGTTCTTAGTTTGAACACTTCACTAAGTGGTCTTCCGGAAAATTTCAAGTCCAGGAACTCGGGAAGTGAGCTAAGGCTGAAACCCCTCACACACACATGCACACACACACACACACACCAAATGGACACCGAGTGAGGCTCAGAGGCTTCCCGGCCATGGCTGTTTTCCTCGCGACCGAAGGGCCCTGAGACTTCGCCACATCTCCTGCCCTCAAACTCACCAGTTGCGGCATCCCAAGGTTCCCTTTTTGGGGGCTCACCCGTATTGTTGGGCTGATTCTTCAAGGGCGACCTAAAGAAAACTCCCCTGCCACCCCCTGTTTTTGACATCCCCTATTTGGAGAACCCGCACTATCTTATTAAAACCACACGGGTTGTGAGTCCCGGCCCACGCTTCACAAGCAATCGGAAGGCCGTGAGGGAAGCCGTTGACGGAAGAAGGTGCACTGGGCAACTGGGAGTAGAACCCCTACATCTGAAAGGCCACAGGTTTTGGGTGCCGCTCTGGATGAATGAACCCCCCGTCAACCAACAACAACAAGTATCTGCCATTGCTGAAAGTGGTGTCTTTCAAAATAGATTCCAAAGAAAAGTGAGTATTCATCGCACTTCCTGCCTCGCCGTTTCAAGCTCTCGAGCATGCTTGGACTTCTGAGTCCACCTGCGCGTGGTTGAGAAACTCTGTCCATCGCTCGGGGTTCCTGGACTAATCTGCAAACTCACGGTTAAAGCAAGTCCTATCAGGGAGGGCCGGGATGCGGAACCAAACGCCTACATGAAAGGTTCGGGAAAATACTGGATCTTCGAAGTGGGTCTTCGGAAGGCGTGCGTTTGCAGGTGATTCCGAACCCTGATGGTCTGTTTTTGGTGCATGGGTCCAATTGAGCGGGGGCCAACACAAGCAGGGCCCCGTCTGTCAGGCAAGTTGGAACTCCAATCTTCGGGGTCAAGTGAGGAATTGCCCCTATCCAATCAGGTGGTTTCGTTTGGCATCCGAAAACCGTCCCAAGGTTCCTATTGGCAAGACAAGCCACCAAACAACCAACCAAGCAAACACCCAAACAACCAAGCAACCCACCTAGTATCACCCTCTACCCACCCAGCCACCCACCCACCCCAACAACAAACACAAAAAGTAAATAACAAACTAACTAACAAAAACCAGAACAAACAGCAACAAATACCACATTGGCACAGGCCGGCCTCAAGCCCACAAAGTTCATCTGGTCGCCGGGAGTGCGGAACCTTGCAGCCACATTTGAGGCAAGTCTTCTGCTTGCAATCCCAAGACCGACTTGTTTAAGGGCATGTCAAAGGATGTCAGCCTGACTAAAGGATGTGTTGGACAACCTGGTTCGCAGAATCCCCTGACAAAAACACGGGTATTTGGAGTAGGGGGCAGCTTCCCAGTCCAGCGACTGCTTGTCAACAGCACTTTTTGGACATTGGACAAGGCATGGGAGGCTGGTGTTCTGGGGATCATTCTTCAAAAAGTCTAACAAGCTTGTTGCCTGCCAGCCAGCAGCTTAGGCGACATCAGTTTCCCAAGCTCCGAACCACAGATCCTATTTGGGCGGGCGCGCCCCATAAACACGAACGATGCTTGAATAGAATGAGGAGCCAACCCCTAGCATCGAGGGCCCTCAAACGGTTGTTCTTTCCCATGTTGAGGCCGTGCGCTGTCCAATTATCAGTCTTTGGGGGCGCTGGTGCAGGACTTGGGAATGGCGACAGGAACTTCGGGAACCTCTTGTGGATGCCAAAAAGGAAGCCAACAGGAAACCTACCAGGTTTTGAGGCCCTTTTGTTTGGAAACACCCTGTACGAGAAGTTTTGATGTAGATTAGAGTTACAACTGTCAGGCAGCCCGATATCACCCCACCCAAATGAAACTCACTTTCGAAAATGTGTTTCAACCACGGAAACAGGAAATATGCGGACCCCTGACAGTTGCATTCTGCTGCAGACTGCACAAATGCGCCTGCTCAACTTGGTCAACAAGCTGCCAATCCAAATGGCCAGAAACTCAAGATCGAACGGGCAAGCCCCGAATCAGGCTTCACCCAGCCCTGCAGTGCACTTCCATGGGAACAAAAAGAGTCATGCTTGTGCGTGTAGATTCTCCATGGCGCATTCTCCTGAATCAGGACGACCTTATAACACTGCTTGAATGCTCACCAACTCAAATTACCCTTTCACCTGGTTGAAACTTGTTCATGGCCAGTGGTTTGGAAGATCCGGCCATTGCCATTGACAGAGTGGATCAAGGATAGCATTGCATTCGCCAGTGTGGGCAAAGGCCGAACAAAAACGGGGATTTTGGCAGTGACAGTCACGAAAGGCATTCCAACTCCAGGCTCTAAAAGCACTTCTAGCAACCTTTGGGAATCTAGAAGCAATCTGAAACAAACCTTTAAAGCCAAATCAAGAAGTCTAAACCAATCAAAACATGAGAGACCAGAAGTCAAAAAACATGGCTTGATTCTTCTGTCGATCAGGAACCTTCAAAAGGCACCCCCTCGAAGCTAGATGAGGCCAAATGCTTCTCTTTGAGAGACCCAGCTTTTGGGAGCCCCCCCCCCCCTCCCCAAACATATTGCTGACCGCAAGAGTCCATGTCAGGCCTGGGAGGGTGTTTTCTGAAGCAAAACCACCTTACCCCTGTCTTGCAAGGTGCCCAAAGCAGAAAAGTGCAGGAACAGCGCCTTAGCGTTGGCAGCTGCAATTCGCTTCTGCGTTGTTGCACTGGCAGGGTGGCAGCCACGCAGCCACCTGTCGCGAACAAGTGCAGGAAGTGCGGCTCCTTGCCGCGGATGAGCTCCCTGTCCACCAGTTCCAAGTACAGCGCCTTCGCAGTCCCAGCCTCCTTTCAGTGGAGCCCGTGGTGATATCGGAAGCCGATCCCGCGCAGATCAGGGGCATCCGCCGGCACCGAAATGACCCGGGCTTTGCGTGTGCCCCGGCACCAGGTGTTTTCACGATGGCTCGGCATACCTTGCCCGGTCGTTCCACACACAGCCATTCCGCATCTCACTCAACATTCACGGGTGACGCCGTTATCATTTGCTCTATATATATAATCCCAATGAGCCCCCCAAACTGTCAATGGCTGGTGCATTGCTTTTTGCCAAAATGAATAAAGCGGTTGGGCTTCTCGAGGACCCGCTTGATGTTTAGAGCATCAAACGAAACACATTAAAGCCTCAGTTCACACAGCTCTGGGCTTCTCCTCTGAGCGGGGCTGTGAGAAACAACCACTTCTGTGATACAACAACAATGTAAAGGGGGGAGAATCCCAAAAGTATCACAGAAGTGGTTGGATAAACCCCGAGTGATCCCACAATTCTGCCTCTGAGCTTCTCTACATAGGACATAGGACATCCGAAACCGAAACCGAGGCCCCTTTGGGCCCCTTGGGGCCCAGGCCAGCCCGCGCGCTTGGCCAGGTCGTCGCGCATGGAATCCAAGCGCTGGTGCGCCCTGGGTGCCGAGTTTACTGTGCCCAGCGGGTTGATTGGTACCTCCTGCGACACTTGAGCCACAATAAAAGCCCAGCTAGATCAAGGGTTGCAAGAGACAGTCCCAGCCAAAAACAGGTTGGGATATCTGCCCTTTCACGTTTTGGCGATGAACAACTTGGATTTATGTCTTGAGTGTTGTCTAGAACAATTTACAGTTGGGTGGTTTCCGCCTTGAACACCTGCCTTGGCACCTACCCAGAAGCGGTCCTTGAAGAGTGCTACTTGGATCTTCCACCAGCGTAGTAGGTTCATGGATACTACGTACCACTTCCACTACCACCACCACCTCTCTACCAATCCACCACCACCAACCACTCCTGAAAAGTGAACAAAATGCACTTCATCGTGAAGCCTTTCTCCTACCCTCACCGACTGTGTTTGGGACAGCACGGGTTTTGGAGGGCGCGGGGGTCCGGATGGATGTTGCCCTCCCCAAGGCCGATGAGACCCCATTCGTGGGGTCAACGCTGATTTCTCCAGCACTGTGGATGCTTTTCCAGCCACAACAAACTTGGGACTGCACTTGGAGTTGGTGGGGAGCAGAACAGTCGGGGGGCCATTGGAATTCTCTCTTGGACAGTGACCAGCCAAAAAAGTGTACGCGAAACACCACTAAAGGAAAAGCCACAAAGACGAAAGTGGCAATGCGTTCACTGACTGGGTGCTGCTTTGCCATTTGCTTTGATTTCTTGAAGCTGCCCCAGTCGCATTTGGAGAACTAGCAATCTTATCACGAGTGGATCCACACCATCGGTCAAACCCGTACCCATCCGAACCAGCTTCCATAAGCCTTCCTTTCCACCGCACACTGCAGGAAAAAAACAACCCCCGCAAGGCTTCCATTTGAGTGTGTCTGTATTGCTTGAACCCCCCTTTTCAGAGTTACGCAAACGGGAAAACAACGTGGGGCCAAATGAGTGTGTTTCAACATAGTGGGAACCAACCCCCAAAAAGGGTGCCGAGACCCAGAACCAGGTAGGGCCTGGTTCCCCCTGGAAATGAGGAAAATTCTGTCCGGTGACCCCGAACCCCTCCAATGCAGAACCCTCCATAATAAGTGGCCCTCCAGTGGAGAGCCCATAGCGACCAATTCCTCAAGGTCCCTGAAAGACAACACATTTTGAGGACCACCCCCCGAAACAGTCGATCGGACCCTTAGGGCAGTGGTGATACATTCCCTTCAAAACCAGGGGAAAGCCAAGGATGCTCATTTCAGTAAATGGAAGCCAAGCATTCAGGACCCTGACCCTTTAAAGAACTCTTCAAGGGAGGCCCCACAAAAGACTAAAGAGCTGCTCGTGGAAATTGTAAACCGAGGGAATGAATGGACAGTGAAGGATATATTTTAAAGAGCCTCCCTTCATGGACTTGAAAAGGGATCTCCCGACCAAGGGCTGAGGATGCTGCCCTTGGACGACAGTCGCTTTGCGGCAACCCTATCCCACGAGGTCGTCCAAGAAGCAACATGTCAGTGTGATGAGAATCCAAACTGCATTTGGCAGCCTCCACCAAGAACGAGTAAAGCCCATAAAGGTCAAACCTTCTCACCCATTTTGCAAAAAAAAACAACAATGAAGCACCTCTGCCCAGGCAGTGAAAAACACAGGACACCCTTTGTCTTGGTAGTTTAACATTTTGATCGCTTTCCGCCAAAAAGGTGGAAACCCGGTGGGTCCAGGAAAGGTCCACCCGAGCGCGCGGCGGGCACCACACTTCTAGCGTGAGCGAGGTCCTCACATGCCGCTTGAGATGTTCAGATTATGCTTCATAGTTAGACCCAACAAAAAATTGTTTTGGAGACCCCAATGGGAACCCGGGATGAATCAACCCCTGGTGAATAGTGGGGCGCCCCATGTTAACGATCTGGATCACTTTTTGGGGCCAACCCCACTCCTCCCCCCCCCAACAAAAAAAAAACACTAAACATTTTCCGTGGTGAGGGAATTCGTGAGCTTCACCCTTGCCCACGGATAAAGGAGCATGCCCTCAAAGCAGGGAATTGTGTCCAGGGAACCCTTGCGCAAGCACGGTTCTCATTTGGATGTGCACGCTTAGGTCTCTGCCGCAACGCCTGCGAAACGTGAATCCAGATCTCCATTGGGAAAAAAGGCATCCTTTTGTTGGTTGATAGCTGGGGTAACTGGGCTTAGTCCCTATAAGCCTAGGTCATATCATTGTTCACCATCTCTGGGGCTCAGGCTGTGTCGGCGACAAAAGCCTCAGACCATCGATCCGCCAGAAGCGGTTGGAACCAAACCAGCCCTTGGAAGGAAAATCTAAACAGGACCCGCACATGACTCAGACACAGCGTTTGGCACCTCGATACTGGACTGCATTGGAGAAACCTACAGGTAACGTGCATCCGCTTTAGGCAAGTGAGATGACCGTGTCTACCTTGCATGTTCAAACAGCTGCTCGGACAAACTCTGTGCAACTCAAAGTCACACTCAGCAAGACTACTTTCTGCCAGGACGATTTTGCGGATAAATACATGGTGTCCATGAAGAAACGCATCCTTTGAGAGTCAGGGTGACATCTTCCACCACGCAAAAATAGTGTAATCATTCAATTTGCAGTCATTGAAGCAGGTGGAGATACGGGTCCCTACGCCCAAGGTCAAATGCTGTGCCTTGACAGGGCGTTGCACTGGGGCACTCAGCCAGCGCCTGCCCTAAGTCTCAATTGCTTTCGGGTCCTCAAAATGGCTTGTTTTGATGGCCCCGGAGGAATTGGTCTGCATGGGGGGGTCACCTTAGAGCAATAGTCATTCACAGTCACGATTCGGCTACAATGGCTCCACGAGGCTCTGACTCAGTAATTAATTATATGACATTTCTGGGATACACACCAGCCCCGGCCCACACTGCTGTTCGGACGCTTCGGATTCTGCGCATGGTTGGTACAGCAGCTGTGGAAGGGTGCTAAGCGGTTGAGTCCCATCCATAACAAACAATGACGTTATCACGTTTTAGCTGCCGGTGAGAAAATGATCCACACCCAGTACAAACCCAAGAAAAACAGCTGCAGCTGAGGGTGTCTGTTGTTGGCCGGGTTGCAATATTTAGCGTTACTGCTGTCCGGGTACTGTTGACCCTGGATTAATTGACTCAAGGGCACTGCCGGGAGATTTTTCCACCTACGCAAAAAAAATCCTGCCAATGGGAACTTGGGGTGAACAACCTCATTTCCCGTCATCCTTTTTAGCGTAAACTAGTCTAAATGGTAACCTTTCCAGGGTGTTCAAATCACTTGGTGGCAACCAAGGGGACCAAAGCCCACTTACCGCCACTTGCCGTCACCCTAATTTCAATGGTTCTAGCCCAAGTTGACATCCTAGCCTTCAGCTCCTCGGTGTCAAATTTGGGATCGCATCGAACCAAACTTTGCCAAACACCGAGCGCCGAGCTCTTCCGTCATCTTGCTGATGTTGCCACCTGCCAAAAGCAAATCAAAACAAGGGCCCCCCAAGAAAAACAACACAAAAGTGGTTATCCTTGTGTTTTCCCTGTAAAACCACAAAAAAGGTATCCTCAAAAAAGACACACCCAACAAGGTCCATAGATACGTATCTGTTTCTCAAAATACCCCCCCCAAAAAAAAAGAAAGAAAGAAAGAAAGAAAGAAGAAGTTATTGTTTCTCCAGCCAGCTGACAGGAAACATGACGGAAAACCGAAAGGGCAAGAAGTTAAAAAGGCAGTGGAGTCTGCCAATGAGACCGGCGGTCCCCAAAACAGACACCCCCTAATTGGAAGCCCTTGAGGTTTTCGACAAAAAACAAACGTAAAACACCCGGATCCCTATCCGAGTTGGCTCCGGGTGGCATAACTTCGGCCTGGATCCAAGGACCACAGCAACCTGACCCAGTCCGTTGCGACTTGGGCTCCACTTGGGCATGAATTTTATGTGGTTGCACGTTGCGGACGGGTAGTGTTGGTGGGGATTCGAGTCCAACCACTTTTCAGGGTCTTCCAACTCTGAACATTCATAGCCCTGTTTGTCTCTTATTAAAAATGTGGACCGAAACCAAGTCCGGTGGTTGATTAGAACCTGCAGTTCAAGTCCTGGGGCTCCGGCGAATGCCGTTCACGCTCCACACCGTGCAATTCGGCAGCACCACCTTCGCGCCTACCAGCGATCGAGTCATTTTGGAGCGGTTTCGACGGTTTTAGTCTCTATGAGTGTGGTATACTGCATATCCATGCATATCCTGGTGACTAAATACTGATATGGACAAAATACATCAATATTCATCCTCTTAAGGTAAGTCTTTGGGGAGTTTCTTCAAAAGGGGCACCTATCTTGGCAAAATACGGGTGTGGAAAAAATAAATCTATGTTCGCCCTCTTGTGGTCTCCTTTGCGGGACAATTCACGGAAATAACCATTGCTCACCATCCCTAGTTGATTTTTCACCGGGGAGTGTGCCCTTTTGGAGGCAGTCGCAGTCCTTGCTTGGGGGATTGAACCCGGTCGGTTCATCCGGGGGCCATCCCGGGCTTTATCTAAAATCAGGCTCTTGAATCAAAGCCATCAGGGTCACCCAAGGAAGACCCCACTCCGGGACATGGGGGTGGGGCTCTCCCCGACTTCCATCCCATTGGACCAAAAACCCATCGGAATCGGAGCAGTTTCTGACCACTTCCCGCCTGGCCCAGCTTGCCGAAGCTGAGCCCGGTTCCACGCATCCAGGGGGCCCTCCTGGCGCTCGCTGTCTCGGCTGTCTCGGCTGTCTTGCTTTTGGGAGAGAACCTGCCGTCGGCACAGTGAGTCGACCGGCCTGGGCATCTCCATGGATTGAAGCCTTCTGATGGAGCTGACATTGAGGACATAACTTTCTGACGCGTTGAACGCAAACACATAAGCTGACACTACCACCACAAACCAAGCTAGCGACTACCAAAAAAATATGCACCACCTGGAAACAGACATATGACCACCAAATCGCCGGCGGACAATCTGCATAGAAGCATGGAACACCAAACACGATAAGGCATGGAACACAAAAACAACCAATGAACACTACCAGCTGGAAAAAACATATAAAGAAGAAATGGACCTCAACAAACACAGGGCTTTCATGCAATACGTATGTTCAGAATGCCACACCACAACCTGATCCTCCTTGTGATTGGGCACCTTCACGGAACCCAATGTGCTACTGATCTTGCGCATACTCGAAATGAAACCACACCCAAGAATCCACTGAGCAGGAAAGCAGCAATCGTTAGCTAGATTTGGCTGTCATGTCCAAGCATCTGGAACACTGCATGGGTCAAATCCTAAGCCCAGGTCCCTTTCCTAAAAATATCCAACTGGGCTACTGGATCCTCTGAGAAGGGCACAAACTACGTCCGTGTCTGCGTCCTCTTCGATCCAGGTCACCAAAAAAGCCTCGGAACACCCAATCCAACCCCCAAGGACAGTGTGATTGAACCCGCCCCTCCGAGCATGGCACCCTCCCTCGAAGAGGGTCAGGATTTGGAGGGGCTGTGGTGTTGGACCTCAGAATTGTCCTGACACATGCACTAAAAGCAGCTGGTTTGTTGGGACCTCACTTCATTTACTTCGGGATGCAGAATTGCCTCAGGCAAAGCCCGGCTGGAATCTGGAATGAATCGTTGTCAAAGCCCTGAGTACGGAATGCGAAGACATTTGATGCAAAAGATGAAAGCAAAGGGAGGAATTCTTTGACAATTCTGGGTCGCAGGGCTCATTTGCGGGGGTGAGGACACCAGGCCAAAACCGGTTACTCATACCTCCCCTTAAACATCACCTGAAGGGAAATGCACCTCAAATGATCCCAACAGCGTTCAACACCACATGATCAAAAGGGAAATATGCCAGCACCCTCTGGCTGCCTCGGCCAATGCCCAAAGCCTACCCCCTACACCAAATACCCGTTTGTTCTTGGGTATAGTATACTTTGAAGAGCCTTGGGTTCCATGATGCATCTCAACTACCTCCTTGTTTGACCAGCTGCTGACATCATTTGACATCATACTCAGAAAAGGCTGCAGTATTTGGAGCAGAGGGTAGAGTGCTGTTCAACAGGAAGTCCTCTGAGGTTCCGGCATGCTCATGACGCGGGATCCACACGTGAGGATTGCCGACGGCCATGCCTCAAGTCATCGGATCCCTCGATCACTTCCCAGTGGTTCAGTGATTCGAAAGGTAGGAACAGGACACCCTGGTTAGGGGTTTACGATATTTTACGACGCTTAGTGGGGACATCATAACTTTCAACAACTGGGTACTCCAAACACGGGTGTTTGCCCTAACATCAGCAAGCTTTGGGGTCGATAGGCCCAGATAGGGCTCTGGAGTGGTTCGGAGCTACGGTTCCGGGAGGGTTCCAGAGGGTGCGGTGGGGGTTTCACAACTTAACAACTGGGCTTCTGAAGTCTTTGCTCAAGGAAATTGTGGCCTCACCCTTGACAAAAAGGAGGTATTTACCGAAGAAAACCGGCTTGTTCAAAACATAATGTTGACCACTGATAAATCAAGCCCCCGGCAATAAAGCCTGACCTCTTCCGCACAACCCCCCACCCCCCCCCCCCCGCGATTGCCAGCCACGGCTGCTTCAAAGGGGCTCCCAACAACCTCCCTAATCCCTTTGCCACGTCTGCACCTTCGCCAAGCCTTCGACATGGGTCCAAATTCACTTGTTTTTAAGCGCCCCTGAAAAACTGGTCAAGATTCAGGGTCGACATGATTAACTCCTCAAGCCCTTGCGGCTTCTAGGCTTATCCAAGGCTTTCCCCCCCTCTCCCATAGCGCCTTGCATTGGGGTCGACATGAAGTTACGCTGGACCAAAACACGTCGAACGTGGGGCCGCGGATCCGGAGCTTCCGGAGCGAGGCTCCCGCCATATCTCGGCAGCAGCAGCTCCGTGTCGTCCAGCTCCGAAAGCTTCAAGTCTTTGGCAGCCTGACCGGCGAGCTTCCAGCCCAGCCCGAAGTCAGCATAGGGTAAGGGATTGGTTTGTGGTCCAATGCTTGGGATTGGGGAAACTGGGTTTAGTAGTTGGCGGTTTGGAATAGTGGTTTGGTGGGTAGGAAGTGGTTTCACAGTTTTTTCTCTCTACAACAGCCCAAACCATCAATCCAAACCACCAAGTAAGGGTGACCTCCACTAAGGGTCCCCGATGCAAAATCCAGCAACGGATCCCCAATTCCTCAAGCGCCGAAAAGAAACAACCTCTTCTCAAAAACTCCAATGACGGTTGGGACCCTTGGGGAGTGAAAAAAACAACCACCTCAGCAATGGACACCCCCACATAGTCAGGCACCAGGACCTCTGTTGGAAGGTCAAAACTGCCGGCAGTTTTGAGGGCCCAAGATGCAGGCAAAGCCAAACCAGCAGTTGTGGCAGCGCTTGGTGTTTCGTTGCCCCTTTCTGCCGGTGCGAACTTCCAATCCCGCTCCACCTTATCCAATTCAGGGAGCAAAACATGTTTTTTTGACAGACGCCGAGTCGAGTCGGAGCTCCTGCAAGACAACCACCATGAGCTCATCGTCCAGGCCAGGTACCACCCGGCTCTGCGCCACATTCTCCTGGAGTGGACCCACCCACCCCCATTTCATCAAGCCAGCCCTCTTTTAGGCCGTGTCTCTAGATTGGGGACCCCGAAATGTGTTGTTTCCCTAGGTTTATCCTGGATATCCAATGGTACCCCTGGGGGTTAATTATCCTGGATATATATATATATATATACATCTATTGTACGTCCTGAAGCATCATGGGACTAGCCGTTGGAGGAGGTTTCGATCGAAAGCTTTTAGGCCTTGACCTTAGTGAGATTCCAAAGTTTGCTAGGTACTAGGAAGGGTGTACTTTTGAAGAACCAGGTGTTTCATAAGACGCTTACCTCCTATTTGGAGTGGGGACAGGTCCACCCTATACCCCTCCATCGCACAACCACGGGCCTGCCAACTGAGAACCCTGACCCGTCAGGTGCTCTGAAAAGCACATCCTGGTTGAAGGTCCGAAAAAAGTCGGCACCCAGCACCCTCCAACAACTTTCTGGACAGTGCTTGGGATTTTGGACGTGGCAAAAAGGAGTTGTTGGGGGCTGCTGGAGTTGGTAGGGTACCTCAACTGTTGCCCACCAACATCTTTTCACTCTGGCCCACATTGCTTGCTGGTCGAATCAAGACATACCCTTAAAGGGAGCGTGGGCCCCTCCCTCTGCTCGACGCAAAGCTGGAAGCTGCTGTACCCTTTGGATAGGATCTCCTCAAATCTGAGGCCCCCCCAACTGAGTGGGGTGTTCCCTTTTAGAGGTAAACCCCTCGACTTGTTGTGGTGCTTGAGGATCCTAAGGGCCCACCCAGGCTGCCAACACACCCCGACTGCGCAAATTCCCCGATTGCGCCGGAGTCGACATTCCGTCAAACTTCACCTCCCTGAAGTCTGTTTCAGAATTGAAAGACGGAGCATGACCGTGCCTGACATGCCATTTCTACCCAGAATGGTTCCTCATTCGTGAGGGGGTTTCCTTGAAATCAACCAACACGAAGAGGGTGCCGTTTCTTCCCATGGCCACTAGAGGGTCTGGGCCCATAGAATGCGAGACGTGTTTGCCCAGTTGGGGTGACCAAGCAAAGCAGTCACAACCGGGAGGTAAGCAACAACATCCGCCTATCACGATTGGATTTTGGGCCCCAAAATAGGCACGCAACTTTTGGGATTTGGGCTGCACTTTTTGAGGGCCCTGAACCGTCGGTCTGCCTTCCGGCCAATTAACTTGCTACTCTCTGGCCATGAGGGAGATTCGGAGCAAAGTCTTTGGGGACTTTGTGAACTGGCCATTTAACAAACAAAAACACCCGAAGTTCGCTCAAAAGATGTAGGTCTTAAGGGCCCTTAAGGAATAGTCGAGGTTCTTCATTGAAGGGCCCACAAGAGGCAAAGGAAGTCCTTTGTGACCTGATCGCTTTTGTGGGATGCTCCTGATTACGGAAGTGGACACGATGCAGTCAAGGGGCAAAAGATCGCACTACCAAGGTGAGTCCAGGACTTTAGCACTTAGTTAGGGGGCCCCGGTTCCCTTCACAAGCTGAAAGTCGAATTGAGTGCGTCTTTTTGCGTGGGAAAATGCCAAAATGGCTTCAGTTCTCCTCTCGGTTTCGGTTTCCCTTTACAACCCACAAACAAAAACAGTACCCTCAGAAAGAAGGACAGACCCATTTGTCACAGCGATGCGCTCCCAAACCCCAATAAGCAAATGGAGAAAACATCCGGCCTGCTTCTCGCCATTGTACATGCTCCAAATCTGTGGGTCCCCGTCTTGGCCTCGACCGGATGGACCGGATGTCAAACGGGAATGGTTGCCCTAAGGGTCAGGTACCCTCCCACAGGTGCTATAGTGGGAAGGATTCTTCTGGGGTTGAAAGGCAAAGCACCAGTTTGACAGGTCAAAAGGCAAACTTGTTTCGAAAGGTGCCCACCTTCCAATGAAGGCCGTTCCTTGCTCATGCTCTGGGTGTCACAATGTCCCATTTTGGTTTCAAGTGGTCAAGTAAATGGGCTGCCTGGCTCCCAATACCGGGTATATGTTGAAATAATTTCAGTCGGTTGAGATTTTCTCTCTCCCCCAAAAAGCATGTCTGGAGTGGGGGTGTTACAATGTAGCATAGCATCCAGTGTATCCCCGTTTTGGATGGTTTCCAAAAGAAAGGAAACCAACAAATAAACCAAGTGGTTTGGGAGCAGACAGAAACCCTTTTCAGGGCTTGAGGAGGTGTAGCCAAACAAGGGAAAAGGCTATTACAGAATCTTTGGGCTTCGCAGAAGTGATCCAGTTGGCAACGTCCCAAATCCGAGCTAGGGTCAAAATAGAATCTCCAGCATTCTACGACTGCTTCTTCCACCATGTCCAAAACCTCAAGTGCTGTTCACGAAGCAGCCGGTGGTAAAATTTTGTTGGGCTGGAATGTCGTGTTAGACAGCGACAAAGATTTCACCAGACCCTTTTGGCCACAGGAGCAGTAAAGGGCAGAATCCCAGGCACACGCCTGAGTGTTTCTCAAGAGTTTCTCAAACTAGTGGTTCCCTTCAAGAGAAGTGTTCTTCCCCACCAACAGAAACATCAAACCTGGTTTGAGGTCCAGCATTCTGAGTCTCTCACCCTGTAGAGGCTGATCAGAAGCTCCTTTACAGTTTACTTGGGATGACCATTCGGAAAAAAAATGAGAAGATAGAAAAGAACAAATAACAAAAACAACACCTTCTCACCATGCAGAAGTTACCCACGGTGATTTGGGGACCGAACGGACAAGCCATGTCGCGTTTCGCTGACCTCTCCCAAGCGCCGCAACGGCCGAGGCCGGGGCTCTCGGTAGCACCGGCGCCCAGCTCCCCCAGGCCGTGCTCACCGTCCATGAGCCAATCCTCAGAGTGGGCTGCCCTCAGATCCGCTGAAAGTGTTTATCTTGTGGGTTCAATGGAAATAACTCCACTAAACCCTTAAAAAAAAGGCACAGAAGCTAAGGGGATGGCTGGGAACCACCAAGAAGAAGAACCGCAACTGAAATAAGAGGACACCCCCTTTTTAGTCAACCCAGGTGTTCTGCTTGCTCCCAACCTCCGCATTTTGTAATTCAAGGCACCATGTGAAACAAAGCCCCCCCCTTTTGGGTACTTGGCCTAAGGGTGGCGACTGTTTTGAAGTCCCAAAAGATTGTTGTTGTTGAGGGCCCTTAAGAGGTCAGAGTTCTCCATGGGAGGGCTCAGGGGTTTGCCGCCTGCTTTTGGTCGGAATTTACATAGCACTTAGACACTGGTAGCCACCTCCATCGTTGTGCATATATCTTAACGGACCTTCACCAGTGAAATGGTGTGAGCTCCCGAAGGTCATTTGCCCAGAAATTCGCCTCCTCCCAAGTTGCGAACTACTCTTTATTTCAAATGCTTTTATTTGAGGTTGAGTTGTGAAACAAACAACCGCTTGTGCCATAGAAAGCAGCTGCTTTTTGAGTCAAAGGCTTGATCATAACCTAAAACAATTGGTATTTGGGGAGATGGCTGTCTAAACTCTCACCGAAAGGGTTCATAGCCATCCACAGAAACTGCAAGTCGATCTTTGGACCATGGCGCAAGCAGGACGCACCTGACTTTGTGAGAACTTCCAGTATTGCTGTCTGGTTTTGGTGAAAACATGGTAGAACCAGAAGCAAATACGGACTTTGGGTGGGCTCAAACGAGGTTCGGTGAAAATTCGATCAGTCTACCGTCCACTGGGAAGGGACATGGGGGACTGGCTCTAGATCCCCCAAGAAGCACCAGGGGACTTGCAAGATGTGGCATGTTCTTGAGGGAATGCAAGTAGTTTGGGCCATTGCCCAAAGGCTTACGACTGCCCGTGGTCTTGAGCTGTTTGAGGGCTCCTTTTTGGATGACAAGAGGGAAAACCGACCGCTCACGAGCAATAAAACCCAAGTGTCACCTTTAAATGCAGTTGTTGGGGGAGTGAACCAACTTGGTGATATAAACAGGAAAGCAACAACAACAAAAGCAACGATCTCCATTATTTCCAGCCCAGCCCCGTTTCAAACGGCCGATGTGGTTGGAGGCTCGGAGACTCGACTCGACTCGAAGACTCGGAGACTCGGAGACTTGGCGGCCCGACGCCTTCGTACCAAGAACCCACCGCCGGCCACTCACAACGGCCCACGCCGTTCCTGGAGACGGTCGACTTTTCGAGGATCCAACTGGGCACTTGGTGAAACGACATAAGTTCCAGGGTCTCCAGCTAAGTTGGTTGAGCATCCAGGTATGCGTGAAAATTGGGACGGCCCAAAGATAGTGGCTGCGCACACGTCCAGGTCCCGACTGCATTGGGGTCCTGAACCATTGTGGGGGTCATTGGTGCATTTGCTTGCTCCCAGCTTCCAGCTTCCACGGAAACTGTCTCAGGTCCTCCAGTAGAGAGGTTAGAATAAGGGTACCCTTTTTTGTGTAGTCTGTTTTAGTAGGGCAACCCTCCCCCAAAAAGGGTAAAAGGGCACTACTAGGGGCCCTAGGCAAATACCTCCTTTTCTTCTAGACAGGGCTTGTGGTCATCTGGCAGCAAGCCCTTCGCCTCAAGCCGTCGGTGAACTGGCCGCAGTAGACCCAGGTGTCGTACTCCATGTCTTGCGGGGCCATGGAGCACATCACCTCGCCCCGTCTCAACTCCCGACTCTCAATACCTGGGTTTTGTGGGTGTTAAATGGGGGGCCTGGAACAAGTACTCATTTCCTGAGTGGACTTGCCAACCAAACGTCTGAACTCTTTACTACTTGAATGGTCCATCCAAAAAGCTAAAAGTCCATGAACTCAAGGAGAGTAAGAGCAACCTCAAGCCTAAAGATCATGACCCCGTTTGACTCAATGAAGACCCCACTTCGGGACCCAATGAAGAAGCCGCAGCGATCGAGCAATTTTTAAAAGCGGTCCCGGTTTGAACGACCCCAACTCTGGAAACTTTGTCTTAGGGGACCAGCTCCATTGATCTTACAAATGCCCTGAACAAACTTGGAGATTTGGAAGGAGGCAGTGGAGCTTTCGGCCGAAAAGGTGGCCAAAGGGGTCCTTGCCAAACATTTTCATACATCCCCTCTAAAAGGAGACACTCCCCTATCAAAATCAACAAGGGAAGTTTGTTAATTTGGGGTGCCGTTCGCGATTTAAAGGCCGCACATGTCTCAGATTTGACCTCTACGAACTGCCGGGTTGATGCCCAAGGTCATGCTCTCGATGTTCGATCCGAGAGGTCATTGCAATTCCCTTGGTGGAAACCTTTCACGAACGTCTGCTTTGTTCATAACCCTGGATACTGGGCAAACTGGGGTTAGGCCCCAAACCCTCGTTATCACCTACTTGGGTTTCGATACCCAAAACACTCGTCCACTTGAGGTCTACGTCAAGGGTCCGATTCCAAACAAGTTTGGGCGCTAACTGGGCCTGTTTCTTTTCGGGCCCCTGAATTGGTTCTTCATTGCCCTAAAGATCGTGACCCCGCCAATGCAGCCCCAACCATGACCCCAAAAAGGAAACAACCAGTTTCGGCCCGCTGGGTGTGTCGTGCAAAATTGTGATCCGCCTCAAATGGGAAGGGTGGCTAGGTCCTCCAGTAGAGAGGTTAGAATAAGGGTACCCTTTTTCTGTAATCTATTTAGTCTATTTTAGTAGGGGAACCCTAGCAACGAAACAGGGGGTGAGAAAGGGCACTGCTGGAGCACCTACAGGTGGTTTCTTTTGACCCAGCGATGTCGGGACCCGAGCCGGGTGGCTCGTTCACCGGGCAACATCCGAGGCCCAAGCTCCGTGGCCGTGAGGCTGGCCACGCAGCCACTTCCCACGGAAGGTCCTGGCGAAAGGAGGCGGGATCCGGATCCCCGAAAGCCGCTTCTGCCCGAGAACTCGTCAAAAAGCAACGGCCTTCCTCAGAAGCATGGCGAAACTTCATCAAAAAACGGCGAATTCAGACCAAGGATACTTTTTGGGGTCTAGAACTTTGGCCGATTCAGAGGTTGCAGGCATTTTGAAGGCTGAAACTTATGGTACTGAGAGACCTCCCTTTCGGGGGTTGACATCATAACCCCAAGCAAGTGGATGGGTGTGAGGGGTACCCAAAACCTTAGGGCTCATGTGTGGTAGGGTGCTATCACCAGTGCGTTGGGATTGAAACAGTTTGCAACTTCGGTCTGGCAAGTTTCTGGGAAGATTGTTTTTTTTTGTTCGGGTACCATTGTGGCTTTAAAGGACACCAAAGGAAAACCGAAGCCTCAATTGACTTTTTTTCGGGGTTCCCTGAAAAAGACACACTCATAAGAGACACGGTCAATGTTCATTGTGTCAGCAACTGACATGTGCTCACATCACACAAAACATGGCCATGGTTGTGCAAAGTATGTTGGGACCCGAGGCATCACTATGAGATCGGGGTCCCCAATATTTTGGCCACTCTTTCGTTCTGGAAACGAATTGGGCGATGTGTGATCAACCCCCAAAGGCTCCCGTATGACCTCAATTTATGAATGCCCCCGAGGAATTGGTCGTGGTTTGGGCTTCTCCATTGGAGCTCCGGCCTGAAAGTGCGCGTCTGCGTGATAGATTCCATTTCAAACCCGGGGAAAAAGGACACATTCTTCAGCAAATGGGAGGCTGCTTTTTGATCTAAGACTTCTTTGGCCAGACCCGCAAAACGTTGAGCGGGACTTGCGCTTCCGCCAGGAACCGGGATACGAGCAGCAGGCCTTAACAGCGGCCCTTAAGCTGCCTCTGCAAACAAGGGAGGCGGAAGTGCAAGGAAGAGCCTGCAGGTTCCTTCACAAACCTGTCCCCAAAACCTTTCTCATCCTTCCACTGGTCCACGTACCGCAGGAACCCCAAAACCCCTCTTTGGTATCCACGTGATTTGCCTCTACGCGAATTCCCGGCCTTCGCAGGCTGTTGCAACCATGACCTAACACAAGGGTTGCAGGTTGCCAATGGTTTAGCTGGTCAATCCATCGTGGCAATTGGAACTTTGATCCCGGGAAGTTTCTCCAGGCATCCCGAATTGTGTCTCTCCTTCCATCCGGCCAAATCATCTTGCCGACGCCCTGGGGGTCTCCGTTCTCCAGCCTTAGTCGAACGCCTGGGGGAGGGGAGGCTTTTGGGGAGGGGGAGGGGGAACGGGCGGGTAATGGTCACTAGTCACCCCTCAGATTGCACAGAGAACTCATAGCCAAGCAACACCGTCGCACCCCTGGCCCTACGAACCTTGGAGCGAGAGGAGTTACCGAACTTCGCAGGCGCCAGTGGCTAAAACTGGCTATTGCGTGCAAGGGATTAGCAAAAACAACTAGATAGGCAACCAGCCATTGCGTACTCCAGGGAACGGAATCACTCTCCCAACTTTGGCCCAAAAACCAAGTCAGCATGAGTCAACCTGTCGTTTTCAAACTCGTTGCTGTGTGCTCCAAAAAAACAGTGCCGGTACGCATGATTACCATCTAGTCAGGATATAGAAATCGTTGTCGTTCTGGGGCCCTGTGAAGGCCAACTCACTTTGCAATGGGGCCCCAAGGTGTTGCAACTACCAAGGCATCCATGGCAACAATGGCTTGCATGTTGGCTCCGCCACTTTCCGCACACACACGCTCGCACACCATCAATTGTGACAAACAAACAAACAAACAAACAAACAAACAGACAGACAGACAGACAGACAGACAGACAGACAAACCAACAAACAAGCAAGCAAACAAACAAATACAAACAAACAAAACAAACAGCACAAACAACACAAACAAAGCAAACAAAACAAACAAACAAAACAAACAACACAAACAAAGCAAACAAAACGAACAAAACAGACAAGCAATCAAACAAACAAATACACACAAACAAACAAACAAACAAGCAACACAAACAAACAAAACAACACAAAACAGCACAAAACAAAACAAACAAACAAGCAAGCAAACAAACAAACAAACAAACAAGCAATAAAGCAGGCAATAAAGCAAACAAATAAGCAAGCAAGAAAGCAAGCAAGCAAGCAAGCAAGCAAGCAAGCAAGCAAGAAATCAAGCAAGCAAGCAAGAAAACAAGCAAGAAAAGAAAGCAAACAAAAAAGCAAACAAATAAGCAAACAAGCCAGCAAACAAGCAAGCAAGCAAACAAGCAAGCGAGCAAGCAACCAACCAACCAATCGAACGTACTTGCTGCCAAATCAATAACAAACACGCTAACAGAATACATTAGGAAGCGCACACACACACACAAACAAACAAACAAACAAACCAACCAACCAACCAACCAACCAACCAACCAACCAAACAGACAGACAAACAAACAAACACACACACACACACACACACACACACACACACACACACACACACACACACACACACACACACACACACACACACACACACACACACACACACACACACACACACACGCCCACGCCCGCCACGCACGCACGCACGCACGCACGCACGCACGCACGCACGCACGCACGCACGCACGCACGCACGCACGCACGCACGCACGCACGCACGCACCCACACACACACACACACACCGCAAAACAACACGAAACAAACCAGCACAAACAATCGAGGACCCTTAAGGCGCTTGGTTTCGGCATGGCTCCTTAAAACAATTGCAAGGAAACCCAATTCTTGAGCAACACCCACTAGGCTTTTCTTGAACTTCCCTCAGAAGGCTGGCCCCTTACGCCAGAAGGCTGGCCACTGTAGAGCGAGCCATCTGGCAATTGCAGCTCCTGCACAAAAACACAGCCGGACCCACCCTCTTCTTAGGAACATGCTTTGAGG
>CAUJNA010000293.1:152500-162500 GCA_963377175.1 Effrenium voratum
CCATGAGACCACCATGACTTTTCCACGTAGAGTCATAGAGGGCGTGCCTTGATAGACTTTAAGCCCTTGCCGCTGAAGAGTTAAAGTACTCCCCTTGTTCTTGCTCCCTTTACCCCTTGGAACGAACTGTGTGAATTAACTGCAAGCCATCTAGTACGCTTATAGGGAGCCGCTAGACGCCCTTCGACTCTGAGAACCAATTCCACAACCCCAAAAGGATCGGAAGTCTGAGGGCAAAAGACAGCTATCCCGCAATTTACGGTCAATCACTTGACATCTTCACGTCGCCACAGGTCTTGGCCATGAAAAAAGGAAGCCCTTTGCTAGCTGCGAAAGCATATCAGCGCTCGGTCCTCAGCTTTTGCTGGCGGAGCTTCACCACAAAAGATCCGCACAAGCCAACCTGAGCTCTTGCCCTCAAAACTGCAACCGCAGGGGCCGTGGCTCCCGAAGCCTTGCAACATGTTCTATATTTCCTTTGACCCCACAGTCCCCTCATGCACTTGAGGGTTCCTTTTGGCCCACGGAACCTTGCCAGAGCCCCCAAGAATCCTCGTACCCGGTTGGTTCCATAAAGGCATAGTTTTCTTCCAAGGCCACGTGCCGCATCAAAAAATATTTGCGAAGTGGAAGCAAACGAGCGCAGTTGCCATAAGCAAAGAGAAACAAGCAGCCATGCAAGCAAGCAAGCAAGCAAGCAAGCAAGCAAGCAAGCAAGCAAGCAAGCAAGCAAGCAAGCAAGCAAGCAAGCAAGCAAGCAAGCAAGCAAGCAAGCAAGCAAGCAAGCAAGCAAGCAAGCAAGCAAGCAAGCAAGCAAGCAAGCAAGCAAGCAAGCAAGCAAGCAAGCAAGCAAGCAAGCAAGCAAGCAAGCAAGCAAGCAAGCAAGCAAGCAAGCAAGCAAGCAAGCAAGCAAGCAAGCAAGCAAGCAAGCAAGCAAGCGACAAACAACAATCAATCAAATCAAGCAAGCAGTCAATCAATCAATTAAACAGTCAATCAATTCAAATTAAATCAAACCCAAACAAATCAAATCGAATCAAACCAAGTCAATCAATCAATCAATCAATCACTCACTCACTCACTCACTCAATCAATCAATCAATATATCAAATCAAATCAAATCAAATCAAATCAATCAATGAAATCAAAGCAAAGCAAATCAAAGCAACTCAATCAAAACCAATCAATCAATAAATCAATCAAATCAATCAATAAATCAATCAAATCAAGCAATCAATCAAATCAAGCAATCAATCAATCAAATCAACCAATCAATCAAATCCATCCATCAATCACACAATCAATCAATCCATCAAATAAATCAATCAATCAAATCCATCAATCAATCAAACAATCAATCAAACAATCAATCAAACAATCAATCAAACAATCAATCAAACAATCAATCAAATCAAGCAAGCCAGCAAGCAAGCAAGCAAGCAAGCAAGCAATCAAATCAAATTAAATCAGACCAAATAGAATCAAATCGAATCAAACCAAGTCCAATCCTATCAATCAATCAATCAATCAATCAATCAATCAATCAATCAACCAACCAACCAATCAATCAATCAACCAATCAAATCAATTAATCAGTCAGTCAGTCAGTCAATGAACGTCAACCAAATCAAAATCAAATCAACCCAAATCACTCAATCAACTAATCAACCAACCAACCAACCAACCAACCAACCAACCAACCAACCAATCAATCAATCAAACAATCAATCAATCAATCAATCAATCAATCAAATCAATCAATCAAACAATTAATAAATGAATCAATGAATTAATGAATCAACTAAATCAATCAATCAACACAAGCACACACACAAACAACCCAGCAACCAAGCAGGCAACCACACGAACATCGCAACAAAACAGACCAAACAAAACATCACACAGAAACAAGGTAGCAAGCAAGCAAGCAAACAAACCAAACAAGAACTTGAACATACAGACACACACACACAGACCAGAAAACAAAACAAGCTCTGTGTCTCAGTGACTAAGTCTTCAAGCAACCAAGTAACTAATAGCCCAACTCAATAATTTGTATTGGCTTAACTTAGCTTAGCTTGGCTTAATCCGCGCAGCATCAAGAACGTGAAGAAAAGGTTACCGGGTCGTTTTCCCTCTCCAAGATGCCCACCTGACATCACCTGACGTGAGTTCGCTTTGGGGCAACGGCCATCACCAGGAGCACAATGATGAGCGCTACCTATGGGAAGGGTCTGCCACTCACTTCCGAACGAGTGGATTGGCCAAACAAGTCTGAACTTTTGATTTCCCACCAAAATGGTCGAAACCCAAACGTGCAAAGTCCATGAACTCAGGAAGTGAGACCCTGAGGCTAGCGATTGGCTGTGAGTCCTGCGAAAAGTTTGGTTTCAAGGGTCGGGGAGCTTCTCGTCCCATTTCGTGTTGCAAGGGCAAGCTCGAATTTTGAATCCGGCCACAAGAAAGGAAAGGCAGAACACATGTTGGAAACCCAGCCCCAGGGCTTGAAACAGTCAGAGTCAAGATATTGGTTTTGCCTGCGGGCGTCTGTAAAGAAAAATAAAGTAAACGGACGTAGAAAATTGAACGCTGGCCAGTCTGGTCTTGGACAAGCCCCCTGTTGCCTCCATCAACCCGACACCATCCTCGGGTTTCTTTCTCCAGGAAAGTACGTTAGTGGAAGGGGTAGATGTGGGAAGTCAGGAGACGTCACAGGGTGGAGATACGGGGTAGCTGGGGGGCTGGATGCAGGGCTAAAGAGTAAGAATGTGTTGGGTCATGGTGGCTCGTCGCAGCCAGCCTTTGCCAAGTCTGTTCTGTTCATGCGCAGAACCCTCTGCTGCCTTTTCGTCATGTGGTCAAAGACATGGACAGGACCGGACATTTTGCAGCATTACCATTATTGCACATAGTGCGCAAATTTGCCCCCTTGTTTGCAGGAAATTTGTGAGCCAAAGCCATGAAGCCCTAGTACTTTGCAAAAACCCAACAGTGGAAACATTAATTTTCGACTACCTCAGCAAGAACCCGTCACAACAACCAAAACTGAGCATTACACACATGCCGCCAGGCTTTGGAAGGCAATGCATGACCTACCAGCATGGGGAATTAGCGGCCGCTCGTTTTGACACTTCCTTGGCAAACTACTCTGACTCGCTAACCGGAAAAGGATAACTTCATGGGTGAGCTCGCTGAGCTCGCCATGATTTGCCCAGTAGACATTCTTGAAAGTAACGGCGCCGAACCCTGTAGACGCGATCCACAACGTGATCTAAACAGCTCAAACTGGAACCGTGCAACCCACGCAGAAAAACACGGAACAACTCACAAGCTTGTGGCGCGCAGTGCGGGCAGCATGCTGGCGCAATGTTCGCCTAAATGAGGAGAACCACAAATTAGTGACCTTCCCTGGGTTTTCCTACTCAAAACGCCCGAGATTCAAAACTCTTCGGGAACGCCAGGCTAGCGAACCGCGGGGTGTTGGGCAGCCGCGCAGCCCAAGCAGGCACGCCTTCCTCTGCAGGCCGGGGTTTCTAAATCTGATGCCACAGACACCGCCCAGTTGGGCCTGAACGTGTCAAGGGAATTCAGGTGACTTGTGGTGGGTTCCCGCAACTCCTCCCCATAGCAAGTATGACTCAAACATTGCGACAGCGACACGGCATGTGCTCGTCTCAAAATTGCACCGAGACGTGTCCTGCGCCTGTAGTCAAGCCTGCAGCCCTGCAAGACTTTTCCGCAAGATTCGGCACAATCCCCAGCCAGTGGCCCCTCGAAAATTGCTCAAGGAACCCCCAGCCGTGCTTCGGCGGCATGGGGGCCCAGCTTCTGGAAGCCCAGACAAGAACACCGGGAGAGCGACGCGAAGGACCGCAACTGCAGGTTGGGCATCAGCGCCCAGCGCTCCAGACGGAAAACTCAGCCATATTGAGGCGACCCTGAAAAACGGCCTTCGGGTTGGCACCCTGCGCATTATTGAGCCTCGATAGCGAAAAGTTCAAACTGATGCGACGTGCGTTTGGCATTAGCTGACGGTTTGCTTTGTGGTCGTCTCGGGACTTGGGATCACTGTGCCTGGAATAAGATGCGGCCTTCTACCGTACGCAAGGCCACTTGTCCGTGGCTTGCGCAGTTCGGCTGGTCGCGTAAAGTTGGGCATCGGTTGCCAGCCACCACTGAGGCTCGTGAGTGGCTTGAGCAGCTAGTCAGGGAACCCATGTCTGCGGCGTCGAGTGGCGGCGCACGCAGCCCAAAGTACTACTACTACTTGTTATGTTGTGAGTGGTGTGTTTTTGCAAGGCTTGAATCGAGAGCAGCTCTATTGCTAGGCATGTGTGCGTCTGAGGGGGTAAGCAACCCTTTACTTTCCCTGTGGCACGGAAAGCAGCAAGTTGCAGCACAACTCATTTGCAATCAGCTGCTCTTGCCATTGACAACGCCAGTGGCCGCGCTTTGTGAGGTGATTTTGGCTGCTCCTAAGTACGCAGCAAGCAACCTTTGTTTAACCTGCGTCCTTTCTGTTCCGCTTTTGGGGAGCACCCGGAACCGGTTTCAACCAATTTCGCTCAACCCTAAGAACCATTCTCTTTGGCCCGCAGGGCCAGGGCTTCTCACGGATTGTAAATGAACGTTTGCACACACGGAGAAGACACACCTTGAGCTGCACCATGACACAAATCAAGATCTTGACCGAGCAAGAAACAGAACGGCTGTCTCACCTTGACCCAGCACTTTTAAGAATTCATGTCCCCCCCTGACTGCACAGAAAACTTCCTGTGACAGCAATCCATCTGACTAAAATCGAGGTTGGAATTCATCTGACGGGACTACGTACCTATGTTTCCCCAGACATGGGGAAATTACGGCCCGTCCCTCTGAGTTTGAAGCAAACTGCCCCTCTTCTTGCCCTCACCAAACTAACAATGGACTACCGTTTTGGTTTCCCCTTTGCTGCTACTGTGCTGCACGGTGCCCAACAAATTTGCGCGACACCGGCAAATAACAACAAACTACCAGTAATTTTGCAAGATACTCTACTATGGCTGGATCAAAATTAGGGACTCATCTAAGCAGTAGGTGTCGTGTTGCTCTTTTTGAAAGCAATCCCAAATCAGTTCCCAATTGAGACACTCATATTCTGCTGCCCCAACAGACCACGCTGCACCCAACAACAATCTGCAAGCTTGCTATATCATTAAGCTTTGAGGCCTGGTCAAGGAGTTCCCCAGGTACAATCTTCGAATCGTACCCCCAAAAAAACAGGATGGCAAAAGGGAACTGGCAAGGGCAACGTTCAGGAATTCCTATAAGCATTACCCTTCGAACGCAAACCCCATAAGCCCTCCAATGGAGAACCCCGATCCTTCCAGGAACATGTAAAAACAACCATTTCGAAAATCAGTCGGGACCCTTAGCGACCTACTATCTTCCATCTGAGGGCTTTCTGGACACATCAGCTTAGGTGTCCTTTTGGCCAAATCGATGGCACTGTTAAAATTCAAAAAAACTGAATCCATTTGAAACCAGTGCCATCTATTGGCCAAACTGACCAAAACGGACAAATTTATCCAGACGTTGCATCATCTCGTCTTCTTGCAGTTCCATGTCCCAATGTGCTTGGTCACCGTGGTCAAACCAATGGAGGAGAAAGGCAAATTGCATCTAGCTGACGTGGCCCAGAATTGAAGACCCCAGAATCTGCCTTAAGGGGAAGGGGGCAGTCTTGCGGTCTTTGCATATGTTGGTCCAAATCCTCAGCTGCCCAGAATTGCCCAAAGAACCTCAACATCAAATGTTCATCTTTCAGGGGCCAGAAGCAAACAAGGTTGCCCAGAATGTCTCTTCAGGTTGATTGGTATGGAACAGGAACAACAAAGAATCCACCAGTCACACAACAACCAGAGACCGGTGAAAGTAATACCTCTACACTAAATCACCAACAGCTAAACGATCCCAACGCAAATGATGTACCTTTATGCGCTCGCCTTACCCGGTGAGCTCGCCAAACTGGCAGGAGAATCATATTCCAATGGTTTGTGAACATCTCAATGAGCGAATCCAGAAATGGTGCTTCGCGCCTTGCGCTGAAATGTTCCCTTTTCCTCTGTTTGGTGAAGCTACCCGAAGCGTCCAAATGGCTCTGAAAAAGGACAACGGTCCGATTCGACTGCTTTTGCGGCCCTCAAAACTGGCGATTTTTGAGGGTCCTTGAGGAATAGGTCGCTGCGGCTTCGGTTCTCCGTTGCAGGAACCACTCCAAGGAGGGTCTGCATTGGAGGTCATGGCCCTTAGGGTTCACGAGCCCTGAACAACACACCATGCCGTTTCGCACCCGTTGAATTCAGATCCCTTTGACCCATTCACCCGTTGACTTCAGATTCCACCAAAATGGTTTGCATCGCGCAACGCGAATCTCCTGCAGGCGCTCAATGATCGGCGCGCGAGTGGTGGTGCTGAAAGGTGTCGTGGTGGTTGTGGTTGGCCTCAAGCAACCCCAGTACTTGAATCTTCAAAATTAGGGACCCCTACTAGGTGAATAAACCCTGGGTTGATTTTGATAGGGCGTCCCGTGTCCCTTTTTAGTGGGGGCTTCGTCAGTTTTGTAGGGGACCCCCCCTTGCTAATAGGACGGATGTATTGATGCGGAGTCATGGCTATGATGATGGGTCGAGAAAACTTGGCCAGACTCGCACGCATGCAAAAGGTTAACAGCTCGCTAGCTAATGAGGGAAACTGGCGACATGGGCAAAACACTTGATTAAGTCTGGCAAAAAAAACATGGGTGCGAGTGGTTCTCCGCCCCGCTTCGCCAGATTGGCTCGGAAGAGCCAAATGAACAAACTATGAGCTCGGAACCCCATTGATCCCTGACTAAGTTTGAATCAACCACTCCCTTCCACTGCTCAATAAAAACAGTGTGGCCTACAGGCAAATGCAGCAGTTGGAGGGTGCTTGAAAGAGAAACACAACAATTTGGGGGGCTATGCGTCAAGACCACCTAAGCCCACAAACTGAAAATCATATGCTCCGACTCTGTTCCATTTGGACCACCCTAGAACACATGAGGAAAGCAGACACCCGCGTTTGCACCAATTTGTGATTCACGAGTCCCACCAAGGCCTCCCGTTGACTGCGAAAGGAGTTGGCCACTGAGGCGCCCGACGGCAGGTACAAAGATATCCCTGGCGAAGGTCCACAGGTTGGAGTGCTGAGTCGGGAGGGGAGAAACGCCCGCAAAAAGGCACCTGAGGTTCTTGACCAACTTGGAGCGTCCCATGATGCTTGAGACACATCGCGAAAATTATAAGCTGTTTGGCACCACCCTAAGGCCCTCAACAAATATATGTTAATATATGGGCGTATATGGGGGTTGTCCTATATTCCTTTGCCCGCGATTGGGCCCTTGGGCCGCACTTGCGCGGCACTTGCGCGGACTTCGCGCACAGCGGGGCAGAAAATCGTTTTCGTTGACCTCGGTTTGCGAAGATTTCGTTTGGATTGTGCGCAAGCTTTTCTAAGCAGTGTGTTTGTCGTTCACACAGCAACCCACAAAGACTTTTCCCGCTGAGGTCGCTCCCGGCAATTCAATGCCAGCAACATACCCTTGACTCAACAGAAAGAACAGCAGGCTCTGCCACACAGCTTGGACACAGCCTGAAAGAAGGAAAGTGCGTGTTGCGGGTGCCTAGCCGTTGCTTGAACCGCGCCGCTAAGGACATCCGAGACAGCATGGCTAGATGTCTTGCTGGGGCTTCTCGTGCTTGCGCGCAACTTGCGCGCGGCTTGCGCGCGGCTTGCGCGGATTTTGTCGTGTCAGTTGCTGCTTGTTGAAATCATGACTCATGACCGCAGAAGCTTTGGCTTCGTTTGGCGTCTGGCTGATTCGAAAAGCACAAGTACGGCAAGAAAATATCACCTCCTTTCATGAAGCTAGGCAACATCAGTACATGAAACCCTTCAAAACTGTAACCTTGCGCGTCCCTTGGGCCGCACTTGCGCGCTCCTTGCGCGCGCGCAGCTTTTGACAACTTTTACTTCTCCCCGTTCGGCGATAATTAAAACCGAAGACTGGAGTTTTAGGACGGCCCTCATATATATATATATACAATGCTTTTGAGACACCTTGAATTCTTCAAGGCCTAACACAAGGCCCCCTTGGGGAGTGACGGGAACTCTTGTGGTATGACTGAAATTGCCCAGCTGCAGCCCTTGAGTGAGCGAAACTGGTCCAAAAGACACCCCGTGCAGACCTCTGGGTTGTCCACTGGAGAACCGACCAGTTCCTCAAAGGGCCCTCAAAAGCAGCGGTTGCACAAAAATTAGTCGCGACTCTTAGGGCCCAAGGCGCGCATTGGAACTTGTCCGGGCTCGACCAAACCGTTGAAACAGATTTCTGGCACCCTGGCTGCTTGTACTGCGAAAGCCTGCGTGTCAACATGATTGAAACCTTGCCTCTTTTGTTTTCAGCCCACAACTGTACATCCTGGTGGTACTGACTCGCGAAAACTATCCGGAAGTCAAAGGGTCGCCTTTTGGACCTGTGGAGAACCCATGGCGGGCCATTCCTCAAGGTCACCCCAAAAGCAGTCGAATCAGCACATTTTGAG
Source organism: Effrenium voratum (assembly GCA_963377175.1). NCBI lineage: Eukaryota > Dinophyceae > Suessiales > Symbiodiniaceae > Effrenium > Effrenium voratum. Next base: position 161,107 of record CAUJNA010000293.1, read on the forward strand.
GCAACCACAACCTTCCAATGGTCCGGGAAACATCCTTCAACGAAGGAACTCCTCTGATTGTGCTAGTTGACCAACAAACCATCCACTGAAAGCGAAAAGGTCACTTCAGGTCCTTTCGCTTTGCTAATGAGCAGCGTCAAGCCCAATTCGTGCGGTGTAGAACAACAAGGCCATTAAGTTGTCTTACACGGTGTCAAGATGATCCCCAGAACATACTGAGTAGACCCCCGTATTTGACTAGATAAGTACGCCAAGAACTGTTCAACCAAACCAGGCCGCCCTCAAAAGCTGCAGCGGCCGCGATGAAGACGCAGGTTCGGCTAGTGCCGCTTGCGAAGGAGACGAGAAGTGCCCCAAACAACTTCACTCCACTTCTTCAAGGGAATCTTCCATTTGCTTAAGCCCCCTGGAAAAAAAAACAACAATATTTCCAGGAGTGATAGATCCCCTTTAAAAACAGCAAGGGAAAATAAAGAATGTTCTCAAGCAAATGGATGGAATGATGTCAAGCCCTGTTAAGCAGGTCGGTGCCACGCACCGGCTCTCCCACCAAGATCATATTCGGCGCCGTGCATCTCATCGGCCTATCCGATACATCCCGATGCGAACGAACCTTTGGGCCGGGACGCCGGTTTCCAAATTTCCTTTCCCTTGATGGCTACTACCCCTCAGAAAACAACAAAAAAAGAACACGTCGTTAAATCTTCGCAGGTTCCGCGAACGGGCGTTGAGCTACAAGCCATGAAGGCAAGTGTACATGGACATGGCCCACACACTTTCCTGCAACTATCTGAGAGAAATTTGCGCCGCCGCCCAGTGTCATGACAAAAAGCTGCAACCGGTCATGCCACGCATGGCATCCGACGGACACCTGTACTTAAGAACGTGATTTGCAACAGCCGCGTGACTGGCACGGCTCGAAAAAGAAGTGTTGCGAATCGTGGCGTCAAAGCCATGCACACCGTACAGCATGGCGGTCTGAATCTCGCTGTTCAATCGGTCTGGATGTCAAATGTGCTGTCTTGGCACCATTCGCGGACCAAACGCGACCAAGTCGCCAGGTAAAGTCTGAAGCCGAAACTTAACTGTTTGCAGATGCTTGCAGGTTGGTGGAAAAAAAACATTTTGAAAAGCAAAAGGTTGCAGGTGGCTATGCCTGAACGTCAGTCAGGTGAAATAGGATGCCAGCATTCCGGCCCGTGTTGGTCTCTTGTCCTCCCCGTTTGCTTATCCACATAAAGGGACTTGTGCCATCTACGTTGACCCTAGTTTACCGGAACACGCTTTGTTCCGACTTGCAAGGGGCACTTGGGCTGGACAGGGCTGAAAAACAAGAACAATTGAAGGGGTCTGATACATTGCGTGGGAAGCGAACCGAGGCTCCGTGGTGCAAA
>CAUJNA010000293.1:167500-272015 GCA_963377175.1 Effrenium voratum
AGCGCGGCTTCCGGCAAAGAACTTCAACATGTTCTCAGCCTGGCCGCATGCCCCGCGTCAGGCGAGTTGAGAAACAAATCAACACCCGGTAGTTTAAAATGGTCGTAATCCTAGAACCATGTACAGAAATGAAAAGGCGGCTGCACCCATTTATGGCTGGGATTGTCCCTTACTAACCCTCATCTAACCGCGTTTTGATTGGGGCTCATTTGGGGGGATGTTCCAATTTTGGGAAAACTGTCGTCGGGATGTTACTTCAGATCTTTACAAGCGTTCCCTTGGTACGGAAAAATCTGCCCTTGGATGCTCAACCACCTTAGAAAACATGGATTCAGTGAGATGACTGGAGCTGGTCACCAACAAAGCCATGACCCGCTAAGTGGTCTGAACACCAAAGAACCGATGTATACAAATATACTGTGACCAATAACAGGTCCATCTTAAAAACTGTTTTTCTCGGGTTCGGGGCGGCATACCCAAATCAAAGGTTTTGCGGGCCATGCATTTCGTCTCATTGCCCAGGTTCCATCTCGGCAGCCCAACCTGCGGGGGGGAGGCAAATCTCAATCCGAACCTTGAGGGTCACCCCGGACACGCCAACATTTTCGGGGAGCCTATGGCCTCGCGCAAGCGCGCGAGGCCAAATTTTGAGGAGCGAATCGATTCGACTCCAATCGGAGCCGAATCCAAGTGGTTTCTGGCTGTGCAAACCAGGTTTTGCCCCCAAACGGATCACCCCATGTGCCCCAGGTGAAGGTTGCAGTGCCCGATGATTATTACTATTTTTCTTTTGGGGGGGGTATATGATCTTGAAGGATGCAGTAGACTAAAAAGGATAGTACGTACTTGATGTGGAATAACCGGGGTTCTTCAGAATCCCCTCTGCAAAAGCGGAAGCGGAACATGGAGTTAATCCACGGCGAGCCGGCCACGATGAAGGTGTAGCTCTCCTCCGCTTCCTCGGCGTGTCGCCGTGTGGTTTATGTGCAGGGTTGTGAGATCAAGGGGTTTATCCCCACTTCTGTGATGTCCGGAATCTCCCTCTTCATATTGGGGGGGGTGGTCTTGGGGAAGCCGTTTCGTTGTATCACAGAAGTGGTCATTTCCCACAGCCCTGTTTATGTTGGTCTGGCAAGGGTTGACCCTTTGCTTGGCTCGGTTGGCGACGCGTCCAAACTTTGAGTTTGCCAACAAATGGTCCGCGGACAGGACCCCCATACAGACCCCCACCCCTTCACCAGGGGCCCTCAGCCTCCAATTGAGAACCTCAACCAATTCCTCATAGGCGGCCTATGGAAACAACCAGTTAGGGCGGACCCTTTAGTTTGGTCTGAAACCGGGATTGATAAAGCCCTGCCCCCAAAAAATGGGCGTGTTCCCCTCGAGAAGTAAACCCCCAAAACCAGTTGAACGCCCCCATATTATATAATGCAACTGCGTTATGAATCTTGGGTTGGAGACTCGGGAAGTGAGAAGGCCTTTCCCTACGGATCGAATTGTCTCGGAGGTTAGGGGGGGGTTCCCATGTCATACATTCCCTCCAGAACCAGGGGCAAATCTCCAAACATCTCCAAACCACCAATCCACACCTGACGAATCTCAGTGGTAACCTCCCTCAAACAAGGACAAAACTGATGTACAAATGCACAACCCCATGTTGTGGTTCAGCGAATCCCTCATGCTGGTGCTCACAATTCCTTGTTTTTGTTGGGTACAGTTGGAAGGCCTGGTTCCCCCCCCTAGGCAGGGGTTCGTAAACAAGTGGGTATTTGGAGGGGGTATGTGGGGACGCTGTTCGAAGGCATTTTTCGGGTCCGCTTAGGGCCCTCTGCACTCCCTCAGCACAGGAGGGCTGCATTGGGTCCTATGACCCTCGTGGTACCTGTGTCCGCCAAGGCTGGGCGTCAAAAGCACGCCAAGACAACCAAGCACCAGTTAGGCGAGCATGAGTTTGGGTTCGGTGCTGCAGTTTGTTCGCTGCCAAAACTGACTTGATCCAAAGACCTGGAAGGCCAAACTGGAAGAACGGGTGGCCCGAAAGCAAAACAAATAGTGAACAGGTTCAGTGTTGCGAAGGTTGGAGTTGTAGCTGCAGGAATCCCTCCGCAAGTTTCTCTGCGCAAGGTATCCATCCAAGTTTCCATCCCAGGCTCTTTGCGCAAGTTCTCTGCGCAAGTCTCTCTGCAAGTTCTCGGCTCAAATCTAACGGATCAAGCTTATCTGCGCAAGTCATCGACGCAAGTTTCGCTGCACAAGCTGTCTGCGCAAGTTTCTCTTTGCAAGGTGACGCAAGTTCTTGATGTGCGTCTCTCTTGGCGAGCTCTAGTCATTTAAAACCATCACATGCCTCACTGTATGGTGCCTCACTAAATTTTGCCCTATTTGTCGGAAGCTGCTAGAATCCTGCTCAAAACTGCCTGAAGCTGCTGATCTAGGCATTTCCGTGCGCTCTCCTTCACGTTTCTCCGTGTGAGCTGTCCGTGCACGCTCGCTTGGGGCCCCTGCCACTGTGAAGGGCACCTCCAGCGCAACCTACGGCGGTTGCTCGCCTATCCCTTGGAATCTTCAGCCGGAAAACGCGGAACCCCAAGCAAAAGCCACAAGGAAGCGCACACAAACTAAACGCCTGGTGATTTCTCCTTTCGGAATGGAAAAAAGAAGGGCCCCTTAAAGGATACCAGCTGGGGCCATTTCAAATATCACCCGAGAACAGCTGATTTAGAGCATCTTACTGTAAAGCAGGTGGTTGTTGAATGTATCCTCCAAGGAATCCTGCTATCCTGAGCAACATGCTGTGGATGGCCTCCTGCGCCAAAATGAAGGGACCCCGGGTGAATACTGGGATACATCACCCAATTGGTGCAGGAGTTTGTCCATCCATAGTACCCCTTCTCCACATTTTAGAAATCAGGGCTTCCCATCATAGTAAGGCTCTGCTCTTACAGTCAGGGGTTAAAATCACACCCTACAAACATGTATTTGCAGTAGGTGTAGTTGATATAACTGAGAGGTCCCCCATTTGGCCAACCCTTCCCAGGAACTCGCCGTATGCCTCCAAAGCCATGCTTCTTTGAACATGCAGAGTGTCAGTGCCCATGCATTGTTGAACCCAGTGCAAAATGGTTAAATGGTCTTTCGGCATCTTTTTTCTTTTCGACGGCCCTCAAGGGAAGCTGCCCGGAAAACCCGTTTGAAACTGACCCACGTACATGTTGCTTTTGCAAGTTTCCCAGCTGGAAACCCAGTATTTTTGCGGCGGAGCTTCCCATATTTTCAAGAGGGTGTTTTTCCTCACACATGGAACCTGCAAAGAAAGGGGTTTCGGAGTTCCGTATCCCAATGAATCCAGTCTGAGGTGCTGAAGCGCTGATTGCTTTGTCGAACGAGCCATGGTCAAAACTCGTCTAGGTCCTCCAGTAGAGAGGATAGAATAAGGGTACCCGTTTTTTTTCCGTAGTCTATTTAGTATAGGGGAACCCTCCCCTCAAAAAAGGGCAAAAGGGCACTGGGGGACCTAGTCGTTGTATGGCCTATGGTCGTCCCCTTCGCAATCGTTGCATTTCTCGAGGATCCTGACTCCCAGGGCCCCAAATTGGGTCCGGACGGATTTGGGTGCTGAATGGGTCGCCTTTCGGGACCCCGAGGAATGGGTCATGGCTTCGGGTTCCCAATCCTGGTGTCTGCGTTGAAGGGCTCAGAACTCGAGTGGAAGATCAATTAAGTTTACGTGCCGCGTAGGCAACGACCCAAAATGTTGGGAATGAAGATAGGGATTCCCAAGGAAACCAGAAGGGATGGTTTGTGGGGGTCCTTCCATTTCTCATTCCCCGCTGAGCACCAGCAAGTGTAGGGCGTCCGACTGGTGCACCCCGCAATCCGACGATAGCGAGCTTCACGCGGGTGAAGCAAATGCACATGTCGCAGCGGCGTTTTTTGGTCAACTCCGGCAATGGCAAAATGGGTATGACATGGTAGGAGCTCCAGTGGTGCAGAAATCGCAGCACCCCGCTTTTTGAGTGGATGCTGGCTTTTGGGGTTTGCCCACTGGAGGTCAGGTATTGGAGTAGTGCTCACCTGGCGCAATCTTCAAGAAAGTTGTGGTGCACCATGATTTGTTCAATTGTCGGGCTTGCTTCAAAGGATGCTAAAGAAAATCCGCGGGGTCGAATCCATGGTCTAAACAAGGGGCCGGCCCAACCATCGTTGATTCCAGATCCATCCATTATTCTGCTCAAAAGCGGCTGTCCCCACCTGGATCCCAAAAATGGGGAGGTCCCCGTGCAAGTGGGCACCGGTGTGAACGGAAGGATCCATTCTGAGAAAGCCTCAGGAGTACAGAGTATACAAGCAGATGGTGCTGTCAAGAGTCAAGGGGATTCCGCCAAAGCAACTCTGAGAACCCCTCAAGTAAGTGGCCATTGGGATAGGCGGGGGCAATTTGGATTGGTTCCTCACCCGAAACCTACATAGAAAAACCGAAGTTGATTTGTGAAAAGGATTCCGAGCCTCGCCAAAATGCGCCTGATGCTTGTCCCAACTTGCATGCTGTTGCTGGGGTATTTCATGTCAATCCCTGACAACAGGGGGTGTTTACCAGGGGAAAAAAACAAAAACACATGTGGTTTGCAACATATATCCCAACTCGGGACAGCTCATCAGCCGCTTGTCGAATCCCTGCACACTTGTCGAATCCAAAGACCCTATTTGTGTTCTTTTGAGGTTTTCAGGCCCGCTCTTGGGATCCTGGGGCTATGCAGACATTGGTGTGGTTTTTAGCTTGCGACCCTTTGGCGGACGTCATTTAGGTGGGGTTTTCTGCCCGCCAGCCACTTTCGAGGTGATTCCCCGTGATTCCCTATTAACATTCGTAGCCAAATGGGTGTTCTGCAAAATTGAGCAGGAGGGGCAAACCGCCGGTGTTGGTCCATGTTCCCACTTGCCAGGGCAACCCATTTTGGAATTCCGGTGTTTCGAGCCACAGCCAACTGGCAACAAAAGCTTCATTGTCGTGTTGAGTTCCAGCCAGGTGAGCATGGGCCCTCGCTCCTGAAGCTCCGATGGGCACCGAACTTTCAGACGACCAGCACAAGGTGGGAGAGTTTGCCCTAAAGATCCTGCGTGGTATTTGCGCGCCAGCCCGATTTTGGGGACACTTACCAGCAAAATGATGCAGGAACGGTTCCCAGCCAAAAGTAAGTTCGAGAATCGAGCGCTCCTTAAGTTATCTTAAGTTCTCAGTACTGTTTGACGCTGCAACTGCCATCAGGACCCAGTAGAGTAAAAGACCGATCCACCAAAATGAAATGCAAAGTTCGGCCAATGTTGGCCGCTTTCGAGCTGCGGTTCCTTCCGCGAGCCAGTTCCTTCTCTCCATGTACACGTTGGAGCGGGATGAACAAAAACTTCGACTTCGTCATTTGAAGAGTGAACTCCCTGGCACCAGGTACAACGATAAGGGCCTGGAAAAGGAACCCCAGTTGGCAACGAACCAAACTTCAACCTAGGCATCCAAAACTTTGGCTTTTGTTACAAATACCTCGATACTTTTTTCGTCTGACATCATTTCATGGCCGTAAAGACTTCCTGTGTATGGGGTGCAGGCAGCCGGAATGGGAACACATCCAAGGAATCTCCTTCATTGTTTGTTTTACGGTACAGCTTTACATCCAAGGAATCTCCTTCATTGTTTGTTTTACGGTACGTACTGTTTTACGGTCCCAAAAAGAAGGATGGAAGAGTTCACAGTGACTCGTGCTTATGGAAAGTCTGCAAACCAGCCCAGAGGTTGCCTCTTGCGACCTCCGGGCCATCCCTTGGATGCAACGGCCTTCCAAGGGTCCCTAAAACCTCAATGGAGGGTCCCCAACCCCAATTGATGTTTCGCGCTTTGCTGTTCTCCCTACCTTGAAAGAAATATGGGGTGTCGTTTTTCAGGGCAGCCCCAAAAATGGTACGGGGTTCCTTGTTGGTTTCCCTTTAAAGCCTACAACAACAGTGAACACAAAGCCAACAGCACACAAAGCCAACAAAAAACGCAAGCTGTCTGAAGTGTTGTTTCCACATTCCCTCCGGGCCCTGTGCACGAAGCCAGGAAGGAGGTTCCAACAAAACCTACGGTCAGGTTCAAAACGTGCAACGGTCTGCCCAAATCGATGAATTTTCTTCAGGAATCGACCCCCCCCCCAAATCAAAAGCAACATGGTGTGTTTTGTTCCCTTTGAATTCTCTTCAAAAACTACAAACAAAGGGGACCGGGACCAACTCACCAAAAAGGGCACTCCCATGTAATTAATGGAAAGGGTGCATGTTTAAAGCCCCCAAAATAGTGTACCTTCAATTCGAATGGGTGTGTCATTTTTGAAGGTAGTCCTTTTTGGTGGTTTTTAAATGGACACCAAAAGGAAAACTAGAATTTTTTTATAAAAAAAAAAAGACACGCCCGACCAAAGACAGAACCAATTGAACTGGGGAGAGGAGGAACGTTGTGCCCCACACCCGTCTCCTTGAGACATTCGGATCCGGGATATTGAGCAGGCTCGTGCAAGCGCATCCGCTGGACGATTCGAACAGACTGCCATTGGGCAAATTGCCCTTGGTCGAGTTCAATTGGGTTCCAACCCACTCAGTTGCCCAGCGACCTAGAAACTCAGCACTTGTTTCCTCCATTTGCTTAAGACCCCTGGGAAAACAATGTTTCCAGTAGTGATAGGTTCCCTTTAAAACCAACAGGGGAAAATAAACAAATAGTCTTAAGCAAATGGAAGGTTTGGAACCTTGACTCTATTATACAAAAGGTTCCCAACAATGGACAACAAGGTATCAAAAGCTGGGATCTGCACAGCTTTCAGCTAAAATTCGTTGGAACCCGACCAGGACACCATTGAAACCTTGCATAAATATCTTCTTAGCAAGTCGCCAGTGGCAACCGGGCCTTGCTCGCCCTCAAGGGGCGTGTTGCTTTTTGTGTTCAGCCAAGAACCCAAGGCGTTCAGCTGAGGCGGTCAGCCCAAGTTCAGTTCGCTGATTTCCATTTCCAGGGATCCTTTTCAAAACAAACGATGAACATAATGGGGAAAGACTGAGCAACTTTCCCCGAATCGCTCCAAATGCCCGGCTTCTTTCAGGGTGCCTGGTTTGCCATGGTGTATTACTCTCCTTTGTGAATCAGGGCTTGACATCATTTGACACCCTAAACAAATTAGGTATTGGGAGACTTCATGGGTATATCCGCGAAGGTTGGTTGACGCCTGGCCGAAACTGAAAGTCATGAATCTAGACGTCAACTGATGTCTCACTTCTTCGTGGATTGGCAAGTCCAGAAACTGTTTGTTTACCACCAGAATGGTCCAAAGCCCAAAAAAGGATTCAGTCCTTTTGACGGAACGGGAGTGGGAGTCTCCATCAGAGGCGCAAACGAGAAGAAAACCAGGTGGAAACCCAACAAATCGGCACATGCTCAGGGCCTAGAAATCAACGGTTTACCTCCTGCCCCCCCCCCCACTGGAATAACAAAATGTCCGTGTTGGTCAAACAAAGAAGCGACTCCCAGGATCAAATGGGTTGGCAGGTTCCTACTCCGTCTCCCAATACATACTTTTTGTAATGTATGATGTCAAGTGATGTCAGCTCCTGACTGAAAAAGCAGGTGTTTGCAAACGCTCAGCTTTGTAGGGCTCCAAACGGACATAACACCTGTAAGCCATTCCATTTGTTCTAGAGGCTTCTCGATGGAAAACGATAAACCAGGGCTTTTCAGCATCCAGGGTGCCCCAATACATACATTTCACGAATCGAATCACCTGGAGGAAACTCTCTGATTGCCCAAAGAGTGATTGTTTAACCCATCAAAGGAGGACATATAGCAATGCCAATCCCTGACTAATAACCCCCCAGTCACTCGAGGGGCCCCTCAGTGGGGACTCCTCTGTTGTAGGGGGACCCACTCAATGAATGGAGGTGTTTTTCCATCAGGGGTCAATATTGAGCCATGTCTTCGGTTTCCATGTCTGAGGATGGGAGCGCGTGTTTCAACCGCGCTCCCTAAGCTGAACGCCTGGGTGTAGGCGCGAACAAACGACGGGTTTTGATCCAGGTCTCTGACTGATGGCTCCTGCTGGCTGGCTGATTCCTTGAAAAAGAAAATGCCGGGATGTCCGAGGATTTCCTGGAAAGGAAACCATCTCGGAATACTACCGAGATATACTACCGAGATATGTGCCACATCCCTGCTTCCCCCGCATCCCTGCTTCCCCCGCCTGCTTGTTAGTTTGTTTGTCTGTCTGAATTCCTTCGATGGCAGGCATGTCTTTTTTATGCTTTGTTTCGCTTTTTGCACAACTGCTGAAAGCTATATGGTCTGCCCAAGTAAGCCTTAGGGTGGTAGTGAATTTCATGAGCACATGCACTTCAATAGCTCACACATGTCACGAACTCCGAAGGTCTGGCGACAGGGGCGGCTAAACCAGTTTCGCTCGGCCGCGAACAACTTCGGTCCTGAGCCAGAACTTAGTAACTTAGTATTCGGTAGAGGGTATGTGTCAAGATAGAGGGGCCCAGGGCAGGTTTCCTGGCTGCCCTTCGAACCAGCCTTAAGAAGGATAGCATGGCAATGGGTACCCTCAAAAAACATACATATCTTGCAAGATACATAGTGTGTATATATAAACAATATAGACATCGTTGGCCGGGTTTAAGGGACCAGGAATGCAGCAGGGGATGAACATTTACCCACTTACCAACGAGGCAAAAGGAAGCTTCCAATCGCGAGGCAACTAGGGTAGGTGATTAGCGGGGTTTCAGCCATCCAAACTGGTGCAGGCTTTTGGCCACCGGCAAACAATTCCTGGCTCTTGAGTAAACATACATTCAGATCCTGGTCTAATATGAAGATCCACCCTATACTATGTAAGTAAAATGATGGACGAGACACCAGCAGTCAGGGGCCTTTACGTCAGAGTCCAAGCACATCACTCCGACGGGTGAGACGTTGCCGTCGATACTCTTTTGGTGCGTACTGTCCAATCACTGGGCTATTCAAAGTGGACCAAGGCTCACAACTACCATAAAAGCAAACCACAACCCGAATGTGTTTAGGCTTAGCCCTACGCTTGGGCCGGGATTTGATGTAGGGCCGCAAAAGGATCTGCGGACTTGAACAGCCCAAAGCACGCAAAGCCGGCGCGTTTCTAAGTCAGGCTCGAGCAGATGTTTCGAACTCTGACAGCGGATGCAGCAAAAGATCGTAGCAATAGCGCCATCTTCAAAGCAATATTGGGCATCCGTCTTGAAAGCAAGCCAGGGCCCGCCCACGGGCAAAGGGAACAGCTCCCCCTCTAGCCAGCTGAATCGGGTAAAGGAAGCCAAGAGCAAACTCACCTCATCACCTCGGAACGGAACTCCCGAAATAGAAGGGATGCGTCCAAAGCTTTTCAAAACAGAATCTCAGCCTGCGAGATACGGATTTCAGCCATTCTCCCTGCTTTGCTCTTCGGCAGCCCATGGAATGAATTGAAAGGGCGAGCAACCGCATCTATGATTTATTTCAAGGCGATTGTCCCTTACCAACGATCGCTTACACCAGGATGAAGTAGAAGATCAAGTAGATGGCAGGTGAAAAGCCACATCTGCCTGAAGAGTTTATTTCAAATCGTTAAACAATAGGTACCCACCTCCCTTTGTGTGGGGATGACACCAAACCAAAATGAGGAGAGTGCCATCTTCCAGCGATTCGATTCGATAGCTCTGGAAGAACGTTGCAAGACTCACCAGCGCCATGTTCCTTCGCCATGTTCACTTTTAGTCTTTCAGGGGTGCCTAGAGTCTCCTGCTGATGCTTTAAACTCGGGGTAATGACCCCTTTCTTTTCGTAATGACCAAGCATTGTTTAAGGCTCAGAAAAAAAAGAGACTCCAGAGTGGCGATTTTTTTCTTGTTACCCAGCCTCTGTTCAAGAGTGATCTCCGGGACCCTCCTCCGCTTCCATGAGCTTCGGGCCAAGCACATTCGAGTTCCCAGGAGTTCCGAGCCTAGAGGACCGCGAGGTAACCAGTCGCTCGGTCGAATGAAGCCTGAGGTTTTTTCAAAACCCAGCCTTAAGGAGCAATTCGACTCCGAACGAGCCTTTCTGGATAGAGTCTCCATGGCCCTCAAACAATGGGTCATTAACTGCCCCAAAGGGGTCATGAACACCCCATTGACACGCTTAGTGAATTGGCCAAGCTGTATAGCGACCCTAACTGCAAGGGCCTGATCGGTTCGGGTTCGCCATTGGAGACGTCTGGGCCCTGGGTCCAAAGGCCGCTGAGAATATGGGAACTATCCATAGAATTCCTTCAAAAAGGAACTGCAAAAAGGGAAACTTCCCATATATCCTTCCAAATATCCGTTCAAAAAGGCAAAAGCTTTGGAAAAGTCATTGGTCCTTTAAGGGACCCTCGCGAATTCTGATATTTCGGCCGAACATCCCCAACCTCTTTTTTGAAAGAAAAGCCTGGCGTTTGCCCCCCTCCATGCATTACTTCGATCATTACTTCCCTACCCGCATTCTGGAAAGGTGCTTCAGAAGCCCATAATTAGGGTGTTGGGGTCACTCTGAAGCTTGCCCCGTCAAAGTGGCGTTTTCAGTTGTTGTTTAGTAGCCCCTACTCCAAAGACTTTACATTTACCTCAGTAGTCTTTGTTGACATAATACCTGAAAATAGAAAAAGGAAATTATTTTGAGTAGGGGTACTTGTTGCATGTTGCCGGTCGCATTGGTTACCTCCAGTCGCTTGCCACTAAGGCTGAGCACAAACTGCACCATGGTGCCTGCACAAAAATCATTCTCCGCCCGCGATGAGCTCAGTGTGGGTTCCATGGGCTGAACCCATGGCAAGCGGATCCTCCAACGTAAAGCGCATTGGCGAATTGCACTGACGACATCTGAACGGTCCCCCGGTGACCCAACAAAATGGAAACACCAAAACAGCTGGGTTGAGGGTTGACCTTTGTCATGGCCAAGACCACTACCAAAGCAAAAGGGTGTGATCAGGGCACTTGCCCCACTTCTGGGGTACACAGAAAATCAGCTTTTCAGATTCTGATTCATTTAGCCTGCCTTGAAATATCAGAACATGCATGATATTTGCCCAGCATATATATATATATATACACACATTATGTATATATATATATATGTGTATGTAAATATATATATATATACATATGCGGTAGACACAGTAAACACATACTAAGTTACTACACATGTACAAGAAATATATTACAACTTTGCCATGTGCTAAGCAATACTGGACATGTACCAGAAACATGCTACGCACACACACACACGCTAACAATGGCTTGACAATTCTGCAGGAACACGCTGCAAATGGAACGGGCACAAAAACACTTGGGCAAAAACTCTGGATTTCGGGGCGCGTTTTTGCAAAGTTTGATCAGCCCGTCTTTTTTGTCGGTGATTGGTTTTTGGGCTGTCCTCAAATCCCCTTCTAAAAGCTTAATTTCTAGCGGGTTAAATGGAAGCCCCCCACTAAACCAACCAAAAACTTAACAAGGTAGGGGAAGGAACTGCCCAGGCTTTGCTTTGCGGTTTGAGCGATTGGGGTTGGGGTTTATGGAATATGCTTGACAGACTGCGTGGCTTCTCATTCCAAGCAGTCAAATCCCAAGACCAAGTGAAACCTAAGGGTTGCCAGATCAAAGGGAGTTGTCCACCCTCCAAACGATGGGAAAGGGGCAGTTGACAGAAAATAAGGGCTTTGAGCTTGTGCAAACTTGGGCTATACTGCAATATGACATAGTTTTGGAGGATGCTAATCCGAATCTACAAATACCTGCTGGAGTCATTGGCCAGCGCACAAGCCAGTAAGGCATGGGAACCCGGTGTGCCTGAATCAATCCACTTGAGCAGTTCATTGCAGCCATGGTTAGTTATGAGGGAACTAAACCCAGTGTCTTCGCTTATATCCATGGTTCCAACTAGTTGTAATCTATATTGTGACGCAAGTCGGTTCATATGTCACAGCAAATGCTCCAGCCTCTGTCTGTTTTCGCTTTTTGGGAAGTGGCGTGTTTGGGGGCTCCCGCAAATCGAGGCGTGAATCTCATGAGACATACAAATCTTCTTGAAGTCCATGCCAAGCCCACGTCAGAAGCTTGACGACCGCGAGACATCCAACGGACTTTCAAACTCACTGGCTAGTGCACTTGGTATCAGATCCCCTCTCGGGATTGTTTCACATTGCCTTGCCAGCATTGAATTGCAAGGATCTCCTTGTTCTGTACCCTCTCCTAACCTTTCTCCCACCAAGTTGCCTTGCCCTTCAAGATCACTATTCTCCGGCGACCCGCATTGAAGTCATGACGCTTAAAGGTCTCCAACTCTCAAGAAAGCAGAAGTAGAGACCGCGAGGTCTCTCATAGGCAATAGGCCCCCCGCTTTCCAGAAAACACATTGCAACTGGGAAACGGCATGTTGAAAGCAGCGAGCCTTGAATGTGGAATGAAGCCTGGACGGCAAGTATCAAGCGGATGGTGTTGGGGTCAATCCAAAAACCAACGACGGAACTTTACCACGAACCGACAAGGGACCTTTCACACCCTCAAACCAATATCCCCCCCCAACCGCGCCCCAAGGCTCCGAATCTGAGAAAGAACATAACCCCAAAGCCATGTGTTTCGGAAAGTCTTAAAACATGTAAGCGGGTGATTCCGCCTTGTTGGGTACCATCTTGAAGTCCTTTGAGACAAACCCCAGAACTTGGTTTCCGGCGAGACCCTTCTGCAAAAGTTTGTTTTTTGTGGTTCCAACGTTTCCCACAAAGTTAAAGCCCAAAGATCCAACCGAATAAGTATAAACAACTCAACCACCTTTTGTTTCTTGGGGGGTCAAATACCTTGCGACTCACTGGAAGGTATTTTCTCACTTGCCCAAAGGACCCAGAAATAAAACCTTCATCGTTTGGCACCTTTACCAAAAATGGACCAAACAGGGAAAACCAAAAGTTGAAAATGTCGGCTTTTGCAACTGCGTATTCTCTGGTGCGAGCCTTTGTTTGAATGTGTTTTGCTCATCCCGGAAAATATCCCAGTACCCATCACTTTTATGTCTGGCAATGGCTGTTTCAGCGCACTGGCCCGTTCCCGGCATCGCCAGGTGGCGATTTTTGGCTCCCTTCAAGCGATTCGCGTGGGCCAGGAAGGCTCCCGGATGGGCGGGTCGAGTTATGGCGATTGAAACTGGGAAACCTCTTTGGTAAGAAGAGACAAACCGGAAACCAAGAAAACCTGGAAGGATATGAAGCCTCTATGCTCATTCCTTTGGTATTCTTTGACTTGAAGTGAGGAATGCCACTGCAATCAGCAACCCTTCATTGGAGAACAGACCTCCATTTCAAGGTTTTGCCTCAAATGAGATGCCTTTTTGGGTTCAAGGTGCTTAGGGTGGTAACAAACCTAGGCAATACTCTTGTTTGGCTCCTCGACTAAAGTGAGGATTGAAATGGGTACCAACTCCAGAAAACCTAATCTGCGTTTGGCCCCTGACCAAATGAGGCATGAACCTGGAACAAACTGAGGGCAGGCTGTTTGGACGCTAGACCAAAGAGAGGACTGAACCTGGCAATGCTAAAATGAGAAATGCGCTCAACACGCAACTAAAGAGGACAGCTTTGCTGTTAAAGCAAACAAACCATTGGGCCTCACCAGCGCCTTTGGAGTGAATTGCCAGCCATCACTTGCGGCCCGGTTCGGTAACTTTGGGTTCGGCATATCTCAAGGCATTTGTTTGGAGGTATGGATGCGTAAACACCAATATAAGCTTGTAACGCAATCTTTACGCCTGGTGCAAGTGGTATATGACTTGCATTTCTTGAATGCCCATACTTGGAAATCCCCTTGACTCTCCAGCAAGTAAAATATCCAGTCCGACCAAGCTTATGGAGAACCCAGGGTTCCAAAGTACCCCCCGACCTGTCACATCTTGCGTGCATTCGTCGATCCATAGGATCCATGTGGATTGAAACCGGACAGAACGGTAAGTTCTAGGCTTCCGCAACCCGAAACAAGGAATCCGCGAAGGTTCATGGCACAGGGTGAGATTTTGCCCTCGGAAGTGAGCTTGCCGCTTTTCTGTTATGAACTCAGCTTCCTTCCCCTGGCGGCGATTTTTTGGGGTTCCAAGGCCGTTGCTTTTATGTTGGTTGATGGGGTATCCTTGAGACCCCAGTGGACCCGAGTGATATGCACCATGGTCAAAACTCTTAGGCGGATTTGGTCATGGTCCTTCATAGGAACCATACATATTAATAGCTATTTTCTGGATCCTTCCCAAATAAATAACCATCCCTGATACCTCGAAAAGGGGGGGTGTTTTGACCATGGCCCATCTCTCTCTACGCCGCCGGAAAGGCTTCCTGGCCCGGTAAAACACGCAAATGCGCCCTTCAAAGGCTCCAAACGGTGTGCTCCAGCTCAAACGCGCTCATCGCCTGCGTCCAACTCACTGATCCCTGAGCATCATCTTGGCGCAAAGGCAGGGAATGAGAAATGGAATGGCCCTGAAAAAAACCCATCCAACTGGTGGCTTCCTTGAAGGCTCTTAAAAAAATCCTTGGGTTCATTCCCAGGTTCCCTACTGAGCACCAGCAAGTCATGGGACCAGTAGGTCTTGGTTGCCCCTTTGCGCTTTTGGAGCTGCTGTTGAGGGATTCAGCCGATTCAGCCACCCGGCTTTTGGTGGGCAACAAACACAGAGCAGGGCGCTCAATTTGAGTCATAATCAAAACCCTTTGTATCAAAATGGTCGTAATCCCAGAACCATATTTATATCATATAAAGAATTAAGAAGGCGGCCGCAACTAATTCTGGCTGGGACTTTCCCTTACTAACCTTCATCGACCCGGACTTTGATTGTGGCGCATTTGACTTGGCAATATCCTTATGAATGTTTATACAGGCCTCACTACAACCAGTAGAACCTACAAAATTGGCCAATCAGATTTTGGGCCCTGGGTTGGCTTTGGCCCCTGAGATGCTCGGTTCTGATTCCTGATGGTATCTGCCAGCTCAATATCATTCAGCCTTTGTCATGAAAGACACCCAAGAGTCTTCAAAAGATCTAACCAAAGACCACTTGGAACCTTGGGGATTTGCAGTTTACCCAAACACTGACCTTTCGAATGTTTACACCCGGCCTCCCATGCATATGGAGAACCCTGACGCCTTCCCTTCCCCAGAACCAAGCCGCGCAATTCGAAGCAAGAGGCATTGGGCACATCTGCGAAGGGCAACATTATTTTCCAGCCGCTTTCGATCCCGGAGTCCCTGAGCGATATGCTTCGTAACTTGGCAAGCTCAACACAGAACCCAAACCTACAAGGACCTGGATTTCAGAACCTCAGCTTCCCTCATGTACGATAAACACCTGGGCCCCGTTCTCACCCTTCTTAGGGAAAGTAGAAGAG
Organism: Effrenium voratum; assembly: GCA_963377175.1. Classification (NCBI taxonomy): domain Eukaryota; class Dinophyceae; order Suessiales; family Symbiodiniaceae; genus Effrenium; species Effrenium voratum. The sequence goes on from CAUJNA010000293.1 coordinate 182,962, forward strand.
TTCTGAGAAACTGGGGGGGTAGCTGGGGGCTAAGGGGCCCCAGTCTCTCCTAACATTCTCTGGATTGGTGGTTAGGGATGGCTTCCCATTTGGCTCTACAAGGGGTTCAAGAAAGACCCGTCCCCCAGAAGCCCCGATTGGACTCTTACAAACTCACTGGCTCCATTCTCCCGGCTTTGTAGGCAACCAAGGGAATCACCATTTGAAAAAAGGGCCAATGGCTGGTTTCCTGCTGTGGCTTGAACGTGATCCACAGAGGTCTTCTTGATAGCCACCAGAATTAAACCAGTGATGGCTGCCAGCCCCTTAGCAAAGGCTACGTCGGGCCCAATGAAAGAACCCTGGCCAATGCCTCAAGTGACTTCAACAGTCCCATGAATCAGACTCGAGACCCAGAAAGGGCAGGAAAGACACTGGTTGCTGTATCTTGGCGGGAACTGAATCCAAGGGCCAAGATAATTACGGGATTGTGAGAAGCTGCGTCCGTCTTCAAATCAAGGTGAGCCCCTGACGCATGAATCAAATGGCCCCTGGAGAATCTATTGAGCACCTCAAGTGCTTGAGGGGTAAACAAAAACATACGAACCTACCCCCGAACACAGCGGTCCCTGTTTTGGTCGAGGTGTAGTCAGCCTTGTCAAGTGTTGCTTTCTTTTTGCGGGCTCTGCTCTCAATACCCCTTTTCAGGGGGTATACAACAGCAAAAGCCACTTCCCATTGACCTAAAGTAGTGGGAGCCCACTCTGATGGCACCCAGGGCAAAAACCCCCCGCCATCCCAACCAAGTTTGCCCAGGGTGTGTCAAATGATAAATTAAATAGCATTCTCAAAACCATGGCAAACCATTGGGGGCCTCTTAGGCGGGTGGTTTCGTTTTGGTTACCCCTTCAAACCAATCCGAAGTTTGAGAAACACCCGATAACTGAAGAGGCACGCTGTTTGATATTAGTAGAGGACAACGCGATGCTTAGCAATTCGTCCAAACCCTGGAGACTTGCCTCGGGTCCCTGTGATCCACGGGCCATCCGGTGGAAGTGGCACGCCTGGCACCGCTGGGTCTCTCATCGGGTTTGTGGTTTGTGGCGTCCTTTCCCCCGCATCTTAAAGGAGCATTTGGATGGAGGTCCCTAAAACCCCCCCTTCAATGGAAATCATCCTTGCTTGTGCTTAGCGCAAGACATGTAGGAAACGTGGAGGGTCCCTGCGCAACGCGTCAGAACTCCCGAGAGCTCTTGCCTCAGGTCCCTCTCGGGCCATCCGAAGAAATTGGCAAGCCTGGCACAGCGAACGTGTCTCTCATCGGGCTGTCCCTCGGTGTCACAAGGCTTTTCCCTCAGCATCTTGGGTACTGAAAAAGGAGCATGTTGAAGTCCAGAACAATGCCAATGCAGTCCCTACAACCCCTTCAATGCAGGGTCCTTGTTGGTGCTTCGGGTAAATCCAAATAAGAATTGAGGAAGATTTGAAAGAGATTTACTGTCCCGGACTGCGCTGGGCTGTGTTTGCCTCAGATCGATGCGAGAAATCCGGCTACCGCAGCCCAGCCTCCCTCTTTCCACCTAAGCGAACAGGGGTGTGATCATGTGGTTTCCGGATGCCCTGGGGGATGAATACCATGAGAGCAGCCAAAACTCGATTATACCCGAATGTATTTGTAGGTTTCTACGGAAACCTCGAGTTTGGGGTGGCAACCCATATTTCCTGTTGGCTTTCCAAGGTGCTGCGAAACCACCCGATCAAGACTCTTGGCGGGGAAAAACTACCATTCAACTGCCTTTTGCTAATCCAAACCTCCAAGTGTTGTCCAGTCGTTGGGGGGCTGGTAGGGATTGCCCTTCCTCCTCAAAACACCTTCTCTTTTGGGTGTGTGTGTTGAAAAACCTGGCTTCCCAAGGCAGGTCAACTAATCAAAGGAAGTTTAGAAGGAACTTCCGTGTTACAGCAACTAATTGAAAGCTATAGCTCTCTGAGGACAGATGACAAGAGAAGGAATAAGCCGAGAAAAAATGGGCGCGCGTGTGGTGGAAGAATAGAAATGCGCAAAAAAACGTGGCCCTGTGCGTGAATCGGCGTCTCCGGAGAGCTGAAAGCTGGCCTGTTCGCGGCGCCTGATCGGGCCGCGTTCGGACCACGTTCGGACCACGCTCGGACCAGTCTCAGACCATGCTCGGAACACTCTCGGAGCGCGGGCCCATTGGCACGGCAACGCAAAAGTTCCGCTAGGTTCTCATGGCGTGGCAGGCGCAGCACTTTTGCAAGGTCAGGTGCAGATTTCGTGGCAGACGCGGCAGTTTCGCAAGGTCAAGTTCTCCCAAGGTTAAAACATAGCGTGGCAGGCGCAGCACTTTCGCAAGGGGTGGAGTACAGATTTTGTGGCAGGCGCAGCACTTTCGCATGGTCAAGTACAGATGTCGTGGCAGGCGCAGCACTTTCGCGAGGTCAAGTGCAGGTTTTGTGGCAGGGGCAGCACTTTCGCAAGTTTAAGCACAGATAGAGAGAGAGAGAGATAGATAGATAGATAGATGTAGATAGATAGATAGATAGATAGATGGACAGATAGATAGATAGCTAGATAGATAGATAGAGAGAGAGAGAGATAGACAGATAAATAGATAAACAGAGAGATCGATAGAGAGAGAAAGAGAAAGATAGATAGAGAGAGAAAGCGAGAGAGAGAGAGAGATAGATAGATAGATGTAGATAGATAGATGTAGATAGATAGATAGATAGATAGATAGATAGATAGATAGATAGATAGATAGATAGATAGATAGATAGATAGATAGATAGATAGATAGATAGATAGATAGATAGATAGATAGATAGATAGATAGATAGATAGATAGATAGATAGATAGATAGATAGATAGATAGATAGATAGATAGATAGATAGATAGATTAGATAGATAGATAGATAGATAGATAGATAGATAGATAGATAGATAGATAGATAGATAGATAGATAGATAGATAGATAGATAGATAGATTAGATTTAGATAGGTTTAGATAGATTTAGATAGATAGATGTAGGTAGATAGATAGATAGATAGATAGGTAGATACATAGATTGGATTAGATTAGATTAGATTAGATTATATTAGATTATATTAGATTAGATAGATAGATAGATAGATTGATAGACAGATAGACAGATAGATTAGATAGATTAGATAGATTAGATAGATTAGATAGATTAGATAGATAGATAGATAGATAGATAGATAGATAGATAGATAGATAGATAGATAGATAGATAGATAGATAGATAGATAGATAGATAGATAGATAGATAGATAGATAGATAGATAGATAGATAGATAGATAGATAGATAGATAGATAGATAGATAGATAGATAGATAGATAGATAGATAGATAGATAGATAGATAGATCTATAGATAGATAGATAGATAGATAGATAGATAGATAGATAGATAGATAGATAGATAGATAGATAGATAGAGCAAAGACAAAATAAAGAACGGTGCAAAAACAAGCAACAACAAAACATAAAGAAAGACAACAAGGACAACAAGCAAATAAATACCGAAAACAAATAAATAAATAAATAAATAAATAAATAAATAAAAAAAAGGAAGAAATAAAGAGAGCAAGAAAGAACGAAAGAACGGAGGAAGGAAGGACAGCAAGAAAGAAAGCAAGATACAATGGCGAAGAAGAAAACAACAAACCGTGACAAGGAAGAATAAGATACCAATAATCAAGACAAGAAAGACAAAGATAACTATAGTTTTATATTATTGACACTTCCGCCCACCGGCTTCGCCGGCTCTACTGGTATCATACCCTTAAAAAAAGTGGAGTAGGGAGTATCAGTACGCGTTGTCACTTTGAAGGGGATTCCGTTGGTGTCACAGAAACCAGGCTTCAATCCTCCAATTCCCACACCCAGCAGGAACCCCGATACAATCCCAACGACTGCTTTAAAGGGACCACTTGGTGGGCTTTGGACATGGTTGCAAAGCAGAACACTTGGAGGGTGCTGGTGCAAGGCAAAATCAACATCTAGCCTGGGATTCAAACAACCATTAAAAATGGCTGGGTTCAGATCGCCACCATTGTTTACCTAAGCAGTTTCATCAAAATGGCGGGTCTTTGCCATGCTTTCAAAGGGAGTTAAAAACCTACGCCCTGCTCCAAATACCCACTTCTGTCTAGGTATGGTGGAAGAACCTTGTTTCTCCTTGGTGTATGCCTCCATTTATAGCCAGGGCTGACATCATTTGACATCAGATTAAACCAACGCATTGGGAGGGGGCCTGATGTGCAATCACTGCCCTAGGGCGGCAGGTAAGGGCAGCACTCTCGTAGTAGAGGGCTTGCTTGGATTGCCCCTGCCAAACGCTCGGATACGAACTCAGTTTGGGCCTTCCAAAAGAGGGCATAAAACCCAAGCCTTCCGATGGTCAATAACACTTCAATGGAAGGTCCTTGCTGATGCAAAGGGCTTAGGGTGGTTGACCAAAGTTAGGGGTGTGATCACGTTCAAGGGTTCGGTTTTTGTCTGGTTGGTTCCAGCGAGTCATCATGGTGTAAAAGCTGTTTCTACTTGCACATCATAAACGAGCCATGTTCCCAATAAAGACCAACAGGAGCCTTTCCTCCAAGGAGAGCAACCCGAATGTTTCTGTAGGTTTCTCAGGGAAAACGTGCGTTTTTGGAAAGGGAAACTCACCTTCAAGCGCGCGGTGTTGGGCTCTGGTGCGAAACCACCCGGAGACCAGTCCACACCGTGACACCCCCGAAGGTTCTGATCGATTCCCCGATCGCTTCACCACATGAACCATGGATCATTCTCCCTACTCCAAAATACTCCAAATACCCACTTGTTGAAGGGTATGATGTGAAAAGCCGCATTCACCATAGCAAACTGACTACTCAAAAAAAATCGCCCTTTCCAGCCCAACACTGAAGTAGCATCAGCCGGGGTGGGGGGGAATTGATTGATCAGAATCTTGGACTGTGAGTCGCACAAACACATGGGTTTAGGTCCAAATTCCACTATGATATGGACCGCAGGTGTTAGTCCGTGTTTCCACCTACCAGGGCTAGCCATTTGGGGGTTACCCTATTTGTGACAACCACAGCCACATGAGTCACAATCACAACCCGGTACTAAAATGGTCTACCCAGAACAGTATAAAGAACTAAGAAGGCGGCCGCAACTATTTCTGGCTGGGACTGCCCCGTACTAACCTTCATCTACCCGGGTTTGATTGTGGCTCACATCTCTTCGTTTTTGATTGGCTTGAAAAGGCGGCAACGGCAGCCTTCTCCGGCTCAGCATAGGCTCAGCTTCGCTTGGGCTTCGAGCCATTTTCCGGAACCCCCGGCTTCCCAAACAGCAAATATCCTACTGATCTTCTTTCTTTGGGGGAGTTACTGTGAGAAAAAACAGGTTTCCCTGGTGGATACTCCCCTTGCTGGTCAGTTCCTTTTTTTTTTCTGGGGGAGGGTTAGTATATTTGAAAACCCGGCTTCCCTTGCAAATACATACAGTGTGTGGTCGGTTGACAACTCGTAACCTAACAAAGCGGGCAAGGGAATATCGAGGGTGCTAAGTGGGCCCTGGGTCAAGTGCTCAAGTTTGCAACCAAATGAAGCGTGGGATTCAACCCGGGTTAACATAGCCATTGTTTACCTAAGAAGTTTCATCTAAATTGGATCCTTCCCGTTAAATTGGAACCCTAAAGGCGTTTTCTGCTAGGTCCGTCGCTCGATGACGGCTCGAATTCGCCTGCACGTCGATGTCGATGTCGTCCAGATTGGCCAAGTAGATGCTCACTGCAAGCGGGAGTGGCACAGGCGCGCCGTTGGCGAAGACTTGGGGAGCGCCTGCCAAATCGGATTCAGCTCGAGCTTCCGGCTTGTCGCTGGGCTGTTCGGTGGTAGACTCAAAGGAACCCATCGGTTCCAAAGATTGGTTCAGCTTCTTCAACCCTCATGGAACAACGTGGATCCCAAAACGTTGTCAAAAAATATGGGTTGATGACCATCGGAGCCTTTTCAAACTGACTCCGTTTTTTTGTTCCACAAGATCCAGCAATGCGACCTACTTCGCCATTTTGTCTCAACCCGACTTTGGGCCTCGAAGCAAACCTGCTTGGAATACTCACCTTCAGGCGCTCTCCCGACCAGTTCTTCACCTTGCTGGTTCTGAGCAGGGAATGAGGGAACGTACTCCTACAACCCACGCCCTATGGTTTCCTTTCTGAAAGGGAAGCCTCACAGGCGCTTCATTCAACCAACACCCGGGGCCGGAACGGTCATTCCCTATCGCACCGATCGCAAGACAGGTCGCCTGGCTCCAGAATTGCCTTGTACCCCGACTTGGAGCAGAAGAGCGCAAGGTTTGCCGCCAGGCCTTCGAACGGATAGCACCCGATCCGAATAGGTGGCTCGTCTTTCTAGACCAAAATGGTTTCGGTGTCCTTGACGCTTCCCTTTAAACGCAACCAGACAAAAACAAGTCCCCCCCGTCAAAAAAAAGACACATCCGAATGTGTTTTCAGGCTTCTCTTTGATTGAAACCCTGTTTGTGGTTTGCTGTTTTGTTTAGGGGGGCAGGCGCCGGAAAACAAAAACACACTGGTTTCCAACATCGGCGTCACATGGAGTCCAAGACAGGTTTGGGGTTCCCATGGTTTCGCAGGTGACCAGGCACGATTCGTTTAGTCTTCAAAGGGTGCTTCCATTCGTCGCCATTGGGGGGCCCTTTTTGGGTGACACCAAAAATGTTCTAACACCTTCGAAGTTTAAAAGGCAACATACCTTTAAAAAAAGAGTGACTCCTTGTAATATATCATTCAGAAAAGGGGCGTCGATTCAACCGCTGCGGAGCAATTCCCATGGGTCGCAAAAAGGTCAAACTCAAAACCTGGCCTTTTCAGTCTACCCAAAACCCAAGAACTAGGGGCGGGGAGATCTGGCCCTGCAAGACGGGTTTTCAGTGATTGGGATATATTCAGATTCTCCATTGTGCTCGTTGGGTTTTTGGGGTGACCCCTAGGGTGCAAAATGATCTTGTGATGACTAAACTGGAAGGTTGCCCGGACCCCGAAAGACAAGGAGAACCTTTGGGGCCATGACAATGAACGAAAAAAAACGAAGGAACCTCCAAAATCCAAAAATTAACTTTGGACAAACGAGAAACTACGACAACTAAATGACTCAACTCTTGAACTCATCCGCAAGTAGTGAAAAAACAAACTTTTGTGTTGACCGTTACGTTTTCTCGTTTTGATTTGCCTTACAAGATCTGGAAGGTCACAAGAGCCAGCGAGTTTCAGCAACCTGAAGCCCAAGCTTTTCAGCCAGCCTTGGAAGACGGCCTGCTTCACGGACCGCAGGCCATAGCTCTGCATACTCCTCGGCGAATTCGAAAAAATGTGCGGCCCTTGTAAAGCTCAGACCCTTCGAACAGGGGTCGACTCTAAGGAACACCCTAGGACGATCCGAAATATCATGGATTGTTGGGTGATGAACAAACAAACGTACACGGAGAAACACCTGGCATATGTTCGACAACGCAAGACAGGCACCCCCTATGAATCAACCATCGAATAGCGGACTTGCGGGCGCCTTGGCGGATGATAAGCCCATCATCCATCGACCATAAGGCTCACAACTGATCGGGCGTTCAAAGCACATAGCAAATGGTGACCAGGGACCAGCACCAGCTCCAAATATATCCATGGTTATAACCTGCCAAGCTGGTTAGATATCCCAAGTGCTGCCCCTTTTGGCCTTCAAGAAGGAACTATTTGCCCTTTTTGTGTGGTCGCCAGAAAACCGGGCTAAACGTCTATGCCCGACCCGGCTTCTCGTCTCCGAGTTCCAATTGGGACGGAAAACCACTTCCCGTCAGTTCCAACTCCAGTTCAAAGTGTTACCGTTGCTTCACGTTCATTGGCAAAAAACCCTGTGCTTTTACCACTAAAATGGTGGTCTTCCCAAGAAGCAAAAAACAACAACGCAAATCGGGGAGTGAGAAGCAAAAAGCTCCGGCTAAGGGACCCCACTTGTTGGTGATGTTCCCTTGTGTTTCCCGTCCACCCGGTTCCGATTCGACTGTTTGGTTCTGACAAAGTGGTTGGCTGCTTCTTCAGGCCCAGGAAATTGGTCGTGATTCGAGTTCTCCATTTGAGGTCTGCTTTGTAGAGATCATGAACTAACACGGCAACCAAAAAAAAAAGTATACCCCTCTATAGGAAACCTTGTGTCCTCAAGGGGCATGTTGAGGCCCTAAGCCTTCAATGCAGCTGGGGACCTCCAAAAAGCCGCCAAGGACGACTCCCTGGATCGCCAGTTGCTGCTTTTCTCCATCTACTTTACCCCCAAAAACAGCAACAGTGACTGAACAAAAACAGCAACTTGGCTATCTAGGTCCTTCCCTCTCCCCGGGTGTGTCTCTTTTTTGGTCCGTCCAGGGCGCTCCATGCAGCTGAGCCAAATGTAGGCGGCCTGGCAAATCTCGTGGCTGATGAAGTTCACCACCGCAAGCTTGGGCCAAGGCACGTAGACGTAGTCGAAGAAGGGCCCCTGACAAATTCGGGGGAGAAACCGAGCCGAGACCAAAAGGCTGTGGGTCAAAACCAATGGTACCATTTTGGGGTAGGTGCACCACCCATTTTAGTCTGTTTTAGTGGGGATTGGGATGTTCACTGGGGGTACGGGCTTTTGACCCATGGCCAAAAAACAACTCTACGAAGCCCTGGAATTTTGGTGGGTATTTGGTACCGTCGATCAATAAACCCTCCGCATTCAGAGTGGGGGTGTCCCCGGGTTCAGGGATAATTCATCACTTTTGGAGGGGAACACCCCCCTTTCAATAGGAAAGCCAACTCGCTTTGATGGCTATTTGCTATTGCTGTTGGGCCCTCAAGATTGGGACTGTTTTGAAGCATTGAAGAATAGGCCATGGGTTCTCCGTCATGCCCCTGAGGGTAGCAATTGTTTTAACGAACGAGATGCTTTCCAACGACTGCTTGCAGCGAAGCTGGAGTTTAGAAAACCAACGGACGACTGCTTTGACGGAAAAAGTCACTAATTTAAACAAAAAACGACGCACACCTCTGGGGGCATGACACTGGGACAGACTGCAGACCCCCCAAACCTCTCCTACATGGAGACCCCCAGCCAATTCCTGCAGGGCCCCAAAAGAAACAACCGGTCTTGAGGACCCCAAAGCCGTCGCGTCGAACCCTGAGGACATACGCTTTCCCATATAGGAGTTACTCTGCCATGGTGAGGCAACTTGGTTTCATAGTTTGTTTGGATAGGGAGACTAAAACACGTATTCTCCAAACCTTACAGGAAAAATGGTCAAGCGGCAAGCCCTGCCATCCGTTTCTGCCATCCCGTCGCGATCCGTTTCTGCAAGTCCTCTGGCCCCAAACGTGGGGAGAGTGGCCAAAAGGTGCCACTAAACCTTTGGCAGTTCGGTTGAGCGGAAAAAACGGCAAGCCAATTCTCACGCAGTTCGGGCAGAGGGCTGACACAATTCCGGTCCGCTGGGGAGGGATTTTGGAGTTTTCAAGAACGAGCACCGAATCTTCGGGTAAGCAGAACGAGCCCGGAATGAAGCCCAAAAGTCAGGCTCATGGCAGTCTGGGTCTAGAACTGATGTGCTTGACTTTGGCTCTGTGAAAGGCGAAAAAAGCAACACGCAGATCCCACCCAAAGACATGGCCGTGTCCACAAAACTAAATCCAAGCACGACGAGTCAGGCGTTTGGCGGGGCGGGTGGCATCTCTCTCATGGGCATGATGTTAAATTGGCGACCCTTCGGACTTCGTCTGAGCAAAAAAGCCCTACCCCAACCTAAGCCTAGCGGATTCTATCTGGGCAAAGACTCGCTACCTTGGGGTCCCGCATAAGAATGGCAAGGCAAGGGCACCCGAGTTGGATTCAGAAAATCATGAAACAGCTACACTAAAAACCCGACCCTTGCTTTCACGGAGAGAATCTCACAGCCCAGCAAGTCATCGTGGAATTTATCGGCTGCCTCCGGGGGCAGCATCAGGGGGAGTTGCTTCAAGGGGTAGCGGCTCCGAAACCCGCTCTGCACAAAGCACGTAAGGGCCTAAATATGTATATATGATCCGTATGATATTATTGGGTTGTGGGATATGGCAAGTCAAAATTTATTCGTGATGATAGGAGCAACGAATTTGTAAGGATGTGGCCACTGATTTCTGGGTGGGAAGCCTTGGGTGTAAGTCCCCAAAGGGGTGCAACATCCAAAATATTCACTCCAAGAGATCAGCCAAGAGACGCCACAGATCTGCGAGAGCATGAGTGACATCCCCTGATAGTTGATCTTGCTCTTGCTCCTAGTGCCGAAATCGATCCGAGGATAGCCTTTTTGGGTTCACCCGCCGCACACAAACGCAGACAGACAGCGATAGACAGACAGACAGACGGACAGACAGACAGACAGACAGGCAGGCAGACGAGTACTTTTTTAGCCGGACGTGCATGCACGGACCCTTCTAGGGAGAGGTGGAGAGGTCGACCCCCTCTTACGGCAGTACACTTGTAATGTCCCAGCGAGGTGGATCCTCAAAAGCCGCATCCGATACTGATCCGTTTTCGCCAACCCTGAAAAACCCGGGATTGTGCAGCGTCCCCCCTATTGCATGGCCATTTTTCATGAGGGTTTCCCCCTTTTAAAAAGGAACAACCAAGTACTGCTCAAAAACTGGTCAGGGCTTCCCTGAACCTACAAACATAATATATTCAGGCTGCACCGCGTTTTTCCGGTTGCGGTGGTCACGCCAAGGATAGCACTGTCAACTGCAAATTGGGGTAACTGGGGTTTCTTCCCTTACCACTCTGGATATTGATTGCCCACTTGCGAAGTGGCTTGAACACCTAGGTCACCTAAGTGTTCAAGGAAACTGCGCACTTAGGCAACTCCTCCAAGCTGGACGAATATATAAAACGGATTGCGTGGCACCGTGCCAGGATCACCAGCATGGTCTTAGGTCTTCGTCCCAAGGCCTCAAAAGGCCAATGGCGCATGATGTATCATGTCAGCCCCTGACTAAGGAAGGTGGCTGCCATCGAAAGCCCATGTGGTATCCCCAACAGCCCCGGAACAACCCTCAAGCGTGCAGCGCTTGGGGGAAACTACATTTTGTTGACCATTTGAAGCGGTCTTCACAAACACCTTGACGCCCTCTTAACCAAAGTATAAGCCACTCCCCAGCTTGGCATGGACACCTGCTTGAAAAAGGCATGATCCAAAGCCATGGGGGCCTGGGCAGAAAGTTTGTGAACCACTGCTCCCCGAAACCCTGCTCCAAATGCCCACGCGCTATTCTCTCCGAAGACTTGATTTCTCATTGGGCCAAAATTGCCCCGTCCTTTTGGTTCTCTGGCCATAACTCGACACTAACGTGCGGCTTCAAAGCGTGGCTGTCCTCAAAACCAAGGTGGTGGCTCCGTGGTCCAATCCGGACATGCTCGACATGCTTTACACCGGAAAATATTGCGTAAGCGCACACCTTCAACTTGAGCCAAGGGAGTCGCGGATATGTGCGACCTTTCTGCGCGTAAGAATAGTGCGCAAGCCAAACCCCTTCTGGTCCGATTGAGAAATCGGTCGGGGTTCTTTATTTGGCCAAATCCGCATCTGCATTGAGTCTCGGGGTCATCCGAGAAGTTGAATTTGAGGGAAATTATCAAAAAAGAGGCACCATTGAGTATCGCAGATACAGAAACGAAGGGAAACCCCAAAGGTTAAAACGTAGGGACAAATGCCTAGGAGTTCGCGGCACCGGTTGGAAACCATGTCACTTACCTCCATTTGTTTAGTGCGCTAGAAAAACAAAAAAACATGCATTGTGATAGATGTCCTTAAAAACCAAGGGACAAAATGCTTTTGCGCAATTGGAAGCTTTCCGCAACTTCCCGGGCTTTGTGGTTGTGGATCGCTTAAATAGCTAGTATTCTGACCTTTCGACATCCCGCGCGAACGGCCGAAGGATCGCCGTATGCTCAAAGGGGTCAAAAGGCCAACTTGCTTTGCACTGAGAAGCACAACCAGAACCGGATGCCCTCGCCTACCACAGCCTCTCCAGTATTTGTTCTTTGGGTTCCCCTTTAATGGACTTGCAGAGTTGGCTGGCAACTTAAAAATACAGTTCAAACAGACCTTTAAAAAGAAACAACAAAAACAAACTGCACCGGAGTAGTTGAAAGTTTGCCAACTCCACTGGTAAGTTCAGGGCTAACGTCGCACCTGGTTTTGCATCGATGGCCTGAATTACGTCAAGTTTCCTCGGCTTGAAACACCTGCCCCCACACACACTGTTTCGGTACCAATGATTTGTGACAAGTTTTGCTTGCCGGACAAAAAAACATCCGGGCAAGAACACGCGTCAGTTCCATCAGCGAGCTCTTTCCATATTCCTATGCATATTCCCTACGGAGAACAGGCTGGTCAGGGATCTGCAAATTCCATTCTAATACCTTGCCACTAAATGACAATATCTGGCCAAATTGCTGGTTCTCCAAAACCTGGAATAAGACTAGGATTTCCAAGCAAGGGAACTACATCAGTTGTCGCTCGATGTCGCTCGTTTTACCGAGGGAATGACGTCTAAACCGTGTCCTTTGTGGCAATTTTTAGCGATCCCTAGGTTTAGAAGCCCCCTCTTTGATGCGCTGGCCATGTTGCCCTCCTGGGGCACAGGCCATGTTGCCCTGCAACAAGCGCTCAAAGCTGTCGTCTCCTCAAGGAGTCAGCCGGGACCCCCTCCCACAGAAACCCTCCCCAGCCCGCTCCCTCCCCTCCCTCCCATCTCCCATCTCTCCTAGGTCCTCTAGAATAAGGGTACCCTTTTTTCTGTAGTCTATTCTAGCAGGGGAACCCTGCCCCAAAAGCTTCAAGAGCGTGGCAAAGCGGCGCTTGGCGAGAAACCGACGGGGCGCCAAGTCCCGAGCAGGTTTTCTGGCTGGTCGGCAGAATCGACTTCAGGGTGTATGGTTCAGTTTGGGGACGTAAACGGGCGACCCAAAGAAGATGCCCAAACCATGCAAGTTTGGGATTCACGCCAAAGAATGGGTATATATATATATAAACCACCATTGTTTACCCAAAGTCTCACGACTGCCCGTTACATCCAAAAAGGCTCGCTATTTGAGGCACCCTTTTGTGTGTGAGTGTGTGTGTGTGTCTTGAGGTCCTGCGGAGCGTCTGTGTAAGGAGATTCATCTAAATTGGGTCCCAAGGCCATTCTTTTGAACGGGATTGAACCCTAGGCCCTAGGTGATCATACGAACTCATCAAGTCCCAGCACGCTGCTGCTTTTCCCGAAGTCCAAAACCCCTGCAACCTGGCACCCGAGGAATTGTCCGGGGTTTGCGTTGGAGGGTCATGACCCTTAGCGCGGGTACCCCGGCCGATGATCAGGCAAACAGTCGTTTGAGGGGTATGTGGCGGTCTACTCTCCAGGCAATGCCAACTTTGGATTCATTCGGACCAGACGGATCTGAGGAATCTTAGCTGTTCCTCCTGATTCATCCAAAGTTAACATTCTACCACACACGTGTAGAGCGCTCAGAATGACCCTTCCACCTAAAAGGGGGTAGAGGATCAAAACGCGTATTGCACAATCAAAAATCAAAACTGTCAAGCATTGGGGGGGTTGGTTGGATGTGTTTTGTCCCTAGGTCGGCGGGCCGTTTTGTTTCTTCTTTGTCCCATAGGTTTGGCAGGAGCTAGAATGCCATGTTTTACAGCGTTTGTTATATAGTGTTTTACACCAGCACCGTCAGCATCCCTAGCATCGCGTTCAACACCCACGGCATGACAAAATATGTGGTTTAGACTGAGTTTGGGGAAGGTAGGGTGAATTTGGGCGCTTTATGGTGGGTGTATGGTTGGCGTAGGTTGGCTTAGGGTTTGTATCGGGCAGGTTTAGGCTTGTTCAGTTCTGGTTCAGAGTGAGGGCAGACTGGGGTTTAGGCGGGTTTATGGTGGGTTGAGGGTTGGTTCAAGGTTGGCTTAGTGCTTAAGGGTGGGTTTGGGTAGGTCGTGGCTGGTTTTGAGCCTTTGAGCAAGCAAGTTACAACCCAGGTCTTGGTCGTTGCCCCTAAGTGCTGAATACGGGGTCTGGAAAACAACACAACAAGTGCACCTCTGTGTCCTTGGACAATTCAACATGCTATGTGCCAAAATGGGGGACCCACCACGCGGATGTTCTTCTGGTTTCTCGCTCATTCAATGTAATTCAGGATACCCACGCACACACACAAGCAGATGCAGCCAGTCTCAAGGCTCGAAGCGCACGCTCCTTCGAGACGCCGAGACGGTGCCGGCATGTCCTCGGGTACACACGACGCTGTACCAATGGTATTTGCGGAGTTGTCGAAGACATGCTGTTTTCCTCACTTCCCCCCGAGTGGAGTGGCCAACAAAATGGCCGAACTGTCTATTTACCACCAACATGGTCTTCCCAAAACGTCTAAGTTCCGGAAACTCGGGAAGTGAGTTTCTAAAATCAGATTTCCCATGGACAACACCTTCTTTTGTCAGAAGTTGATCTCATACTTTGAAAGAGACGGGCAACTGGAATAGGATTCTGTCCGGCATGCAAAGGAAGCGACCTAGGGACCCGAAAAAGAAGCCGCGCTTTTGCGAGCCATCGGGTGCTACAGAAGTGTACTTCGGGAGTAGCAACGAGAGAGCCAGAGCCAGACGTGGCCAACAAGTATGTCCTGCGAGCAACAAAAACAGACAAGGATTTTTTGTGGACCCCTTTTTGGGTGCGTCGTTTTTAGGGCGGGACCCCAAAATGGTGTTTTTGCTTCGGTGTCCCGTTCAAACCACCAAAAAGAGGTACCAACAATCAGACAAAAACACACAGCGCTGGCTACTGGACCCAAGCACATACGGATTTGACCACCCTACTCATGGGTTTGTCTCAAGGAATCGGAACCCTCCAACATGGCAACGCATCCTTTTCAGTTTGTCATTCTTGAGGGTACCCCATAAAGGGCTATTTTGAAACTCACCCACCCCTTGTAACCAACATGGCCGGTGGCTTCCCTTTAGACACCCCCCCCACCCCACACAAAACACAAGCTGCTGTGCTTTGGTTTCCCTTCAAACCGAAACCAAAACGGATACCATGCGAGCCGCAAGAAACGAGGAGAAAACCGCATAGCTCACGCCCGCACGACAAACCGGGGCCTAAGGGTCTGATGTCCTGGGCTCCGGACCACTTCGTACCAAGGCCGAAACGTCACCTGCGGCGGGTTTCCGGAAGTCCGGCAAGCAAACGTCTACAGGGTCAAATGGGCAGAGGAGATAGGGCTAGCACGTGGCAGCTTTGAGTCATTCGCCATCGTTTTGTTTAAAAGGTCACCTACCAGCACCCCGGAACGACTGCATGGACCCGTTTCCAAAACCCCAAGTGCGAGTTGCTGGTAGGTCTGCTTTCGAGCCATGCCTTTAAGCAAGCAATGCAGGGTTGGAGGAAAATGTCTCGTGCAGCTTACACTTATCGTCAAACTTGTCTTCGAGATGGCTGCACCAGTTTTTACACAAGCTGCTGTGTCCATGATGTCAACACCAATTCCGAAATGGTGTTGGTCTTTGGTCAACTGATTGAAACTCTTGATGCAAGAATGAGGGCAAGCAATGTCTCATTAATAACGGCGAAATATTTCAGTCAAGATGTACCAATCTTTGTAGACCATGTTTTCAGGCTCCTAGAAGCCAACAAAGTCAGCATTTGCAGCCGCTCTGCGCGCTTCCGCTTGCGGTTGTTGCTGAGCGCGAACCAGGCGAACTAAAACCACAAAGACATCCGTGTTATACCCGCAATACTTCGCGGGCTTCGGTAACCAAGTCTCCTCCAATGCAAACTGGTTGGCATGTGCAGAGGGAACAACACTATCCTGTCTCCTTGAGCAAAACTCTCCAGCTTTTCGCAAGCCCAAGCCTTCCTCACATGCGCGTTGGGAAGAGTACCAGCAGCCGGACAGCACACTCTTTCTGCAGAGGCTTCTATCCAAGAAGAACAGTCGCCACTTTGAGGCAAAACCCAACTGGTGGCTCGTACAAAGACGCTGTCAGAAAATCAAAACCCGCTATGAACCGGCATTCCCAAAACCATGTAAAGAATTGAAAAGCGGCCGCACCTATATGTGATTTGGACTATCCTTAACCAACTTTCATCTACCCGAGTTTTGTGGCTCAACTGAATGTGCGCCGAAACAGTCATGATTGCCAGGTACTGGCCGCTGAGTGTTCACGGGTATCGGTTCCCTGGGGCCCCTGACCCTTGGCCGCACCCCATCTGCTTGGTGCTTAATGTTGGAAACAACTATCACGCAAGGCGAAAGGCCACCCCTGGACTTGGGGTTCCAGCTCTGCACTCCAAGGAAATATGTTCAGAGGACAAACAGAAATGGCGATGTTCCTTTTGGCTTCCACTTGGGCCAACCTGGCTTTTCAGCAATGCTTTGAACAGCAACAGGAGGGACTAACCCCAGCTACCCTTCTTATGTCCATGGTTATCACATACTTGCTAAGTTGGTTGAACGTCAAAGCATCCCTCTTTGTCATGTACAGGAACCCCTAGCCTACTTACATCCATGGTTGTAGCGCAGTGACTCATTTGGTTGGACACCCAAGTGGAAAACAAGGAGGGCGCTGAAACCGCGAGACTCGCCTGCTCCACGGTGAGGCGCTGCCCGGTTCCCGGCGGCACCATCTTATCCGCCAAGACCTGCCTCCTCAGCGTCTAAGATTTCTGGCTGTCGGGTACGGTGCCAGAACTCAGAGAGTTCCTGTTTTTCAGGCGTGATCACCACGAAGGTCAGGCGTCAGCACCACCACCCCCCCCCCCCCTCTCGCTGCGTTGCTTCCAGTCACCACCACCACCCCCCCCCCTTCTTACCTTTGACTCACCTCAATGTCTAACCCCAACCCCTTCGCCACCACCACCACCCCCCCCCCCTGCACATCTTTTCCTTCACTAGAACCACCACCCCCCCCCCCCCCACCACATCTTTTCCTTTGCTAGAACCACCACCCCCCCCCCCCCCCCCCCACCATCTTTTCCCTCGCTAGAACCACCCCCCCCCCCCCCCCCGCCCAACTATGATCACCACCACCCACCACCCCCCCCAACCACTACCCACGCAACCACCACCACCACCCCCTCCATTTCCATTTCCGTCACCACTTTTCGGGCTTCCTTCGAGCATCATGGGGGGGGCTGCCACCCCCCCGCTACTTAGTACATTTTGCAACAAGCTTTCACTGCGCCTCTACTCGAGTCATCACTTCGAACATCCGCCCGCCCTCTTTGAATCATCACACCTTCACCCTTGAAAAAAAGAATTTGCATTGCGCGCCTAATTGAATCATCGCTTCTTCGAACATCATGGGGGGGGCTGCCGCCCCCCCCAATCCTGCCGCCCGCTACTGAGTACATTTGGCAACAAGCATCACTTCGAACATCCGCCCGCCCTCTTTGAATCCCCCCCGGCTTGATGTTCCACCTAGGTTGCATTGCACGCCTATTTGAATCATCACTTCTTCGAGCATCATGGGGGGGGCTGCCGCCCCCCCCACCCCCCCGCTACTTAGTGCATTTTGCAACAAGCTTTAACTGCGCCTCTACTCGAATCATCACTTCGAACATCCGCCCTCTTGGAATCATCACTCCTTCACCCTTGAAAAAAAGAATTTGCATTGCGCGCCTATTTGAATCATCACTTCTTCGAGCATCATGGGGGGGGGCTGCAGCCCCCCCCAACCCCCCCGCTACTTAGTCATTTGGCAACAAGCTCTTCTTCGAGCATCATGGGGGGGCTGCCGCCCCCCCCAACCCCCCCGCTACTTGGTACATTTGGCAACAATATTTTGCTGCGCCCCTGCTCGAAGCATTTCTCCGAACATCCGCCCGCAATCTTTGATTCATCACTCCTTCACCCTTGAAAAAAGAATTTGCATTGCGCGCCTATTTGAATCATCACTTCTTCGAGCATCATGGCGGGGGGGGCTGCCGCCCCCCCCAACCCCCCCGCCACTTAGTACATTTGGCAACAAGCTCTTCTTCGAGCATCGGGGGGGCCGCCCTAACCCCGCTGCAGATACGTTGGCAACAAGCTTTGGATGCGCCCCTACTCGAATCGTATGCGCCCGCCCTCTTTGAATCCCCCCCGGCTTGAAGCTTTCCACAGGTTGCATTTGCACCGCATTTGATCATCACTTCTTCGAGCATCATGGGGGGGCCGCCTTAGCCCCCTGCTTGGTACTTTGCAACAATATGTTGCTTGCGCCCCTGCTCGAAGCATATCTCCGAACATCCGCCCGCGTCTTTGAATCATCATCGCTACCCTTGAAAAAAAAGAATTCGCATTGCACGCCTATTTGAATCATCGCTTCTTCGAGCATCATGGGGGAACCGCCCTAAAGATACATTTGGCAACAAACTTTCTTCGAGCATCATGGGGGGGGCGGCCCCCCAACCCCCCCGCTACTTAGGACATTTGGCAACAAGCTCTTCTTCGAGCATCATGGGGGGGGCTGCCGCCCCCCCCAACCCCCCCGCTACTTGGTACATTTTGCAACAATATTTTGCTGCGCCCCTGCTCGAAGCATTTCTCCGAACATCCGCCCTCAATCTTTGAATCATCACTCCTTCACCCTTGAAACATCATAGGGGGGCTGCCCGCCACTTTTGAAGATTTTTTGTAGCAAGATTTAGTTGCACCCCTGCTCACATGTGGCACCAAGATTTAGCTGCACAGCTGCTCAAGGTGGGGGGGGGGTGGTGGTACCCCCCCCCCAAAGTTGCGCGGGGGGGGGGTGTGCAAACCCCACCCCTTGCTGTGCAGGGGGGGGGGGGTGTGGTGGAACCTCCCCCCCCTGAGGGGGGGGGGCTTGCTGTGCGGGGGGGGGGGGGGTGGTGGTGGACCCCGCCCCCCTTCTTTAAGGTGAGGGGGGGGTTGCTGCGTAAGGGGGGGGGGGGGTGGTGGTGGACCCCCCCCCCCTTCAAGAGGGTGAGGGGGGGGGGGGGGTGGTGGTGCGGGACAGACCTGAAAAAGTCCAGCGCCACATCTGCGGGCACTATCAGAACTCAGCAGAGTGATGGCTCCCGATTTCTTCAACGTGAAAGGGTCTCCAATTGGACACCTCCACATTGAACCTTGTAACAATGTGGAGAATCAAAAGGGCGGGTCTGCGTGCATAGCTGGGATCGCGCCTTACCAGCCTTCACTTCGCCGTGCTACAACGCTTCCACAAAACACTAAAATGGCTTCCCGTCAAGAAATTGTTTCCATATGGGCCTGTCAATATCTGCTAAAATAAATCCGAAGATGCCCAAGTAGTACTGGACCTACATCAAAGTGAACTCGTTTCCCCTTGATCGGTGAGCTCGTTACACAAGACTAAGATGGTTATGAACCCTGGGGTTCAACCCGCATTCAAAGCAGCTTGTGCCATGGTAACGCCCCATGGTAAAGGCGCCCGAGAGATGCTGTATGGCTATCTAACTGCCTGAAGAGTTCATGAGCTCTGGTTATCGCAGGTCCTTTTTCACTCGTGGCTTTCCCGTTTCCCTCATCTCCCATGCCCAAGGCTCTGCTTGCTCAACTTGTAGCCCCAAATGTGCGCAAATACACCCACTCGGGCTGGGACTAGGGAATGTGTCAAAGGCAATACAGGGGTGGGATCTTTCCGGGCCTCACTTGGGTCAACTATGGGTCAGTTATCTCTCCTTCCAGCCATTCGATGTTCAACCAATGCAAGGTAGGTTATCAGGCTACAAACGTATAGATACTTTGGCCGGGGTCAGTCCCCTTGTAAACACCTGGCCATACCTGAAAAAACAACCCAAGACACTGACCCAAGCTCGAGACCAGACTAGAGGCTCCAATGAGTCCTGACAGACTCGGAGTAAGTTGGAAACCAAGCTCAGTGTCTTCTTCGGTGTTACAAATCAAGAATTGCCCAACTTGGACGCTCAATCAACGTGAGCTAAGGAGGTTATGACCTTGGTTTTATTCGGGGACTAACCCGAGTTTGATACAGCCTACCCCCCCCCTTTTTGCATGGAACCTGACGTGCGGGATCCGGTCCCTTTGCAAGGAACATGGGCACGCTGGATAAGCAAGGCCGTAAGGCTGGGGCAGGGAAGCGGAGATGGAGTCATACCACCACGTCAGGTTCACCACCACCGAAAGATCAACGCCTCAGCAACGGCGGGGTGTGAGTTTCAACCTGGGGGGCGCTTTGGTGGACATCATCCAGGCAAGCATGCGTTTGAGGTTCCTTCTTAAACTTTAGGGCCATCTGAGACCCAGGCGTATGCCGCTTGGGCAGTTCTACAGATCCAGTCCCGAAACTTTTATGGCTTTCTTTCCCCTTGCATGGTTTTCCAGAGTGTTTTTGGAGATCACCTACTTTTCAGCACAAGCTGATGCACACTTTGATGCACTTTGCCGTCAGAGGTCACAGGTTCAGGCATGCTCAACCAATCCCCCCCAAACGGCTCCAACCATTTGCAAGTCCGGCGCAACAAGAGCCTGTGTACACATGTCATGTACCAAACCGGTCCAAATCTTTGCGGGCACCTTTTAAGCGATTTAAAGGAAAACCAA
The DNA here is from genome assembly GCA_963377175.1 of Effrenium voratum. Lineage (NCBI taxonomy): Eukaryota > Dinophyceae > Suessiales > Symbiodiniaceae > Effrenium > Effrenium voratum. The sequence goes on from CAUJNA010000293.1 coordinate 203,615, forward strand.
AAGGAAAATGGTCGAAGCCCTTTGTGGGGGGTGGAGTTGGAGTCGGATTTTGACCTCCACACCTAGGAAGATGGCACCAGGGGTTTGGGCGCCCGGCCAGCCAAAGTGACGTAGCTGAACATGGCCTCCCTCACCTGCGAGCGTTTCCCTTCGCTGGGCGGTAGGGTTCACGCTCAGAAGAGTCCATGAGCGTCTGGATGAAAATCCTGCCTTGGATGTGCAACCTGGTAGGTTGGCTATAGCCATCGTAGGTCACCAACCCCTGCCTCACTTAAACAGCATGACAGTGGCCTGCTCATTAAGTAGGTTGAACATCCAATGTGGCCGAGATAACTATCAACAAAATAACAAACTAGAAATCCGCAAGCAGCCTCAACGACTGCTTCTTCAACCACGTGCTCAAACAGGCATCTGTTTTGATACCAAAACTGTCCATTTCTCCCTTCAATCAGGGGTTCTTGCTGATGCTTTGGCATGTCCAAAAAATAACCTAAGGGCCTTGCAAGTTTTCAAAAGGGGGAATCCCTGCACAGGTCCTCATGCAATTTGTGGATTGGTGGTATTCAATGTATTTAGGGAAATTAGAAACGCCCAACCCCTGCTTAGGGCACTTCACAAATTGGAAATATGAAAGGAGCATTACATTCATCATGAGCTTCTTAACTGGTCGGCGCATGGACCTCCCGTTTGCTCGTTTGCTCGTGGCTTTGTGCTAACACAATCCACCCCTGCTCATTTTTTTCGTCCCCAAAAACCAGCCAGTTCAACCCGAATCCGGCTCGCCAAGTCTCAAAAATGGGGCCTCACGAAACAAGTGCCGGGTGCTGCTTCATTTCCTAATTTCTATTTGCAAACCTGTCTTTGAGCTTTTGCCGCGCTCAACTGGTTATCCGGAAAGCACAATCCTGAATGGAGTTGCCCAATTATCCCCAAATAAATGTCAGCTATAGCTTGGCTGGTACATCCGCGTTTTCACGCGAGGCTCACACCATGGTGCCCCAAGGGTCCGCGAAGGAGTGCCTGGCTCTTTTTCTGGTCCTGTTCTGCAACGTTGTCGCGAGGAGATTCCATGGGCATAGCAGTTGGTTGTAAAGCCAAAATTTCCACGATGCATCTAACCAGCAAAGGGTTTGGATTCCAGAGGAATTGATTTACTCAGGTTTCCTGTTTCAGCATCCTTCCCTGACCCATGAGAGAGTTCTAGACCTCTATGGACCTCTGTTTCACTTGAACTTCAACATGGCGCCTACTCGGAATGCCCACCTTTTTAGGGCCATAGTTTGAAGCACTATGGAAAATGCATCATATTTTTTGTCAGGGGTTGACATCAAACCCGCACAAACTAGGTGCCCGGAACCCTTTGACCCCATAGATTTTGCCTGTTGAATCTCTCGCCTCTGCGACGTCACCCAGAGGAAGGCAAATAGGCAGTTCAACGTACCTGCGCTCACGGGGCAGTCCAGAACCCAAGGATGGCTTGGGTTGCAAGGTTCCTCGGCTAAAAATGGACCACACCAGCAAAACACGTGAGTGATACGAATGGTTCCATACACCAGTTTCCAGTCGTTTTTTTTGGAGCTCAAACAAAAACATCTTGCATTCCATGATGGGTGCCTTTGCTGTGACCCAACCCCAAAAAAATCACGCAGCTGGCTTCATACCAAGAGCTCATGTGTGGGTTCGCAAATGGAATCACATGGAGTTTCATGGATGGGGTCATACGTAAGTAATAATTATACTCTCACGGAATGTGCATTCAAACACTTAATCTGTATGTGCAGAGATTTGCTTATTAACACGCGTGTTCATTTTTGAGGGTACTCCTTTTGGGGATTAACGGGAACCAAAAAGGTAAACACCCGTGTTTGTTCATTTGGGTTCATGCCTTCAGCGCGTGAAGAGTGGGCCCATCAAAGTCCGGACTCGCCCCTCCAGCCATTTGCAGACAGGTTCCCAGATTCACAATGTTTCCCGCCCATGAAGCAAAACATCGGCCTGGAGCCGACACATTTGTAGGCGCCGGTGCGGACGTAGAACTCTGAGCACACGATGTTGCAGGTTTGGCCTGCGTTAGATATGTGGAGGAAAACATGTCACCCTTTCCGCGGTGGTTTTAAAGTGCACAAATAATGGAGGTCCAGGCCGCAATGCGGTAGGAGATTAGAAACCAAAAAACGGCGGGCGTGATTGCCCGTTTACGCAAACTTAAAAGGGTACTAAGCCTCAAAAGCTTCCCATCACAGATAAACATGAATCAAGAACCAGCATCCGGATCCCAACGACTGCTTTCAAGGGACAGCTTGAAGTTGGGGTTGTGGAGGAAAATGTGTTTTGGACCTCACAATTGGCAGGATCGAGCTAACTCGAACCCCCCCCCCGGCTTTTCGCAAAACCCCTGCATTGTTCTAACAACTGACATTCATGCGGAAACCAATATCTGATGTTGCAAAGCACCAGAAGTGGGAGGGGGTTCTATTGGAGGGTTCTGCCCGAAGAATCTGGGAAACCGTTTGCTTGTTTGGGCACTTCAAAGACTAAGCGGTCGGTCAAACATCCAACGGAACCCGCTTTCCCACACAAAGAGTCCAATGATTCTTAGCGCTTGGGTTCAACCCTGAACAGACTGGCAAGGACCCTAACTTAGATCATAAACTGTCTTAGCCACTTGCCTGCCAAAAACTCGGAACATACTTCTGGGGAACCCCCTCACAGGCCACCCCTGTCCCCCCAACCCCACCCAACAACGCCTAGTGGAATATTCACCCCCCGCTTTGGCTTGAATCCTGGGCTTGTCACCTTCAGGCCGGGGATAGGGGTAAGGGTCACTGAACCGAAGCTCAGGCACCGGACCGTTCTGCAGGAACGGACATCGCCGCATCTGGCGAAGCGCACGCGCGCTTCTTGCCAAACATACCAGAAACTCAGCCCCGCCCATGTCCAAAACCTCAGGCGCCCTTGCCAAAAGCAGTTGAGGGATGCCGGTTCACAAAGGCCTCGATTAGAGTTGGCTGAAACCAACACGAATGTTCGGATCTCCTTCGCTGGGCTCTGTCTGCCAGAAACAGTCTTCCCCGCTCCTGCGGCCTGCTTAGAGCTACCTTTTCCCAAGCCACCACCCCAACCCCCGTCTGCACGACCGCATTTGGGGCACGAACCGGCCATTATGTGTCTTTCCGGAGCCCAAGGGTTCCATTTGAAGGTCAGGAACTCCATTGCCGGGTGGTGGTTGCGTCAAAGCAACATGGGGCAAGAGACAGAAGGGTGTAATTGTCTTCAAAACCAGGCTTTCCAGAGACACCCAATCCAAAAAAAACGTGAAACACCTTGAGATTTCAGAGGCACCATCAATCGCATTATTGAATGGTACCCTGTCCTTTGTGAAAAATACCCCTGAAATCTGTGGCCTCGAATCGATTTCCCTGTTCAAAGCGGATAGAAAGGAAACCTTCCAGTCAGGACAATGTTATCAAAGGTTAAACCATAAACTCCACCATGGGCCACATTTGGCGAAACTAATCATATTTGTTCGGAGGTTCTATTTCGTCTACCCGACATAAAATCAGTTGGGAGGAGACACACGCTCCCCGCCGTCTCAGTGTAGTCGCTGCTGCCCAACATGGGCGGCTCTTTGCAGCTGCATAGAGGCGTCACGCAGACCTCTCGAGTGAGGCGAGAAGTTCTTGGATACGGGGCGTAGGTGGTGAGTAAGCATGCTTATAACCCACCTGCCGGGGTCTTGGCCCACCACAAAACGCCACGCAGAAACTCATATGTTCAGTTTCTGTGTCATATTGTATCTACCCCAAACAAATTGAAACACGACCCCCTGTGGCAAGGCTTGGCTACCAACTTGCGATGGTTGTAAGTCAGTCTGATTGGGATATGACCAGGATTACCATCCCATGCTACGTCCTGCGATCTAAGTTGACAAGGTGGGTTTGCACAAGTTGTTCGCAGGCCCCAGTTCCCTTGGTGTAAACCATACGGTATACACTTTATACAAAAGGCATGTGTGCACCGACGTGTGTATTCGACTTGTTAAAACCAGGACCTTCACGAGAAAACAAAAAACAAAAACAAAACGTTAGTTTGTTTATATGTTTGTGAATGGTGCGAGAGTCCGATTCGAGTCCGAGCCGGATGTTTGGGGCGCTCCAAAAACCAAGCGGCTGCGGAATGGGTCGCGATGTGACCCATCTTTCGCGCCTCTTGGCTCACAGGCTTCTCGCCCGGGCACTTGGAGTCGGGCAAAATTGCCCGGGACCTGCCAGCGCCGATGTTCGTGGCGTTCGAAGGCCAGCAAATTCGAATTCGTCACAGATTCTGCGCCGTGGGGATGGCTTTTCTTTTGGCTGTCACTTAAAACCCGCACAACCAAGTGGGTTTGTGGCAGAGAGGACCCCCAAAATGATGATATGATGGCTTTGAACCTTTGAGCTCCCGTTACACCCAAATGGTACCCGCATAAAACTAGAGACAAGTCCCATGTCAAGCAGAAGCTCGATGACCTTGAAAGTCGAAAGCACCCCAACGAATTGAGAGCGCCTGGAAACCAGGGACCAGGAATTGTACATCTAGATTTGTGAATGGCTTTCTGGACCTCTGTTCCCTATGCGCTGGTAACTGCGATCCACTGCACTAAGCTAGCCAAGGCTCAGCTTCCCTCTGTTGGTGGTGAGTGGAGGGTCGGGGTTGGCTTCTGATGTACCCTCTACAGCAACTACAAGAACCGAAGGTTCAAACTCCCCCCAAACCACCGATCTAAATCACCACTTCCCTCAGGGCCACGACCCCAGGAGCCAATCCCCAATGGAGAGCCCGAATCGCAACCAGCTCCTTCGCAGAATTCCCTCAAAAAAACAGCCCCGATTAGACCCCAACAGTGGTCGAGTCGGAGCCTTAGGGCCAGTTTTGTTGCTGGAAAGGAGACAAGTCGACCCTAAAAGTGGTCGAGTCGGAGCCTTAGGGCCAGTCTTGTTGCTTTTCCGAGAAGGAGAATCCCAAATCGGAAAGGTTGAACGTCACCCGTCCTTTTGGTGTCCCGAGTCTTCGCCCCATGGAAAGTCTGGCCGGCGGAAAACCATCAGCGCTCCTGCTGTTGTAGCAGCGCACCAGTCGGGTCCTGGCGGCCATCCCAAAATGGGAATGGGTCTTAGCTCTGCTGCAAACTCCCTTGGCAGCCCACGCCCGTCCATGAAAAAGTTCAATTTGCATTTGGGGGGATGGGAAAAACATAGATCCCCCGTGGATCATAACTTCAGTGAATTCCTTCTTAACACCACCCAACCACCACCCACCCCCACCCCCACCCACCCCCACCCCCACCCAACCCCCACCCACCCCACCGAGTTGAACATCACATCGGGGTTTAAACCAGGCCGACCCCTCCCATTCGAAGGGTTGTGTCTGGATCCGGGGGTCGTTTTTCGAGGGGTTACCCCTTTGTGTCCTGCAACTCATTAGGTTTCTGAGAACACCGCAACCAGCACCAGTGGACCATCTGTACCTGAAGTGCCCTTGCCCACTTTTTGTCCAATTGACTTGGAAGGTCCTGGAAGAAGTGTGTTCCCGGGACACGACCCCGGGACCCAATGACGAAACTCGACCAATCCCTCAAGGGCCATGTTTTTTGAAGACCTCAAAACCATCAAATCGGACCGTGTTCAATCCAATTTGGTTGCAACAAGTTGCAACTAAGTACCAAGTTGGAACGACCCCAGTTTCCGCAAATCTCTAATCTAGGTCAGGTTAGAATGAGCTACCTTTTTGTTTGGTCTATTTTCGTAGGGACCCTCCCCCAAAGAGGGTAAAAGGGCACTACTGGGGGACATCTCTAACAATAGCTCCATGACCAGATCAAAGTGGAAGGCAGCGTCTCGGGCCCCGAAAAAGAGAAGGAAGCAAACCCCGCGGCGCCTGGCACCAGAGTTGCCACCACAGGTCCTGGCGCTATAGACTAGTGCTGGGCCTCAATCAATCTTGCTTTTGATGGATCTTGAGGAATTGGTCCAGCTAGTTCTTTTCGTTTTGAGAGGGCGCCTTCTTTTCGACGGCTAACCCGCTTAGTGGGTTATCATAAGTCAACAAAGCGTCCCACTTACCCTGCTTGAGTTGAACATCCAAGTTGGAGCAATGGGACGGGGGCCCAACAAATGTTCCTTTAGATTTCCTTTTTGAAGGGTACGTCCTGGGCTAACACCAAACCACGCATCCATGTATTCAGAGCTAGCACTGCACAAAAACCAATGTCAACGGAAAACATGAGGAAGCCAAGAATCGGGCCCCCGCGACATCCTCAAACTTTTTCAGCGGAAGGTCTGAGAGAGAGCACGCCATGGAGCTCAATGGTTGAGCGCATGCGCCACGTGCTTTCGGATCCCTTGAAATGTCGTTGGTGAAGAATCCGAGACAAACAAGGACGCTGAATGCCCCAACGGTACCTTGGGTGGGGTGTCAACGACGCGGGTCTGACTATCCTTGGTCTCTTAGACTATCAGGGCTCCCATGGAACTGGCAAATCCGAATCCCAGCTGTTTCGAAACCACTGACAGACGGCTTTCCAACCCCAACTCCTTTAGCGAACCTGTGAATTTCCTTAAGAAACAAGGGGCGGCACTTTTGGGGGGGTTATGTTGGGTCGTGCCTCAAAATCGGGGTCCCCCCAAAACTGGCTGGTCTCCTTTCAACCATCCCAAACATTGGGGCTCAGACCCATTTACAGGCCCTTCTGAGCTTGCGACCCCTCACAGGTGCTCCACCTCGGTCATAAACCACCAACCCGGATTCGTCGGATGGATCTTGGAGCTCCAAAAACAAACTTTTTGCTCGGACTGGGCTGTCCGTTTTCAGCTGCTAAAAGTTAAGTGGACACCCAACCACTAAACCCTAAATCTCTAAAAAACTAAGGGGACGGCAAATCAACCGCCAAGCTGAGACCCCGGGAAACAGGAAGGGGTGTGGTCCGGGGACCGCGTCGCGGGTTCTGCAAGTCCCGATCAGACCCTTAGGGTTCGTGCTTGGATCTTCAGCCAACGTCAGGTAAGGTTATAACCCCGGGCATGGCTGGGGTTGGTCCCCTTATAACCCTACGTGGAATTTGAATACGCATGTAAGCTTCTTGAACGCCCAGTGAAACCCAACCCAGAAACAAGGACATGGCAGCTCGTCCTCCGACCACCAACAAGGACAAAGCAAGTCCAAACCCATGAGAAGCATCAAACAACAAATGAGCCATAATCAAAATATGGTGTATATATATATATATGGATACCAAAAAAAAACAGCTATGTAAAGAAATGAATGCGCGCCGTGACTTTGGTTGGGACTATCCTTTACTAACCTTCATCTCGTTTTCTTTGCGGGTTTGCCCCCTGACAAACACAATGATGCAAGCGGGCAGCAAGGAACCAATTTGTGTCGCCTTCAGCTTTTCCATAGGGACCCAGCACAAAATTGGAGAACCTTTCCGCAAAAGGGTTTTGCCAGGAAACCTACAACAACAAGGCCGGGTTCTCACGGTTGCCTTACTCTCAATACCACTTGTTTCAAGTTTTCAAGGGTATGATTTCAACCCCGTTTTTCAACGTATACCAAGAAATTGGTATTTGAGTGGTGTCATGGGGTTTTGCAAATGCTTGGCTAGGACTCCTTGGCTAAGGCAAAAGGAACAGGCACCCGTTGACCCACTGCCTTCGGCCTTCATTTTGAGCTCAAGGCCCCTTTTTCGACCTCGATGGTCCAAGCCGGAATCTGCCAGTCTTTCTCAGGGAGGTTGTCACTCTCTGACTGACCAAAAGAGGAGGTAACCTACGGAAAACAACCCTATCTGCGCAATATACCCTCAAAAAGGTATGGTGAGTAAAAGCACAGACCACGAGCCGCGGGACCACATCCGTTCTGCAAACGGGCTGATTCCAGCTACGCTGGAAGTTGCCCGCGGGCAAAACGCGCAACGCCGCGTAAAGTCCCGATTGGACACCGTTCTCGTTGCATGCTCCACGCTAATTTGTAGGGGAGTACGCTGGCCCTTGCTTCACGCTCGGTATCATCCCGATCCAAGAATCAGGAAAACACTTCCTTAAACCAACCAGCAATCACGACTAGCTGCTACCATGAGGAAAGGGCACCTCTTCAAATTCTATGCATCAGCAAGGACTATTCAATATATGTGTATCTATATATATATATATATATATAATCTTGGCTTGGAAAGCAACCTCCTTCGGAGGCGCTTGCCTCAAAGTTGCTTTAGGGGCCTATGTATGGGGAGGGGGCGCCTATGACTTCTTAACCCCTTCGCAAGGCCTTATTCAGGGCTTTCTCCTGATTCAGGGATAGCAGCACCCCCCCCCCCAGAAAAAAAAAAAAAAAAAAAAAAAAAAAAACACACACACACATTCCGGTCACCTCTACCATTCCGCGAAGCGGCGGCGCACATGCCAGGCCGCCAGAGCCGGCACTAGACACGAGGCAAAAAACAAGACGCTGCCCTGGGGGAAGCTGCCCAGAACTTGGTGGCACCATCTCTTGTATATCCTCTGTGGCAATAGGCCCCGGGCAAAAACAAGCTAACTACCTTCTTTTTCCTAGCTAGTTAGTGATAAACATATCATGTCCCGAAAAGTTCAAGTCTAAAGATCCAACCAAATAGCAGCCAAGCATCACATAGGCGAGATTGAAGAGCATGAAGCTGATGCGGCACATCCTAGGCAGTTTCCGACTCCCACAGTGCAAACACGTGAGAACCTGTTGCTGGTAAGGAAACATGACGGCAAACCAAAAAAATATGGAAGACATAACCCAGTGCTTCCAGTTGCCATGGTTTCCCCTGGTTACCTACCATAGTAGCTGGAAGCACTGGGCAAGTCTTTGAAAACCTACCGATCGAAAAGGTAAGGCTTTGGTCCAATGCATCCATCTCAGCAACCACATGTGTCTGCAGCTGCTCCTCTGCACGATGCGGATAAGCCACACGGAAAAGGTCAGACCAGTCGGCATGTACAAAAACCTCAGTCCAACTGGGCTTGTCTCCTTCGCGGTTCGGGTCGCTTTTCAGGGACACCAAAAGGAAAACCCGTCCAAACCCCACTGCAGGCTGCGACGTTGATTCTGCAAGAATCAGAGGGCACTTCAAACCCGAAGAAGGCCTTGGAGCCCTATCACACCCTTACGAAATTGCAACCCGTTGAACAGTGCGCCGCATGGATGCAAACAATTCTCGAACCTAGCGCTGAGCAGGGTGCGGAATAAGGGGTCTGGCAAACAGATACTCAGCACACAAAGGCGGTATCCCAATGGGGGGAACCTCCAGTATGGGTGGTTTCCCTTCCTTGTCGCCAACAAACAAAAGGGAGCCTTAAACATATGTGTATATATATTAATATGTATGTAGCTAGGGGAACCCACATTGCTCCGTGTGACTCAAGCCAAGAATCATCCAGCTGATAGTATCAAGGCCAATCATCGAAGCTGCGAGGTACTCACCTTGGAGAAACAACACATTGTATACTTGGATGTTCAAGCCATCGGCCAAGCAGGGGTGCTAGCCCCAGTCACCCATGCGCATAACCTACTTGCTTGGTTGAATATGCAAGTAACCCCCATCTCCAAATACCCGTAGCTCCCAAACCGGGCTTTTTCCATGCCTTTGGGCTTCCCTCCTTCTCATTAGCACCCCAGATTTCAGAGGAAAAACAAACACATGCCACGGGGTCGGAGGAGTCGCGCTTCCCACAAAAGCACACATGGGTGGCTCGTACATTTTTCGGGGGATCGCCAACATGGATTTCGGATGTCCTGCTGGTTCCCTTTAAAACCTCCAAAAAAGGTACCCGCAAAAACAGACAGACGTTACAGAACCCCAATGCGGCGGCAGAACAAAATTCATTGTTTCCAGCAGTGTCCAGTTTACCGGGGGAGAGAACACGTATTCACTTCAGCCTTGTGGATTCGTGTGGGGAATAAGTTCGTCTTTGGAAGTCCTCCCATAATTTAAACCTCCCCCTGGGACAACCTCCTTGTAGTTTCCCAAAACAAAAGCAGGGGCTGGTTGTTTCAACAAGCGGGAAAACAACACACCAACTCAAAGAATCAGCTCAAAGCCATAGAAACTATGGGAAGGTCCCTCTTGGCCCCTCACTACATCTCCGTGTGCTCTTCTGAGTGGATGAATCAAGGGAACCACACTCAAAGACTTCGGCCTTACAACCTTCCCTAAGCATCCCAACTTTTTGGGGGCGGCGTAGACCTGCGGGGCGTGGGGGAAGGTGTGCTAGAGGCCCAAAGGCAATGGGGTTGTCACAGGGACACGCCCGGGGTATCGTTGTGAGGGCCCAAAGCTCCGAGTGCAAAGTTGCACATGAAAGTACCATAATGCGAGCATTCCAGCGCAAACTTCTAGGCAGCCCAGCCACACAGACTTGCAACATATCAAGCATTCAAACATATGCAAAGTTGTTTCTTAAGCTCCGACTACCTACGCTATCCTACGCTCTGTTTCACGCTATGTTCGGGGATGTCTCACTCGATGTGTTCACGCTTAAGCATTAAGGCCGCTGCGTCAAAAGCAAAAACAAGTGGGCCTTTAGAACCGGAATGCTGAAAACTGCAAACAGAAAGAACATATCCCCGAACTAGCTGGCTTTAACATGTGACCAGGTGTTTGCGGTTCTCTACGTGAGGAGTACAAAATTGCGAGCGCGCCAACCTAGTAAATGAGCTGGCGCCTTTTGGCCTGAGTTTTTTGACAGTCCTGCTTGGCCCAAAATGGAACTCATAGTAAAAATAGGATTGTGCGCTAAACATTGCGTTGGCTGGGGCGAACTTTTATCGCTGATATCACCTTCCAGCAGTGCTGGTAACGGGGTAACGATGTGCCTGAAGATAAGTCCAACATGGTCACACCAAGCTTTGTCTAGTCATTTCCGACGCATTCCGACGTTTTCCGATGCTTTCCGACGTTTCCAACGCAAAAGTTCGACCGCCCCCGCAGCGCTGAAACAACAGATGGGCTCAAAGAAACATTGCCACCGCCATGCATATAGCTCATGCCCAAAACACACACGCAAGTGCTCCAGCATGGGCTGCTTAGATGCTGCAAGTGTGGGAAGAGCACATACCAGCCGACATACCCACAGGCACTTGGATTGGCAACAAGCAATTGCTTTGGCTAAGTTTACCATTGATGAGCTGGGGTCACGTGGGCACGTTGCAGAAATCTTAGCATTTGTCCGCTGCAAGTTGCCACGCTCTTGGCAGCTGCGGTTGGGCATGGCCACATTACCGAAGAGGACACACGCACAAAAAGCTTAACCTTTTAGACAGCACACTCCAGCTGGAATTTCGGATGCGCCCAGTGCGTTGGAATATCCGCGCATAACCAAAGCAACACCACCGACCTAAATTGCTCGTGGGAAACACGCGTTCGCACAATGCCGCGTCACGCGCCTGCCAGAGCACAAGAGCAAATGGATCCCCTTTGTTGCTGCGTTCTGCTTCGAACTGGTTTGGTCATTCACTCCCCTTCCATAGATGTTGGACCAGTGGGATGGAGCTGTTTGTTTCTGCGAGGTGCTATGAACCGTCCCAAGCATGAAGGCAAAAGGTGGAATGACTAGTCAACATGTTTGTTTCGCCACTGGCGGAACAGGGCCAAGCAGCGCGAGGAATTGGAACACGCGGGTTGCAGCTTTGCAAAGCGACGCAGCCATTGTAAACATCGGAAAGCGTTGGAAAGCGTCGGAAATCTCAGAAAGCACCGGAACTTGCCAAAGTTGGAGTCACAGGCTTGAAGGACAAAAGCGTTGGAACGGCGTGGGGTATAAATTTTAGAGTAATCGAATGCCCTGGAACGAGTGAGAAAGCAACGGCAATCATTGTCAAATGGAGGGCTGGAAGCGGGTGGCAGCATGCAAAAAGAACTGGACAACAAAAAGAAGCTGTTCAAAGCGCTGCTGAAAACACGAAGAGAGCATGCGCCAACCGCACATCAAAACACTTTTCATGGTCTCATGGCCCGCAAGTATGCATCCTTCGGAGCGTCGGGGCGTCAGGCACAGTATTTGGCCCCAGGTTCTCCAATGCAAGACCCGGGTTCTCCAACGCACACCCCAAAGATTCTTAAACCAGGTAGCCACCTCGGGGCTGTTGTTTGGGGTATCGTCGTTGGAGGGGTTGGGCCTTGTGTGTTAACCCTGGATGAATAAACCCTAGTTGATTAAGGCGGTCTTTGATTCACCACTTTGGTGGAAACACCCCGAGTGGACGGATTGATTGATGGGGGGGGGGGGGGGAATCACAGCATTAAATGGCTGTAGTTCAAAAATAGGTACCCTAAATGGAGCCTTGGTAAATGGAACCAGGGGCTAAAACCTGCCATCCCTCGGTGGCTTCATTTTGAACCATACCCAAATCTCCATGGCACCGGGAGAAAGTTCTTCCGAGTTTTCTCCCGCGCCTACCCGCACTTGCGCAGCGATGCAGTCCATGAAGCCCCAGGCCCAGCCCGCGGACGACGAGAGCAGCAGCCAGATTGGCACCGGAAATTGCCCCAACTTGTCCTCCGGGTCCCTGTTTTCTCAACACCGAAAACACAGCTCAAAACAGGGGCACCCAAAAAAGTATGAGGCTTGCTAGTGATCTTCTTCGAACACGAACAACTTTTTGGTGGTGAATGGGAGAAACATGGACACCCAAAAAACCAAAACAACACGCCGGTGATTTCAGCCTGGCAATGTGTATTTCCCGTTTGGCCAGTGAATAGAGAGTTAACCAACAGTAAACCAATCAGCTTGGGGCTCCCCTACTTTGAAAGTATGTCCCCTGTCTTTGTGGGGGAAACTCACCCCCGAACCACGATAATCGCCAGACTCCCGAGGATCGTTTGCAACGCGTCCTGCAAAACCTTACACAAACGGTGTGGGTTGTTTGGTTAAGGTCCTTCAGTGCGCCGGCCACCGTGGAAGAAACACACTGTTCGAAGGCCTCCTCTGATCCAAACCACAGGCGAATGCATTCTACCTCCGCGCGGATGGAGCTGGGCCGCGAAACGCGAAGAGCTTTGGTTGGTTGAAACGGCACATGACAGAAGCCCAAAAAGCAAACAGTTTAGAAAGGTTCCCCACTCTCAAGTGGCTCTTAAACCAAAACTTCCCAGCAGCCACCTCCTTTCTCGGGGCAACATGACACCTTCAAATGAATCAGTTGGAGTGGGGGGTTAAAGAAACCCCTGGCAATGGTGCAAGAGCCAGGCGATCACATGGCTGATCTGTCGGGTGATTGTGATCGCAGCAATAGCAGGTCGCACGCTGCAGTCGGAAGTCCTGAATCTGGGAAGTCACGTCCTGGAGCTTGCGGTAGTAGTTGAAAACCAAGAGTTCCACAACGAAAGACAGAATGAATACCACGCACAAGGACGAGAGTGAAGTCACAAGGGGCGCGTCAGATGGCGTTATCAGGCTTGCCAACATCATTGCCACCACAGACAAGTGGTTGATGTACATAACCAGTAGGAAAAGTGGTAGGATTGCCACGCGATGTCCAGCATGATTTCCGTGGCGTTTGAGAAACGCTGCAAGCTCAAAGACGCACCAGAGTCTTTGGATCCAAGAAGAATCCCAGAGAACCAGCAAAGAGTCTGACTGACTCAGACATGCCCCCAGGCTCAGCATTCCTGCTGCTTTCAGCTTCTTGTCGGATTGATGTATACAAAGTGCGTCCACCCAAACAGAGGCCTGACTCCTCCACAAAAACAGGACCTCGCAAAAGGTCAAAAGGCCGGCTTTGCTCAAAAATATATCCAAAGGAAAAAGAGAAACACACATACTATTCAGCAAGCGGAAGCGCAACTGAGGCGCGGAATAGAAGAGCAAAGTTGCTGTGCACAGGCACCACGCTCCCATAGGCACCATGCCAGGGGGCCCCATCATTGGCTGCCGAAGGTTCCCGGGCAGCAGGTCGCAGCAGCATAGCACACACGTAGCCAGACCACCCAGCGCTGCAACGACGTTGGCGGGAAGATGGTTGTACCAAAGCAGGAGCAACGCAGTCCTTGGTTCTAGCAGACCCGAAAAAAGCGAACTTGGGAAGATTGGCTAAACTTGGCTAGCCATGCTTTGCCAACTATGGAAAGCTGTCTCAAAAATGCGACCGCCGGCAAGCCCAGCGGACGAAGTGACTGGAAAAGAGCCTCACCTCTTGACGCAGCATATGACTGAGGATTTGTGCGGTAGAAATGTCTTAGTTGGTAGGTCACTCACCAGAATCAATCAAATATAGCAAGTTGTAAACTGAGACGATGGCAAAGCATGATACCAGGAATCCTCCAACAAAGCTGGATGGCGGAAGTTTCTAGCCAATAATGTGCCTATAGGAGATGCACTGTTTTCGTGGAGTATCTCTTCTCTTCTCTTGTTTCTCTTCTCTAAGCATCTGTGTCTTTTGTCTTCTCTTTCTCTTTCTCTTCCTCGTGCTACTTTTATTATTCTTTCCCTTTCTCTTTCTCTTTCTGTTTTCCTCTCTCTCCTTCTCTTCCTCTTGTTTCTCACTCTGTCTCTTTCACTTTCTCCTTTGCTTTCTCTTTCTCTTCCTCTTTTGCTTTCCTCTTTCTCTCTATCTTTCTCTTTCTCTTTTTATCTGTCTCTATCTCTTTCTCTTTCTCTTGTCTTTTCTTTTCTGTATCTTTTTCGTATCTTCACTTCTCTATTTCTTTCTCTGCTTCTCTCTGTCTCATTCCCTTCTTCAGTTAACTCCCATATTTCTTTCTTCCTTTCTTTACGCTTTCGTTCTTGTTTTCTTTCTTTTCGTCTCTATGTTTTATTTTTCTGTTTCCTTTTTGATGTTGACTATTTACCTTCTTTCTTTCTAGTTTTCCTTCCTCCCTTCCCTTGTCTTTCTATTTGTCCTCCTTTCTTCATGTATTTTGTGAATTTGTCGCTATTAATTTCTTCTTGTTTTCATCACTTCTATCTTTCTTTCCTTGGTTTCTTCTGAATTTCTTCCCTTTCTTCATTTCAATCTTTCACTCTGTGTCTCCCTCTCTGTCTCTCTTTCCAAGTGGTCTATCTACCTATCTACCCATCCATCTATCTCTCTGCAGCTGGCCTTGCGAAAGTGCTGCGCCTGCCACGAAATCTGCACCTCGGGTTGCGCAAATCACGCGCCTGCCCCCGAATCGGAACGCAGCAGCTCGCGCATCCTCTCCAATGTGCTTCGCACACCGTGCGACTCACATTCCCAACGTGCTGCGCCTGTCACGAGTTCTGATGCCCATGGGAACAAAAAGCTGCGCCTGCCACGAAATTTGCGCCTCTGGTTGCCAAAGCGCTGCGACTGCCACACGATTTGCACCCGCGATCAGACATTGGGCCACTTTCTAGACCGCGGCAAACCCGCGGCCAGACCGCGGCGAACACAGAGTCACGAAGAAGCCTCGCGGCAACACAGTGCAGCTATAGGAGAGTATAGGTGGATAGCCAAGATACCGGACACTTAGTTCTCTCCTAGCATCTACCGTTTCTTTGTATACGAAAATGAGTAAGATGCAAAACATGAAAATAACAAATAAATAAGCCACACATGTAGATACAGCAAAAAAGGGACAGAACATACAAACAAACATGCAAAATTGGTTCTTTTGTTATTGAACAAAAGAGACATACAATAAGTTTCGGGGGGGGGGAAAGCAAGGAGCCAACATGATGTAAAGAGCTTGCAAAGAACTTACCCTGCAGCAGACAAAATTTTGCAGCCGGGCGAGTCAATAGTTGAGACATTCGCGCTGGAACTGCGGAATAGTGTCGCATGCTAGCTAAAGCCCCCGTTGCATACCTTCGTACCAAGATTCTCGCCGCGTCGGGCCTTACGTGCCCTTAAAACCTTGGCCAGGTATACGATCATGATGGACATCATCTTGGCGGAAAAAGTTAAGCGTCTGGTGCAATAGAATACTTGTCTGGGCATCCACGATCATAAGAACGGGGCGTAGCTTTGCAAAGAAGAGGTTTGGGGGGGGGGGGGGGAAAAAATGGTTATAAGGGGGGCCCTGGGGTAGGGTATTTTCAATTCAAGGTTTCAGGGGCAGGGTTCATTTTCAACAAGCAAACCATTTTGCCCAAAACACCAAGGGGGATTGTGGGGAATTTTCCTGAATTTTCTCAACATTTTTTTACAATTTTTTCATTATGAAACAGTCTAAGATTTCATCATTTTCAAGGTTCGGGTTTCAGACAATTTTAAGGCTTTCTGGGGGAATACAAGGATTGTTTTCACAACGCGACTTCGCTCCTCGCAGGTCGCTCATCCTGAACTTTATGGTCGTTGCTGTCGACTTCAAGGGCGGTTCTTGGGTTGGGTGGGTCTGTGTGTAGTGTGTGTTTCTTTCTTTTTATGTGCTCATCTTGTTCGTCATCAACAAAAGGTGCGCCTTGCTTGTTTATGCAGTCAATATTGTCTCACTGTGCGCTTTGCATGTTGTGAAAGATGTTCCAACAGACCTGTCAGCTCAATAGCAAGATTGAAAGTGTAGCAGTGTGCCGCGCTCGTGTGCTCCAAAATGGCACCAAAGATGGGATACAATACCATCAACGAGGATGCTGTCGATGCCGAGACAGAGGCGTTGATTGTCCGCTTGATTGCGATGGAACTTGATGAGATACCAACTTCGCTGTCAGGGAGTTCAACCGAGACACTCGTTGAGGTTAATGACAGGATGAAACAACAAGCGGCGAACATCATTGCCCACCAGAAGTTGATTGAAAAAGAGATCACAACCCGCAACTCACAGAAGAAGGAAGAGAACAAGATGAAGGAGCACACACTTGTCTTCTCGATTACAGGCACAGGCTTCACTATGTCCTTGCAGGTTTCTTTCGGCAGCACTCTGTCGGAGGTCTACAAGGCCATCATTAAGGTCATTAACCGGAAGCTCGCAAAGTTCAACTTGAAGTTGACCAACTCCATGTTCAAGAAGCTCAACTTGTCCTTCGGCGGCAACACCATTGTTCGTCACCCTCGCACCCTGTTTGGAAGTGTGGTAAAGCACAATGACATGTCGCATGTCTTCAATGTCTCCTTCTCTGATGGCATTACCAGCCAGCTCAACAACATCTACGAGAAGCACTTCGCAGCGGAGGAAATCGTCGTTGATGATGCCGTCGTTGATGACGATGATGATGAGGCTTCCGACGGAGAAAATGACTCCATCATTAGCAATGAGCCCAACTGATGAGAAGTGAGCAATGTCTGGTCGCTGTACCCCCTCTCAAAGTATATGTTAATCTGAACAACCTCACAGCTGTGTTGATTGGGGAGGTTGCGACAAATGGCAGTTGCTTGGGTAGGGAGGAAACCGCTTTCACAAACAGATGCCAGATGAAAAAGAGTCTCTTCAATATCCAATGTAATCACACTGTTGACTTCCATTGTCTCGTCATACCATTGATGTGCTTTGTCTCACACAGCGTTTTGGCTGAACCTCGGTGTCCCTCTTTGCTGTTTGCTTCATCTTGTGGAATGGCTCGCCATCGTGGTGTAATCAACCGCTACTTCAAGAGCAAGGAGGCTGTGATGAAGGATGTGACGAAGTCTTCTTTGAAGAAGATGAAGGAGAGACACGCTGAACTACAACCTCAAAATGAAACAATGACAATGCCAGCGCCTTTGTCATCAGCTTGTCAACCCATTATTGACCAACTTCAAAATGTTCGCTCTCATCTTGTTGAAGGTCGCAGTGTGGTTGAGGAGATCTTGAACTCTCTTGATGATAACCAACTTCAACGGGTCAAGAATGTCTTCAAGGGCAGGTCAGCATACAACGAAGACAAACTTTATGAGGTTGCCGCCATCGTTGTCAAGGAGTTTGAACAGGTGGATGAATGGCGGGAGTATCTGCTTGTGCTCAAATCTCAAATTTTGGAGGTCTTCATTGAGTGTTTCCTTCGTGAGTTCCATTCAGAACACGGGAACAATGTCAATTACAACATTGAAGCTTTCAAGTGTCTCTTGGAAGAAATCAGCAGTTATAGGAGGCGATTGAGAGGTAGTGGTTCAAATGAACCAAATGAGCGTGAGGGTGCAAATTGTGCCCTTATGTAAGATTTAAAGAGCAATCTTGACCATTCACGGAAACCCGTGAAAAAAACACATTCATTCACGGAAACCCGTGAAATCATTTCACAGAAACCCGTGAAAAAAACACATTCATTCACAGAAATCCGTGAATGGTATTTTGTGGTTGCTCTAATTGGTGGGTTGTAGCATCCGTTGCTTTTTCAACCCTACATTTAATCAAAGCCCTTTAAAAAGGGATTGCCGTCAATCTCAAAGAGATTAAACATGAAAAAGACCGATTGCACCTTTGATGTGTCCACCATCTTTTTTTTGGTGAAGGGTCATGAAAAGCATCTGTCGCCTGCCAGGTTGATGACGATGAGGACTTCTTCGGTGGTGGGCTCTCAGTGTGTTTATTTTTCAGGTGTTCACCCAAACTCGTTTTTTTTTTTTTTTTTTTTTTTTGGGGTTGTCCCTCAAACTCGTTTTTGGGGTGTCCTCCCAAACTCTTTTGGGGTTGTCCCTCAAACTCGTTTTTTGGGGTGTCCTCCCAAACTCTTTTGGGGTTGTCCCTCAAACTCGTTTTTGGGGTGTCCTCCCAAACTCTTTTGGGGTTGTCCCTCAAACTCGTTTTTGGGGTGTCCTCCCAAACTCTTTTCGGGTTGTTCCCTAAACCCTCACATCAACAACATCCATAACCTCAATCCCAGACCCACCAGCAACCCACCCCCCAAATATACTTAAAGAGAAAATACCATATATAGTATAGAGAAATGGCAGGGGAATACAGCACGGGTTCAGTAATTGAATATTTAATATCCAATAATGAAGCAACCATAAAAACAGGGAAGAATAAAAAACCATTGAAAAAACTAATCATCAACAACAAAGAATACTATTACAACAAAGACAAACCATTATCCTCATCACTTCAAAACAAACTCAATCAAGTCAGCAACACACAAGGTTTCAAACGATTTCATCTTCTAAAAAAAGCATCAAACACAATGAGAGGAATTAAAACAATCCAGAAATACAGATTAAAAATAGGAGCAAAAACATCAGAGACATTTTCGGCATTGAAAGGATATGCAAACACATATTCAATATCCAACATACCATTCAAGGGATACAAAGGATTAACATATCTTTTATGGCAAGAAAAGAAACTAACAGAGTTTTTACAACAAACAAAATCAATAAAACTACTGATTGATGTTGAGGTTATTTTTGATAAACTTAGACAGCAAGATGATGATGGAGAAGATGAACCAATTGAGGAAAATATACAAATAAAACACAATATGAGAAGCAGGAGATATAACATTTTGAATGTAGGAGACTTGAAAAAAGCATTGGAAAATATGCCTAAAGATATTGAACTACAAATTGAAAACTCACCTTTGAAACATTCAGGATTGAAGATTAACAAGATTAACAAAATCGCAATCCACTACGATAAATACAACCCGAACAGAGCAGGTAAATATATGGAACTACCAGAATGGATTTCAAAGAAAAAAGCATGTATCAACATTCAAAATGATGATGAATTATGTTTTAAATACTGCGTTTTATGTAAATTTTATGAAGTCTTCAAGAAAGACCATCCACAACATATGAGACACTACAAGAAATTAATAACTACTGAAAGTCTAATTCAATGGGATGGTGTAAATTTTCCAACATCCAACGATGACATAGACCATTTTGAAGAAATCAATAACAAATCTATATCAGTTAATGTTTATGTTGAAGATGAGAACCAAACCATCAGAGCAGACAGAATAACGAAGATTGAAAGACCATCTTGTCATATTAATTTGTTACGAATTGAACAAAACAATAACGATGCTTCACCAGAGGCTCACAAGCTTTGCGAACACTATGTTTTAATAAAAGATTATAATAGATTAATGGGTAGTCAAACCAACAATCACAAAACAAAGATATTTCATTGTATTTACTGTCAGCACGGTTTTCAATCAGAAAAGCTTTTAAATGCTCACATATCAAAAGGTTGTATGGCAAATGACATTCAACAAACAAAAATGCCAGAAGAAGGAACAACAATGAAGTTTGAAAAGCATTTTAAGAAACTGAAAGCGCCCTTTGTTATTTACGGTGATTTTGAATGTTTAACAACAGAAACATCAGAAGGCATCAAAGGGACTTACCCTATGCAACCAAAGGGAGCATACCAGAACCATAAACCCAGCGGTTATATGCTTAACCTTGTTAATGCTTATAGTGGAGAAATGAAACCATTTTTATATAGAGGTCAAGATTGTATGGATAAATTTTGTGATACATTAAACAATATTAGAGACGATGTAATGAAACAAATGAAAAATCCAAAAGATATGATTATGTCAGATTTAGATGAAATTAAACATTTAGAAGCTAAAAAGTGTTTCTTATGTAATGGCACTTTTGACAACAGAGTAGAAGCGAAAAAGAAAGTTGCTGACCATTGCCACTTTACTGGATTATACAGAGGAGCGGCACATATGAAATGCAATATAGACTATTGTTTTAAAAAATATCATATACCAGTATTCTTTCACAATCTTAAAAACTATGATGCTCACCTAATAATTTCTAATCTTGAAAAGTTAAATACAAAGAAAGAACAAATATCAGTAATAGCACATAACAGTGAGAAGTTTATTACATTTTCATTAAACAGACTTGAATTTAAGGATAGTTTCAGTTTCTTGTCATCATCATTAGATAAACTTGTTAAATTAACAAAATATGAAGATAATAAATTAAGGGACAACTGGCAGGAACATTTTAAATATAGTGTCAAAGGCAAATACATTAAAAATGAAAAAGATTTATTTTTACTGACAGAAAAGGGAGTTTATCCTTATGATTATTGTAATGACTTCAATAAATTTAATGACACTGAACTACCAGAAAAGAAACATTTTTATAGTAGATTAAGTGAAGAAGATATAAGCGATGCTGACTATGAAAGAGCAAAACTAATATGGAAGCACTTTAACATCAAAAACCTCGGTCATTATCACGATTTATATTTAGAAACCGATGTATTATTATTAACCGATGTATATGAGAATTTCAGAAAACAATGTCTAACAGATTATGAATTAGACCCCGCCCATTACTACACTTTGCCTAACTTTGCTTGGGACGCGATGTTATTGAAAACAGGAATTGAGTTAGAACTTCTACACGATGAAGAAGTTTATAAAATGATAGAGCAAGGACTAAGAGGCGGTATGTGTCAGGTTTCAATGAGAAAAGCAACTGCTAATAATAAGTATATGGGAGATGCTTATGATGAAACAAAGCCGTCGTCCTACATCAATTATTTAGATGCTAATAATCTTTATGGTCTGGCAATGTGTAAGAAACTACCATACAAGAACATAAGATTTGTAAAAGATAATTTCTCAGAAGAAGACATTAAATATTACAATAGTGATTACAGTAGCAAAGGATATATTTTAGATGTTGATTTAGAATATCCGAAAGAATGCCACGACAAACATACTGATTACCCATTAGCACCAGAAATTATGAGTGTATCAGCAGATATGCTTAGTGATTATCAGAAAGAAACCTACAAAGCATATCATTTTAATCATGCTCCAAAAGATGAGAAAACAAACAAGTTGATACTAAATGTTATGGATAAACAAAATTATGTTTTACATATTGACATTTTAAAATTCTATTTGAAACAAGGACTTAAAATCAAGAAAATAAACAGAGTAATAGAATTTAGACACAAGCAATGGTTGAAACCGTGGATTGACTTTAACACAGAGAAACGAAAGGACGCTACAAGCGACTTTTCAAAAGATATGTACAAATTAATGAACAACGCTGTATACGGCAAGACTATGGAAAATGTGAGAGAACACATTGACTTTGAGCTGGTTGATACACCTGAACGATACCAAAAATGTGTTAATAATCCTAATTTCAAATACAGGCATATCATCAATGAAAATCTTATAGGAGTTGAAAAAGCAAAAAGTGTAGTTAAATTGAATAAACCAATATATGTAGGAATGAGTATTTTAGATTTATCAAAACAACATATGTATTCATTTTACTATGACATTATGAAACCGAAATATAAAAATAATATCAGAATGTTATATACTGATACTGACAGTTTTGTATTACATATTAAAACCGAAGATGTATATGATGACTTTAATGACATTAAGGATTATATGGATTTCAGTGGTTATGACCCTAAACACAAATGTTATGATAAAACAAACAAGAAGAAACTTGGTTGCTTTAAGGATGAAGCCGACGGCAAGATTATAACAAACTTTATAGCATTGAAACCTAAATCATACTGTTTCAAAATTCATAATGAATCAAAAGAAGAAAAGAAAAGCAAAGGAATAGTTAAACATAAAGTGAAGAAGGAACTGTCATATAATTCTTATGATGACACACTCAAAAACAATAATTGCGACACTATAACATTCAACAGCATAAGAAGTAAAGCCCATCAAATATACAGCATCCAACAAACAAAACAATCGCTTAGCGCCTATGAGAATAAACGCTTTTACATAGACAGTATAAACTCTTTACCTTACGGACACTACGCTATTACGAAGTAATAGCCTAGTGAGCTTCGCGACACTACAGCATCATAGCATAGAGAATTTACAAATATACTTAAAGAAATAATTATATTATATATTAAGTAAAATGACCTGCTTTATTGTAGATGGCAATAAAAAGAAAATTTCTATGACAAATGATGAATTTGATTTGTTGTGGAATTCTATTGAGGGTGAAGTTTCAGACTTCAGCACGGATACAGAGGAAGAAATTAAAAAGGCAAAGGAAAAGGAAAGTAAGAAAAAATATAATGATGTATTGAACAAGAAATATAAAGAAGAAGGATACTTTAAAGAGTATTTTATAGAAAATGATAAGTCATTAGAATGTGAAAGATGCGGTTGTATGATTAAAAATAAGTCTAATATGGCAAAGCATTTAAGGACTGATAAATGTAAAAGAATTCATAGAGAAAGAGCATATCAGAATGCTGTTGAGAAAGTATGTTATAAATATTTAACTAATACAAATTGATAATATATTATATAAAAATATTGTCAATTTACCAATAATAACTCGTGCCTATTGTATTTTTTAGGTCTTCCTTCAATTTCATAATATTTATTAAGCATCATATCACGGCCAATATTTGTGATGGTGAATGTGTTGTTTGTCCAACGGCTTGTGGTTTCCTTCCTTGATGTGTAATTACCTTTTCCTTTGTTATAAATTTTGACTTTATCACCGACATTTAGTTTAGGATACTTTCTTAAATATTTCTCTTTCATTAATGAGTTCGCCTTCGCTTCCACTGCGTTTTCGTCTTTGTGTGCTTCATCAGGTGTAAGTTTTGTCGTTCCGTGTGTCATTTGTTGATTATACTTGTTTAAGACTGCCTGCAATAAACTCGTCCAAGTTCTATCAGTCGCTTTTATTCTGTCTCCCAACATCTTTTTAACTGTGCGAATTGAGCGTTCAGCAACATTAGCGTGTGTCAATGTTATGATGCTTCTTATTGCTTCACTTTTTAAATACTCTTGCAATTTCTTATATGCGAATGCCCCGTCATCATCTGTATAAATACTCATCGGATGACCTAATACTTTGAAGCATTGAAGTATTGCTTTATAAACAGTCTCACCGTCTCTAACCTTCATCGGTTCAATGTGTAGTTTCTTACTGAATATATCTATACATATTAATCCATATCTCGGACTGCTTAAATCTGATGTGCCCGTTGCCTTCATCAGTGAAATCATATCCATTATGTCTAACTGATATTCATATCTTGCGAAAGGTGCTGAAAAACTGTTGTATTTGCTATAACCTTTCTCCTGCTTGATAGGTTGCTTTTTCATAAATGTCCTAGCTTCATCTAATGTTATACCCAGTCCTTCTTTATTTGCTTGTTTGTATAACTCACTGACTGAACCGAACCCGGTTTCAACATTGTAATAAAGTTTATGTAAAACCTCATCTTTTGATAATTTACTCATTATTTAAAAAGAATAGAATAAAATAATTCTTAATATTTATGAATAATATTAAGAAGTATTGATTTAACTTACTCCATTTGGAAGTAAAATTCCCGCTTCTACCATTTCTTCAAAACTCATCCCTTCATCTATTTCAGGTTCCTGACATATTATTTTAAACTGTTCTTTTTCAATGTCTATCTTCTTTTTCTCCATATCATTAAATATATTTGCTTTCTTTTCACACTCTCCACAAATATTAATATAATGTTTATGGTAATAACTCATTCTATGTATTTTTTCAATTAATCCTCTATCATTTTTAACGTCTTTTTCAAAATCCAAATTGTTTCCTGTAATTTTACAACCGCATTTTAATGTAGTCATTAGTTCTTATTATATATATGGTCATTTCTTTAAGTAGTTTTTTTTATTTAATCATTTATTTCGTATTTTCCTTCTTCGTTCTTAAACAGTTTGTAATATTCTAATGTTTCAGATTTTGGTTGTTTAATACGCCCTTTGTTTAACATTTCCATATATTGTTTCTGCTTATCTTCAAACGAACCTGCAGGACGTCCTATTTGTTTCTTTTGAAAGATTTTATCCATCTTATCCTTATCGTCTTCGTTATTGCTTTTAGGTTGGTTTATTTTTTCATCGATATTCTTAATAAGTTCAGTTAATGTTTTAATATTCTTACTAATAATTATAATCTTTTTCATTAAATCGCTAATTGTAGAATCATCATTTTCTGACATTTCTATATATATAAATATTTATATAAATATTTATATATTTAGTTATGCGTTTGAAGTGGTGTTAAATCTACTCCTTAGATGCTAATTTTTCATCATTTGTTTAATAGTTTCTTGTGTTTCGTTATCGCCATTTTCCGATAGTGTTGCATCCTTACCCCATTTAAAAGTTATATTATGAGCATCGGTTTCTAAATTAATACTGTCTTTGGTTTTATCAATATTCATTTTCTTATCATTTTTAGATATTTTGAAACTTGTTGGAATACATGAACATTTACAATTTCCTTTCTTTTGTATTTCTAATTCATTTTTCATTTCTAACATCTTTTTGCACATAGGACAAGCAAACTCAATAACTGATGCTTCTTTAACAATTTCTTCATCTGTTGAAGATACAGCTGGTTCTGTCTTATTCTTTTTGATTTTTTTCCTTCCCATCTATATTAATATTTATATTTTTAATATATTGTATCACAAACTTAATTAATTCTAAAACAAAATAGCATACTCTTTTAAATCTATTATCTGTTATAACAACATCTTCTATATGTTGTACTTCATTTATTATATCAATATAATCTGAATAACTTCTATTCATATAAATAATAAGATGAAATAATTATTTAATCTTATTATTTCATGCATAATAGAATACTGATGGGGGCACAGCACTTGGAGTTTTCATTGCGCCGCAACGCAAGCGAGGTTCAAACTAATTCAAACTAATTAGCTTCAATGCTTACTGATTGAAGCAATGGAAACCTGTTCCGTTTTTATGATATTCACTACCAGCATATCATAAAAAAGATGTTCCATTTAATATTAAATAGACTATTTATTTAAACTATTTTCTTTAGTAAGTTTTACTGCAGTTGGTATATCAACATCTATAATATTATTATTAATGATTTCTTGTACACTATTTATCATTTCATTTGTATATATATAGGAAATTTTCTAATTTATTATAATTTAGGATATCCTCGTTTTCGATTGATGATTTAGGTATTATAATATTTTTGTTATTAATCATCGATAAAAACGTTAAAATCGTATCATAATAAGTTTGGCCAGTCTCTGGAACTAAAACATCACCGAATTTATATATCGTCTGAATACTAATAACTTCATTTAGATTAATAGATATTCTTGGCATTATGATGATATAATTATATTATATATTTTTTTATTTATAAGTATTTATAATATTATTTTTATTATGCCTGATGTAAAACCAATTGATGAAATCAAATATGACTTTAAGCAAAGTAAGCACGATGTCGTCCCTAAATTGCCTATGAGAGCTATGATTGTAGGCCCTTCTGGTTCTGGAAAATCGACACTACTTGTATCAATGATACTTGATATTTATAGAGGAGCATTTGAAAGAATTTTTATCTGGTCTCCATCTGTAAATTTGGATAGTATTTGGTTGCCTGTTAAAAAATACATTAAAGAAGGTTTGAAAGTAGATACTGATAAAGAACCGTGTTGGTGGGATGAGTTCAATGTTGAAGATTTAGAAAGAGTTATAGAAACTCAAAATAAAATAATTGAATATCAGAAAAAACAAGGAATGAAGAAGTTATTTAATATTTTGATAATTTTGGATGATGTATCTGATAATCCAGCAATAACAAGAAATAACAAATTGCTAAATTCTTTATTCTGTAGAGGTCGACATAGTGGAATATCAACGCTTGTCAGTCTTCAGAAATCATCAAGTGTCCCACCAATTATTAGAGTAAATATAAGTCATTTGTTTTATTATAAAGTTAGAAACTTCAAAGAGATAGAAATATTACAAGATGAATTATCAGCAATTGTTAGAAGTGATAATTTGCTAGAAAGCAAGAAACTAATTTATAAAATATATGAGACCGCCACTGATGAACCGCATAGCTTTTTATATATTAACCTTTTAGAAAAGAACCCCGATAAAATGTTTATGAAAAAGTTTTCACAATATTTGAAAATAACTAATCAATAACATTAAATTTATTGTTTAATGTTAGTAATTTAAATTAATGAAGCGTTGCAAAGTTGCAAGTTTGGTAATTTATATATTAGTTTGTCCGATTTTTGACTTTCTAATCTTTCTATTCTTGCCACACATTCTTGAATAGATTTAATGATTAAAGTATCCGCTCTTGTTTTTTCATCTACTCTTAAATTCTTAATGTCTTCCATACTGTTATTTTCATCGTTTTTACTTTGACCAATACCCATTATATATTATTATTTAGATTATAATATAATACAATAATAAATATTCAAAGGTATACAATACAATAATAAATATTCAAAGGAATTAGAATAGGCCAACAAAACCCCCACATAAAAGGAGTACATAACCTATCACACTTCCTTGCTCGTCTGTCGAATTCCTCTTCTCTTCTTTGTCTTTTAATTCTTTAATATATTCATCAAATTTAGAATGACTAAAATTACATTCTTTATTATTACATTTATCTAATGTAAATTCATCTTTATTTAACTTAGTAATTTTACAACCACAATAACAAGTTTTTTCTCTCATACTATCATTCTTAAATAATACTTTTATTTTAACTTTTCTGTCAATGTCCATATATATATATCTAGATATATTAATTATTTATTTAATTATTTATATATTTATATTTATATATGTAAATTATTTATTTTTTTCTTTTTTAAATTCCTTAATTTCTTTTTCAAGTTTATCTACTTTATCATTTAATTCTAATACTGCTTTATGAACTAACACGGGTAAAACTAAATAATTCAATCCTAAATACTCTCTGTCCTGACTAACAACATTTTCAAATTCTTTAGGAATTGCTTTTAATACTTCATCTGCTATATATCCTATATGAGTTTTACCGTTATCATTTCTATCGTGCCTCTTAAACTTCTTCGGTTTAAATTTTTTAATAATATTCATACAATTAGATTTGACATTGTCTATATCATATTTCAATCTTGAATCAGATGAATCAACAAACGTTCCGTTAATCGTTACGGTTGTTGCTGTTAAATCTATATTAGTTCCTGTTGATGGTTCAATTAAATTACATAACATTTTTTTCGTTCCTGCAACCGTTATGTTTTCATTAAAAGTTGATGGTGCATTATTTGTAAAACTTTCAGTATTTACTGTTGTTCCAAATGTCTTATCAATAGATAATAAAACTGATGGAGTACTTGAGCTATCAGCAATTCTAAAAGCTGTGTTTGATGTTCTGAATATTACATCAATTGTAGATAAATTAGTTCCATCATAATAAGTTGATATTTCACTTGTACCCATTTTAATATCAGTTCCAGTAGTCATGGAAATATTATTCAAAAATGAAACTGTTGTTAAATCAAAAGATTGTATTGTATTAGTTGCTAAATATGCATTTTGTATTGCCATATTAGTATCAACGGTTATTAATGTTCCTCCGTTAGGTGCTAAATGATTGCTTCTTAATGCTCCATTAGTTTTAACATAAACATCGTCAGCAAATAAATTGCCCATAACATCAACAGTGCTAGTGTTAAAAGTCCATCCAGTAGTAATATTAACTGCCCCGACTATGTTGGACTGAACAGCGGGGTCTCCACAAATAAATCTAATTGAAGAATTAACATCAGTATTCCTCATATCAAAAGATGAAAAAGAGCTAACATATCGATATAATTCACAATTTGTATCAATTGTTAATTTACCATCAGTAGCAATATTAACATTATCACAATTAACATCAGCATTTGTATAAATATTACCTAGTACATCTATAGGTTTACTAAAAATGGTTTTATTAACTAATCCATCACACATCATATATTGATTACTGGCATTAGTAATATCACCAACACTAACTGCAACAAAATCATCATGAGACATATATAAACCTTCAATAGAACTGGGAGTATATCTTCGTATTGAACCATTATTATTAAAATTCAAATATGAACCATTGTTAAGATTTACTGCCTTGTCAGTTCCTATAAAATCAACTGCATCAGTAAATCTCGATTTTCCGGCACAGTTTAAAACATAACCGTTAACACCAACAGCACCTAAACCGAATCTATCCTTTACCCAAACGCGACCAACATTAGCGTCTCCTATTTGAGTTTCCCATTGACCACCACTTGAACTCATCCACATTCTACCATCTATATTAATATTGAACTCTCTATTAAACATTTGAAAAGTCATTTGCAATCCTAAATTAGGTGATGGTGTAGTACTAAACTTATTACATATTATAGAACCAGTAGTAAGCATATTTAAATTACTGTGTAAAGTTGTATTATCACTAAAATTAATAGCACCTGCTACCGATTGAACATTATATCTATTTTATCCAACTTTTGTCCTAATGATGTATCCTGTGAATTATTGCTAGTAATTATTGAGTTGATTGTGTTTGTATTTCCTGTTATTAATGAATTTAATCCATCTGATTGTAAAACATATCTAGCATCTGATCCTGCTATATCTAAAATAGATGAACAAGAAAATACACCTGATACTTGTAAATTACTTAATATTGTAGTATTATGATTTAATATTATTTTATCATTTTGAAAAATTGAAGAATTATTAATTTCTACATCTCCAAAACCTCTTTGATTTAAAAACATAGTTGCTCCACTTAAATTTCCATAAATATAACTATCAAAATAATTATTGTACATTTCATAAAAATTATTATAATTTCCAAAATTTGCTATTTTAAAAGTCGATGTTGTTGTTATATTATGAATTAGTGTATTATTTAATATTGATGTATCTAATTTTTCTGATAATAAATTATTAGTTGTTATTTTATTATAATATAAATCACTATCAAATGAACCTGTTTGCAATTGAGATATTAAATGAGAATTTGATGAAATATTATTAAAATTAGTTGTAATAGTAGAATTTAAATTATTTATTAAATTTGTATTTGATGAAATATTATTAATATTTGTATTAATTAAATTAGTATTTGAAGAAATATTATTAAAATTAGTTGTCATAGTAGAATTTAATATATTTATTAAATTAGTATTTGAAGAAATATTATTAATATTTGTATTAATTAAATTAGTATTTGAAGAAATATTATTAAGATTAGTTGATACAGTAGAATTTAAATTATTTATTAAATTTGTATTTGATGAAATATTATTAAAATTTGTATTTGAAGTTATTGTCAGATTACCTATTAAAAATGTATTTGAACTAATATTATTTGATAATACATTAATTTCTGTTTTGTCATATGTTTCAGTTATATCATAAAAATTAGCATTTATTTGCTCCTTTGTATAGGTGTCTGCTTGGTCTGCTTTACTATCTAATACTGTTTGAATGTCAGATTTACTCGCGTAAAGGTCTTCTATATCATTGACTGCTCCGTCTTTTACTTGTCTAATTCTATTCGCTGTAATATCGAAGATATTCATTAAGTTTTTGCTCATAATATTATATTATTAATTAGAAAATTAACAATATCATATTTTTTATTTAATCATAAAATGTTACAGAATTTGAACGGATTTCAAGGATACATTCGTGCACCATGAGCATGTAAAGTCTCTCTGCCATTTTATTTTCAGTATATAATGTTGAACCATCCAACGCCTTTATTTTTACTACCATATTTGAGTTATTTTTAAGGTTCATACCAGTATAATTTGCACTTTCTAATTTTTGTAAATTAAAACCATACATAAAAGCGTGAGACCTGTAATCTTCTGCTCTAACTAACATTGGTTTATCAGAACAATGCATAAGATGGGCGTATGCTTCACGGACACCTTGAATTTCTTGACTTGGTATGACTTGATTACCGATTACTAAAGAAGCGGATAAATCATATTCTGGGTTATAAATACCTACACCATTTGCTATATTCCCTAATGGGTGATACATACGATTATATTCTTTCAACAACTCTCCATAACCTCCAACATAAGTTTTTGCAGACGGGTTTGAAAAAGAAATAAACAATTTATTTAATTTAGATACATTACGGACAATTGTAGTAAATACTTCAGTTGAAGCAGATGCTGTTTGTTCTTGCATGGTTTCAGTTTCAAATGTAATTGGAAGAGAGCCAGTTTCTAAAATTTTTGCATATTCTGCGTAAAGGCTATCATCAATAGTATAAACATTTCCTTTGAATAAAGGTTTTGTAACAGACCACTGTATACTCGTATTTGAAGCAGTAAAAAGTCCTGTTCTATTAACAATTGGTTTTAATACATCACTTGTTAAATATAATTCAACTGTTATTGGACAATAAGATAAAGGTATCCAGTTTTCACAAGTCTTAAAGCATTTTAAGTTTAAATCGAAATAGACATTAGCACCTTTACCTCCTTTAATTCCTCTAAAATTGTTATTGGTAACATTTCTAACGACTGATTGAGTAGTAGAAGTTGCTGACGCATCACAAGTTAAAAACCGTCCATCGTGATTAAGAAGAGTATTTCCAAAACCTAATGCTTCATCAATTCTTTTTTCTTCTGATGATTTTAATACATCTTTCATTGTACTCGCACGAGAAAGAGAGTTTAAATCGCATACAATGACATCACCCATTAACACACGGACTCTATCAAAGAAACCGGCTGTATCAATTGGTCTGAGTTCATTACTTGCTGAGTTATCAGAGTTGTTTAGAGTAAATCCAAATAATAGAGATGGTAAGGACAACCATTGGTTAGGTGGTCCAGTAATGTTAAATCTAATTACTGAATTTGTATCAGCGGTATAAGTAGAAACCGATGAAGGGTAAAAGTTTTTACTTTCTTTTGACCGAACATAAGAACCACCGTCTTTTAATTTAAATCTTAAAATCTTCTCTACAAGTACATCTTCAATTTCCAGAGTTTCCATCTTTATATATTTAATAATAGAAAAATATTATATTATTCTATTATTAAATTAATTTACTTTAAAGTGTGAATAATCTATAACTTCTTTTTTAGAATTTTTATTTAATAGTTTTTTAGATTTATTTTTAATATTATTGTTTTCAACCTTATAATTAGGTTCGTCTTCTACAATCTTTTTAATGTCATCATAACTGACTTTCTTTTTAGGATTTATAGTGTTTTTTATATCATTATTAGGCATTATATATAAGACTACAAAATTTCCTTTACAGGTTCAATGCTTCTTGATACGTCCTTGCCAGTATCACCATATAATGAGTGTTGATGATTTGTTAATGGGTTAAAACCTCCTCTATTTGATGTTATACTGCCTCTATCTAAAATACTGACTATATCACCAAAATTTCTTAGGCTTGTGTAGTTGTCATTGTTTTTGTTTGACATTGAAATAAAAGGAGCACCGTAAGTAGTTAATCTAATATTTCTATCAGGATTTTCTTTTAAATATTTAGCACTCGCACTACTACCCAATGAATGTGAAATAACTTCACTAATATTATGGTTTTCATCAAGTATATCGCTAATATCTCTATACCTTTCACTGAATGAACTTAAGCCAAATGGAATTGTAATATCACTTAAAATATCATTAATATTTGATTTAATATTAGACTTACCAAAAGTCCCAGCAACATATAGTTTATTGCCATCAATAAAGAAACCTTTACCATTTGTATATGCTTTGTTTAATCCTTCTGTGTCAGATAAATTATTATTATATTTAGGTTTGAATAATGATTTTTCTTGTTGAATTTCATTAATTATTTTTCTATACATTTCACTATATCCTTGATGAAGAGGATTGTATGATTTTAAACTACCTTCTTTTAAATAATATTTATATTTCATTATATAATTGAATTATAAATTAAAATCTAATTAATTAATATAAATATGGCAAGATTTAGAAAAATATATATTGACACACGACATAGAAATCTAAATGAAAGTTTGAGCACTTCTGACTTTGTTATAGATTTACCAGAAACACAAGAAACAGGAGCAAATACAAAACTATATGTCCATGAATTATCACTACCTAATACTATTTATCCGATTGAGGAAAATGTAAACAATAGATTATATTTAACATTAGGAGGAATACTAACAGGAGCGCCAGTATATTATTTTATTGTAGCACCAGATAAAGGTAGTTATGTAGGTAGTGAATTAGCAACCGAATTACAAAATAAATTGAACACTGCTACTAATGGAACTGATGGAAATAGCGACTTTTTTAGTTGTAGTTATTCATTAAAAACAAATACTATAACTATAACTGTTAATTATGTTTCTTACTTTTTCGTAATTCATACAGATAAAGAATTGCAAACTAACTACAGTTTTAGTGTTGATTATGACAGAAGCCACACAATGTCTATTAACAATGTTTTAGGAAACACTGTTGAAAAAATCAATTTTGCACCTGACCCTTTCGTTAGTGGTTTTGTTAATTTATTACCAATCAAAAATATCTACTTAACCAGTGATAGTTTAACAAATGGAAACCAACTAGCACCTTATGGAGTTGCTCGTGTACTAAAGAAAATTCCTATTACTGCTGGCTTTGGAAATGTAATCTATGATAATGAGATTTTAATGAATGACGCTAATGATGTTTCAATGAGGCATTTAAGACGCTTACATTTTAAATATGTTGATAGTTTTGGTAAAACTGTAGATTTACATGGGGCAGACAGTAGTTTTAGTTTAACATTTGTTGAGACTTAATAATTCATCATAAAAAAATAATTATATAATATAAATATATGAGTAAAATAGAAGTGATAGATGTTGTTAGTGAAAATAACGAAGCAGTAGAAGAGGTTAAG
The DNA here is from genome assembly GCA_963377175.1 of Effrenium voratum. NCBI lineage: Eukaryota > Dinophyceae > Suessiales > Symbiodiniaceae > Effrenium > Effrenium voratum. Next base: position 237,218 of record CAUJNA010000293.1, read on the forward strand.
CCTGTTGAGAATAATGAAGTAGTTGGAGAAGTTAAACCTGATGAGAATAATGAAGTAGTTGAAGAAGTTAAACCTGTTGAGAATAATGAAGTAGTTGAAAAAGAATTTACTGTTAAAAAACAAATGAAGGAGAAAATTAACTGTCCTACTTGTGGAACTTTAATGACTGCTTACAACTATAAATATAAACATGCTTGTCGTGGAGTGAAGAAGGGCACTAACAAAGTTATAGATTTAAACAAACCAATTAGAAAAAAGGTCATCAATCCAGTCCAAGCAGAAGAATTCAAAGAAGATGTTTATAACAGAGTAAAAAGCGATATTCCAAAAGTGGATGAACAAGAAATAGAAAAGCGTGTTCAACAAAAAGTTGAAGAAAGGTTAAAACAACATATAGAAAGCACAGCAAATAAAGTATTTGAAACCGCAAAAGATAGATATATTAATATGAAACAGCAGAAGATGGAAAAGAAACAAGAACATATTAATAAATTAGTATCAAAAATTATTTGATAAATAAATTTATAATCTAATTATTATTATATGAACAAGTCAGATTTTGAAAATATAACATCAACACTTACAAAGAATGGTAAAGCAGGTCGCGAACGCTCGCGAGGCTCTGCCGAGCGTCAATTACCAACATCAAACAAATTTTATAATCCCATAACAAAACCAAGTAAAAAATATAAATCTAATGTCCATTACTATTACGACGGAGACAACAAAGCACACCAACCAAACTATACATATCTGAAAGAAATGAAGGAACAGTTAGAATTTCATAACGCTAAAAAAGATTACTCTATATTTCAAAATAGAAGAAGATATCAAGATGAAGCACAGGCGTATTTTAATGAAATCCAAAGGTTGGAAGGTGAAAAAATAAGACATCATCCGTCAAGTGAAACAGGTAAAACCTATTCGGAAATGATTAAGAAGAAAAAAGGAATAATCAATCAATTAAGACAAGATTTTAATTTTGAATAAATTAATTAAATTAGATAAATAAATTTTATAATCTAATTAATTTCATATAATAATGAGATTAGAAAATGCACAGATGAAAACGCTAAAATCACAATTGAGATTAAGACCGTCTTATAATGAACTGATAAAGGAAATTACAAAGGAAGAATATAAAAATAAGAATATCAGAGATGTAATAGACAGAAACGCTTATTATTTTCGTGATAGTCCATTAGGAACAGTGTATGACAATAATACCGTAGATTTGAGACAACAACATTTTCAAAAAATGTTAGAAAAACCTAAAACAGTCGCTCATTTTGATATGGCAAGGGATGATGAAATGGATGATTTAAGAGATGGAGCAATACAAACACTAAGTGCCACAATGGACGACGCCGAGGAACATCACGAGCAACAAACAAGTCAAATGTCAGAAGATGTTAGACGACAATTTTTAGATGATTTACATGAAAGGGCACGGGTCGCCACAGATTGGAGTAAAACAAAATATGATACACCATCAGAGGTTCAATCAATGGCAACTGCTAAATCAAGCGATGATGAATTACCACCGTTAGAGCCGCTTATGACAGAAGATGAAGCAGTTAAAGAATATGTTAAAGGCCTTGTAAATCGTAAAATCAAAAATGTAGCAAAGAAAGTGGCATCATCAAGAGAGCAAACAATGGACAACGCTGACAGCTCATCCACAGTCCCACAAAGACAAACAAGAACACATAAGGAAACCATTGACTATTCAACTGATATAAACCATTGGAAAGGAAGCACAGTAAAAGAGGAAGACATATTATTTCAATTACATTTACGAGGAGCAGGACTTACTGAAGAACAGGAACAACAATATTCAAACACAAAGAAAAAAGGTAAAGGTAAAAAAGAAACCGGTAGAACTTATTTAGTTGGACTGGTGGAGAAACTTATAAACAACGGAAAATGGATGACGAAAGTAAATGATGAATTGCTAAGAAAAAGAATGGAAGATTGGAGAGATATTAAAGGCAAAGGCAAAGCAACAAAGGATTAACCAATCATTTTACATAATTTGTCAATAGGAGTGAATACGACATCTAAATCATTTATATAATTTATCAACAATTATATAAAATGATTAACAACCACAAACACGAGTTAAGGAAACGCCCCACATATGATGAAATGCTTAAACAAGCAATGACAAACAAAATAAAAACAACAGTTATACTGAAGAAATACAAGAAAGATATGTTATTGAATAATTTTGATTTTGATAAAATGGATTTAATGAATTATAAAAATAAAGAAAGATATATGAACGCTCAAGTTATGATGGCAGACAAGGCAACACAAACGCTTAACAAAGAAAACAAGGCAACACAAACAGACCTACCAAATGATAAAGAAACACAAACTTATAATTTTGATGATATGACAAAACTATTAGGCGGTTCTTCAAAGAGTTTCAAAAGTAAAATGATAACCAAGGCTGAAGCAGAAGCAGAAGCATTTACATATGACACTGATTTATATGATGATGACGATGATGATGATGATGAAAAAAGATGATGACATTGATAAATATAGAAAGAAATTATTTATGTTGATGAGGATTATAGAATTTATGATGAGGTCAGGTTTTAGTATAGGTCAAATAGTAGCACATTTAACATACCACACTACATTAACTACAATTCAAGGTTCAGAGTTGTTAGTTAATTTAACAATGAATTCATTAGTAACATCATACGATATAGCAACTGCCATAATGAATTGGTTAAATACAAATGTTAGTCAGGAAGTTGAGTTAAACACTTCACCGCCTGTTAGTGTTCATAGTTCTCCTCCTATCACTGTTAATAGTTCTTCAACGCATACTGTTAATTCATCATCATCAGAAGAAAATCCTAATTATGAAATAGCACCTCCTACTGACATGCCTGTACCTACCGGTGTGGATGGGGACGAGTCTGAAAGTGAAAATGATAAAACTGAAAACCAAAATATCAACCCTGCAAAAACTAAAAATACTTAAAGAAATGACCCCTTAATATATTAAGAAAAAATGAATAAGTGTATCAGAGAAGAATTGACAAAAGAAATTGTAAAATGCCATGGTTGTAAGATATATAACAACAAAGTCAAAAAAGCAAATGACATATTTCCTGACTGTATCATTGATAATATTTTGAGTTTTGTATGTTGTAAAAGATGCACCATTACAAAACATTTAATGAAAAACGAACCTGTCAATTTAGAAGAAATGGATAAGTGGATTTGGTATATGACGAGGTTAAATAAATGTCCAACGAAAAAATCATTACGGACAATATTTACAACTGGTTTAGACAAAACATTAAAAGAGTATGGATATGACAATAGGCTAATCTTGCATTATGAAACCGCTACTCAATTTCATTATAATTTACTTTTTCATAATAATGATGGTTATGTATCTTGTAAAGATTTTAGCATCTCGATGTGTAGGGATTTTCTTAAAATGTTGAAATGGCAATATATAGAAAACAAAGACAAAGTCGTTTATAAAAACATTTTTGATAATAAGTTTTATCATAAATTCGTTTGTCATTTGTTAGAAAAGAAAAGGTTGATTATAGACTGGTTTAATTATATGGGTACTTATTATTTTAGAGATGATGACTAAGTTTATTAATATTATTATCTTATAATATTATTAAACTAAATATATATACTTAAAGAAACAAGACCTTAATATAATAAGAGCAATGGAAGGTATGACAGTATTAACCACAGAAAATGTAGAGAAGTTGATGGAGAAAAGACAAAAAGAAAGTGATGAAGTTAAAAGGTTCATTAAGTTAAATCCATATCCATCCTATGAAGAAATGAACAATGTAATTGAAACAATGAAAGAATTGGGTTATCCAGAAAAGCCATTAATACAATGTTATCATCGTGATTTGTTAATGAAGACTTACAATGAATTATATGATGAAGGAAAAGTAATTGAATATGGAGCAGAGTTAAACAATATAGCATTCACAGGTTGTAAAAACATTGAAGATATGAAATTCTTTTTTAGGAGAACAAATTTTCTAATTCTTCAAGCAATCATTCGGTTTAATTATGAGAAGCATAAGAAAAGAAACAAACATATTGACAAAGAAACAGTATTAAGCTGGTCAAGAAAAATAGAACAGTGGTGGAATGAGATTGGTGAAAACATTGGTATTTATGCTGATTTTAGCAATTGGAAACCGGACAAAGTCCGTTTTACGCCTGACAGGCGGAAACCCTAAGCAATATTATTGGTTTATTCATATTAACAACTTATAATATGATTAAACACATGTGTCCCCCAGAAAGTCGTAAAATTGACTGAAACCCGAACCTTGAAAATGATGAAATCTTAGACTGTTTCATAATGAAAAAATTGTAAAAAAATGTTGAGAAAATTTAGGAAAATTCCCCACAATCCCCCTTGGTGTTTTGGACAAAATGGTTTGCTTGTTGAAAATGAACCCTGCCCCTGAAACCTTGAATTGAAAATACCCTACCCCAGGGCCCCCCTTATAACCATTTTTGGGGGCGGGGGGGCGTGTTCCATTGAGTTTGGGCTGACGGTTCTAGTTTCATTTAATTTTTGTTGGCGGCCGCTTTTCCATCAGTTTGGGTTTGTGGTTTGGAGGGGGGGGCTTTCTCTTCATTTAGCTAGGCTTGCTGTTTGGAGGGGCCGGTTGCTTCATTCAGTTCGGGTTGGGTGTGTGAGATGTTCCATTTAGTTTGGGTTGATGGTTTGGAGGTGGGTTGGTGGAAGTTACGCAAGTTGGGTCGCTCAAGTCATGCTTGTTTACTTGGACATTTTGAAAAACAGGAACTGGGTCAACATCCAGGGCCCCTCGAATCTGAATCCCTGGACTTGGGGAGCTTGAAAGACAAACAAAAGGTCAAAAACCGGGGTCCCTCAAGCCCTAGTTCCTGATTTGGGAAGACCAACCAAATCCAACAAACTTCAACACGTTGAAAATCCCGGGCCCCCTAAAGTCCCATAAAGTGATGGTTCTGTACTTGGGGAGTTCAAAAAAGTTCAAAATCCCGGGTGCCGAAAGTGATGTTTCTTCACTTGGGGAGTTCAAAAAGTTCAAGATCTTGGGTCCCCAAAGTGATGTTTCAATCACTCCCAAAAGGGTGCCCTCAAAAAAGGACACAAGCACGGAAAGTTGGAAGTAGAGGCAGCGGCGACAATTCGCTCCAAGAATCTTGCGCCATGCGCGTGTCCTCCAGCTGTGTGACCAAAAGCACGTGATATTCTTCCTTGGCCAGACGGAGCCATCCCCCTGCAAAAAGTTGCTTTTGCGCTGGTCAAAAGGTAACACAAAAGAAACCCGAAGCTTTGCATTTGGTTGTTTCTATGGCAAAAAACAAACAAACAATAACACAAAAACCCACTGTCACTTGCATTGGGCCCAAACCCAATGCAACAAAATAAAAGCTGACAAAAATGTCTCGCAGTGCTTCGTGCGGAAGCTGTGCCTGAAATCCGCCTGCCCAATCGCCGAAAAAAAAACACACGCGATTTCTTGGACACGCATCCAAATGGGTATGAGTTTAAACTAGGGACCCTTTGGTAGACATCATTGATGTAGGGATTTGTGTCCGCCAACCGTTTAACCGTTTGAGGGGGTTCCCCTTTAAAACTCATTGCCAAATGTCTTTGAGCAACAATCACTGGTCTACAGTAATGCCTTGAAAGGGATACCAAAATCAGGCTGTTGCAAGAGCGGTTTATCACAGGCAATGAACCAAGCGCCTCCCTCGGGGTCTCTTCTCGATGACTGTTTGGTACGTTATTCTGAGGCATCGCTCGAACCCACAGTAGAACCAAGGACGGGTGCTTCCATCTCTCACTCCTTGTACCATTTGGCACCTTGGTTGGGCGGCAGGGGGGCGCGCCAAATCCCTCTGATCAGCTAGGCTCTTAAGCTCTAATGAATACCCGAGGCTCCAGGTCTGATGTCAAGCGACCAAAGGCATCTACCTGGACAAAGCATTGGCTTTGAAGGCTACCTTTAACATTGGTTGCCTTTCCTTTGCAAAGGGCAGCATTGGATCCATTGCATGCGGTTCATTTGATGCCATATATATATATACTTATATGTATATTACATATAGACATGTAATATGTATGTATTTGGGCATGTATGTGGGCATGTATGTGTGCATGTATGTGTGCATGTATGTGTGCATGTATGTGTGCATGTATGTGTGCATATATGTATGTATGTATGTATGTATGTATGTATGTATGTATGTATGTATGTATGTATGTATGTATGTCTGTCTGTCTGTCTGTCTGTCTGTCTGTCTGTCTGTCTGTCTGTCTGTCTGTATGCATGCATGCATGCATGCATGCATGTAGTGGCAGGCAGGCAGGCAGGCAGGCAGGCAGGCAGGCAGGCAGGCAGGCAGGCAGGCAGGCAGGCAGGCAGGCAGGCAGGCAGGCAGGCAGGCAGGCAGGCAGGCAGGCAGGCAGGCAGGCAGGCAGGCAGGCAGGCAGGCAGGCAGGCAGGCAGGCAGGCAAGGCAGGCAGGCAGGCAGGCAGGCAGGCAGGCTAGAGGGAGACAGGCAGGCAGGCAGGCAGGTAGGTAGCCAGGTAGGTAGGTAGGCAGGTAGTAGGTAGGTAGGTAGGTAGGTAGGCAGGTAGGTAAGCAGGTAGGTAGGTAGGTAGAGGTAGGTAGAGGTAGGTAGGTAGGCAGGTAGGTAGGCAGGTAGGTAGGTAGGCAGGTAGGTAGGCAGGTAGATAGTATGAGGTAGGTAGGCAGGTAGGTAGGCAGGTAGGTAGGTAAGCAGGTAGGTAGGTAGGTAGGCAGGTAGGTAAGCATAGGTAGGCAGGCAGGTAGGTAGCCAGGTAGGTAGGCAGGCAGGTAGGTAGGCAGGTAGGTAGGCAGGTAGGTAGGCAGGGAGGTAGGCAGGTAGGTAGGCAGGCAGGTAGGTAGGCAGGTAGGTGGGCAGGCAGGTAGGTAGGTAGGCAGGCAGGTAGGCAGGCAGGTAGGCAGGTAGGTAGGCATGTGTTACCCAAGCCGACAAATTTGCCCGCCGCGGCCTTGTCTGCCGCGTGAGTTCTCTCCTGACGGCTCAAGATCACTGGGAGCTGTTGCTGGGAAACCTCTGGGCAAAAGAGGGCGGGTGCAAGCAGGGACTCACTCCCGATGGCCCGAAAAAAGCAAACAAGCTTCTTGGGCTCCACTAAACTGGTCTTCCCAACATGTTTCAAGTCCAGGAACTTGGGACGTGAGGGTACAGGCACGCAGTCCTGAAATGATCCGGCGCTTCAAAAAAAATGTCTGATAGCCTCACTTGGACAAACCCTGAAAATCAGCCTTGCCTTCTTGGGGGTAGGGAATCCACGTGTGGACCCGAACCCCCCCGGTTCGTACGACCCATAGGAGTCAAGGGCCCTACGCGATGTTGGAGCGGGCATCCCAAACATATTCAGCGTAGAATCCGCGCCCCGGCAGACCCAACAAACATCCCACCCTGGCCTGCGACTCACAATCAAAACCTGGTATTAACATGGCGCACCCAAACCAACCAGAGCTCAAAAAGGCGGATATCCGCACCTATTAATGGCTGGGAATGCCCATTAACCTTCATCTGCTCGAGTTTTGATTCCGGCTCACATGGAGCCCAAAATGAAACCCTGGTAAATGGAACCAAAGACAAACAAAACTGCGTAACCCCCAGCTCTTCAACCTCCGAAAGCCAAGCCCTCTCCAAAATACCGGTGGTGGATCCATCTGTCAGAGGCTCCGGCTGCAACCCGGTTGCTCCAAGATTTCCATTCTAAGCAAATAACCAGTACAACAATTTGGGCGACCATGGGTCAAACAAAACCATAGAAACGAGCCGTCGGAAGTCTTCGAGAACGGGCTCGATTTCTTGGCCCCTTTGGTGGGGTCTGCATTGGGTTCCGGCAAAGGGAACGTCCCCAAGGATTTCTTGGTTCGTTGGCAGTCCCGCGAACCCGGGTCCTTGCTAGTGGCACCTGAGAAATGGATCAACACATGACACAAGCAAATGATCTAACCACTCTAGCAGCTAACAAACATGCTTTCGCCCCTGCCCGCTCTCGAGCGAGAGGCGCAAGTCCTTGCGAAAGATAAAGGCTCTGCCCAGGAACAAGGCGCGGCCTAACGATATGCGACGATGTTTTTTTTGAGGGCAAACAACACATCTTTGCCAACGTTGGTTTTGCAACCTTGCATCACTGACACGGATTTCCCTGAGATATGTTTCAAACAAACCATCTTTGCCAACTTGTTTTTGATTTGTTTGTTGCGACCTTGCATCAATGAATCAAATCTTGAGGTAGTCTCGATGCCCTCAATCTAGCGTGCCGCTGGATCTTAAACTTGGGTCTTGGGAGGGTAGTATTTCGGCCCTTATAGTGGTAGATGGTTCTTCAAGAGTTGTTGCTTCATCCATCCTAACTGGTGCAGGATTTCGTCCATCCACAGTATGAATATACGCGCTTCATGAATCCGTCGTGAAATACCCGCTTGTTTAAACTGTTTAAGACCATGTCAGTTGATGTCAGCTGACTAAAATGGAGGCATTTGCCGTGAACACCCGTCACATGCTAGCTGCAAAAAGCGGGATATTTGGAGTACTTGGGTGCTCACGGCATAACCATGGTTATCCCAGTTGCCCCACTTGTATCCATGGATGCAACCTACTTAAGTAATTGAGTGGTTTGAAAAACCCCCCAAAAACGGGAGTTCCGGTCCGAGGTTTCCCCCACTGCCTGCCGTAGTGGCCCTGAGATACTCGGGCCCTGCCGGCTGCATCCTTGAGAGCCACTCGCCCAGAATCCGACCCCAGACTTCTTCCTCCTGGACAGCACAAGGCTTCAACCCGCACTCCCCCCTATCCACCTTTGTTCAGGGTGTGATTTGTCAGAGACATGATTGGGTTGTCCTCGGATCCAATCCGTGCTAAAGCTTGCTCAATTCGGAAACCCAACCACAAAACCAACTAAACAACATAAAACACTGGACCCGGATGGCTGCGGACCAAAACATTCGGCCTCCATCCGAGTGAGTAACAATCACTTGGCACGAGGAGCCATGGCAAACGTCCTGGGAAGTCTCCATGTATTAGCTGTGCCTATTGCTTGGGTATGCCAGCTCATTCTTACAGTACTGTATGCCCTAGGGCTCAACCGCCTATTCAAAATAATGGTGACTCAAGCTGAATGATGAAATTCCTTGGGTACATATTATATATAACCCAACAGTTGGAATCCCTGTAATATTAACCCGAACATTGTGGGCAAATCTACAGGACAGTTCCGAATCCTTCAAAACCAGCTCATCGTTAAACAGCCTTTCTCCGACAATTGGATCATTGCTAGAGAACATCCCAGCGGCCAGCAAACCGCGTGGCCTTCAAGTTGGGCGCCGGGGCTGGTGTGGAGACCTCTTCTTCTTTTGTCGCCCCCTCGTCGGGCAATGGAGCGTCCGATATGCTGATACAATCCGTGTCCATTGGGCGCAGATCGGAGCTAGAGGATCCGTTTCGATCCGCTGAATGGGATCTCCATGTGTCACCCTCCTGTAGATTACACAAGGACAACAGCAGGACTCTACACATCCGGTTCAACCCCCCAAAATAAGAATGGCCTTGGGACCCAACTTAGACGAAACTCCGGTACACAATGGTGAGTATGCTAACCCCATTGTTTTCATATTGGAATCCTAGAAATTGTCCGGCAAGCAGAAGGTATGATGCACTTGAACCAGTGCTGCGGAGCGGGAAGCGGGACGGCATCGGCAGGGTCGAATACTTGATTAGCTGGGCGGAGTCACGGGCAGTCTCTGGACCAAAACGTCTGCGAATTGTTTCCCTCTTTTGACTCTGAATTCGTACATCCTGCCCTCAAAGTGGTGAAAAGCCTCCCTCATAAGAAAAACACACTCTCACCCCTCCCCCCCCCCCCGTCCCGATTCACAACCCCCGATTTTTCCAGGGGTACATGTTGAAAAACCGGTGTTCAATGGTTTGCAGGGGCTCACTTCCTACATTTCAAGTTCAAGCCTCCTCATGTCCGAGGAGAGTGCATTCGCTGCCGGAAGAGCAATGGGTGGCTCGTCTTTTGAAGTGAATCACCCTTTTTGGGATTCTCCTAAAGGAAATCCAAACCACATTTTCTAGGTCCTCCACAGAGGTCAGAATAAGGGTACCAACTTTTTTTCTGTAGTCTATTTTAGTAGGGGAACCCTCCCCCAAACAAAAAGGGTAAAAGGGCACTACTGGGAAACCTAGTTTTGTTTGAGTAAACCACAAGCTCGGGCCCACAGCGGAATGCGTGCGAAGTCTGATGAACGATGCGTTGCATGATGCAGCGAAGTTGATCTCGAACTTTGGCATCGGTCTTGGGAGTAGGGGGACCATTTGACAAAAATGCTGGCACTCTGCTTTCAAACGGCACAGGCTTGGGGCCTGGAAAGGCCTGTGCCGCCTTTGCCAAGCCGCGCCCCGGGTGTCTCAATGAATGTCTGGGCAAGTTGCCATTCCCCGAAGTCCGATTCGATCTTTTTGTTGAGCGCTCGGTTCCCTGAATTGGTCGATCGCTTCGGTTGCTCCGGGTTGAGGTCTGAGTCTACATTGGACGCCAGGGTTCGGGGGCTCGCCCAAGGGGCAGCTATTCACAAGAAGTATAGGAGTCCTCTTGGACCTTCATTAGCTCATCTTGCCCGAGCTCCGGCAAAAAAAACACGTCAAAACGGCTTCATGTGCCATGTGCAAGAACAATTACTCCAAATCTGGTTAAACGTCACCCTGCCCCAGGAGAAACTGTTGCAAAGTCCCAAGCACCCCGGCTCGGTGAGGTGGTATTCTGCGGGATCCGAGCAGGAAGGCCCGTCGAATCCCACCCGGCAAATGCCTCAGCGAAGGCCGTGTGCTGCTCAAAATGGTCTACATGGATCTTCAAACGTGAGGGAAAAAGAAGTTATACCCATGGTAACAAGGAAACGAGGAGGAAAACATAAATATTCATGGTTACACAAATACGTGGTTTGAACACCCATTGGTAACTACCCCAAAGCATTGATTACTCTTTGGTCCGTAATCTTGGAACCCCACATGAACAAACGAAAACAATCATGGAACTCCGTGTGCAAAATGAAGCTGGCACTCACCAACATAGACCCTGCTGCAAGCCAGGTTTTTAACTAACCTAGACTGCCCGTGGACCCGGGGTCGCAGGTATTTCCTGGGGCAGGGCAACACCCTGTCCAGCCGGTTAGCTAGCTAGGTTCCGTGTAAGCTTAGGCCCCTGAGTACCCCCTAATCTATTCGTCACCCCCGACCCCAAACATGGACTTGTAAGGGCCGCATCCCCTTCATCCGATAATTCACCATGGGGGCTGCCGAATTCAAGCATGTAAGCGTATCCATCCATGAAGGTCGCCAGCTTGGATTTGGGCACGAAGAAGAACTTTACGCTTTTCAAGCTCTCCCTGTCATCTTTTGCCTTGCGTGTTGATTTATGGCAAAAAAAGCCACTGGCAAACTTAACGTGGAAGCTCCTAATATCCCCCTCCGAAAGCATTTTCCCTGGGTTCCCTGGGGACTCACGGAGAATGACCCCGATTTCTGCCAAGTTCCATGTTAGCAGAGTCAAGCCGGTCTTTCATCAACCTGGCACTTCCTGGGTCACCCGAAGCTCTACTAACCTGGAACCTCCCCCCCCCCCAAAAAAAAACAGCTTCCAGCATATTTTTAGTGCCCTCCAATGAAGGACATTTGACGTCACTTACGCCAGTGTCGGTCCCCGCTGCGTGAGTGTCATTCGCGTGTCGCTGCAGCTCCATTTGCCCAACGTCGGTCCCCCCCCCCCCGTGTGAGTGTCATTCGCATTCACGTGTCGCTGCAGCTCTTTGCCCGGACTGAGGAGGGATCTGCTGAAGAGGGCAACCCTGAGGGTCTAAGTGCCCTTTAAGTGGCCTAGGTGACCTCTTTGATGTAGGACTAAGTGCCCTTATTTTGAACACGGATCATAGCACCCAAAAAATGGATCGAGGGCACTGAAATGAAGCTGGTTGCTGTAGTTCTAAGATTATGAAAGGGAGTGTCCCCCTGAAGTACACCAAGGGATTTCCTTTTCCAACACAACCAGCCTTGGGCTTTAATCGGCGGGGTCTAGACATGGCGTCCATGGCGTGCTGAGGTTGCTGCAAGTTCCATTCCCTTCTCTGCCTTCGTCACAGCCAAAAGATCCTTCCTGCAGAAGCCGTGTGGCTGGGACGGATTCCGAGTGGATCTGACGGCTTGTTCGCTGAACCACCTCCGGCCTCCCCCCCATCAAGCTCGGGGAGGGACCCTTTCCCGGAAAGCAATCCTTGACACACCTGTGAATCTCCAAAAGAGGGAAACCATCTTTGGGTTGACTCTGAAGGGCGGCCCCCCTCCAGAAGAAAACCCAACCAAGGTTCCCGTGGCTTTGCGCGTGCGTTGAGTTCCCGGAATGGCCTGGCTGCATCTTGGACAGGACACCGAGCAGGTAGTGCCGTACCAGCCCGGGTAGCACTGGCAGAAGCCCTTTCGATGCGAGATGTTTCGGGGGATGGCGGAGGATTGACGTGGGGACCTCCCCGAACCTCCACATTTGTTTACTAAGTGAACAGACTTGTTTGTGTTTGTGTTTGCTTTTATGCTTGTGTTTACATAGCCCGATTCCATCATTTGGGAATTGCGCGGTCTACTTTCACCCTAGGCATGTTTTGTCCACGGAAGTGCAAGCCTGGCTGATCACGACAAGATGAACATCCACCTGCCTCCTGCCTATCGGTTGCAGGGGAAAATTGAGCGAAAACCCGTGTAGGTCCAGTAAACTTGGATCTGAAACTTGCTTCAATTTATGATGAGGCTATGTTTCTTTGACGGAAAGCGACTTTGTTGCTGGAGTTCAGTGTACAGGAGGGGAGTCGCGAACACGAGATAGATGGAGGGTCATGACTCTTGGGAAACGGAGACAATCACTTGAACTGTCGACCTGTGAATGATAGACACCCATAAGAAACACAAATACGCTTCAAATAACAAACGGTAGATGAAGGAATGAGACCAGCATTTCAAAGGGACTAGCATCTTTTATTGGGGAGGAGTATATATTCACCAAGGGTCGACATTTAGGGTTTCTGCAACGATGCATTCCAAACCACCTGCTTTATCAGGGGCATCCTCTCAAACACCTGTTCTACGAGGGTCCTCAAAGACTGGTGGACCTTGGAGATCCTTGGAGGGTCCGTTGGTGCGTGTCTGCATAGGCTCATGACCCTTAGGGTTTATGTGTTGAACGAATTTCTAGTTGGCCCACATCTATCCAGACCAGCAGCCCATAGCCCTTCGGCGGCCTCTATGTCGCATTTTCCTCCAATGCAGTTGCCTCGCGAGTCCGGGTTGCTGCGGAAAACCCTGCGGGTCCCTTACCCGCTGAAGAAAAAGCTGCACCTCCCGCCAGTGGCCGCCCGAAACAGAATGCACTTCCAAGCAAACTTAAAGCCTGCTCAATCACTAGGGTGGGTGTGGGGGTACCCTTCGACAAACTCATTCGCCATGGCAAAGTCATATAGGACCCTCCTTAAAAGGCTGTGGACCTCGAACTTGAGTTGTTTGAGGCTCTTCCAAATTATTAGAGGGTTGGTTAATCCTAGGTCCCTTCCCGCTTCCCAAGATGAGAAGTATGCCTTGACCCGAAAATCTCGGATGAAACGGAAAATCAGCACTTCGCCTTTCGAAACTTGGAAGGGAAACACGATCGAAGCCTTAGGAGCGACATCCGTGCATCGGACCGTGGTCAACTCCAGCGTTTGGCTTTTCCCGAATGCGTAGCGAAGGGTTGCCGTTTATAGTGTGGGGTCTGGGGGTTGGACCCTTGTTCGCATCGTGTTGGTCGTCTCGTCGTCGTGTCGTCGCGGTGTCGTCGCGGTCTCGTCGCGGGAGGGTCCGAAAGTCCGTCCCGTTGGGGAAGGCGTTGAACGCGTGATTTGGATGACTTGCGATGTGTTGCTTTCGTTGGCCCTGTGCGGGAATCGTAGCTGTTGGCATGTTCGGTGTCATTTCGCTTCGCAGGCGCAGTGTTTCGTGAGGTTTCACGCTTGCGAGGTGTTGTCAGAGGTGTCGTGTCAATCAGAGGTGTTGATCAGAGCGATCAGCAGTGCCGATCAGAAGTGTTGCTCAGAAATGTTGGTCAGGAGTGTCGCCGCGCTCAGAAGTGTTGTTCAGAAGTGTCGCTCAGCGTGTCGATCAGCTGTGTCGACCATAAGTGTTGGTCATAAGTGCTGTTCAGAAGTGTTGCTCAGAAGTGTCCAAACCGCAGAAAAATAGCAGTGCTGTCAGAATGCCATAGTTGACTGGATGCCCGCTGAAGTGGACACTGGAGCGCCCATTTAAAATCTCGTTGAGCTCCAACAAAGCTTCAAACTTTTGGAGGTCCAAAACGGCAAATCGAGGGACCCCGCCTAAACAACTCACCCCAAACCCTCTGCCCCGCGCCCCTCCCCGTCTTCCGGCCTGTGTGGCATCTTCTGGTGCACCCTCCCGGCGGGTAGTAGTCCTCCGCACATCCCGGGTCCGACGCGAGGCTTCGGGGCTTCGGATGCTTCAGTTCCGACACACACACACACAGACACACACCTACACCTCCAAGTCCCTGATTACTTTCAGTCCCCCTCGGCTCTTTTTTCGACACCCAAGTCGGGGTTTCGGTATGGCTTGAGAATTGAGGCCAGATCGGACCCGAGAGAAATGCATGATCAGCGGAATCGCCATTTGTTGGGTACCGCTTGTTTGGGGGTGGCAGGTTTGTCATGAAGAGTAACTCCTACTCCAAATACTGGAAAGGTGCTGGGTTTCCTTAGGAAATACATCCCTAATCCGAAGACTACCCGCCCATTCCAAAGTAGAAAAAAAAAAAAAACAGGCTCGCCTGTCGAAAACGGCTTTTTTCAACCCAAAACGTTTGTTCCAATCCGGCCTCGGGATGGTCCCCAGGCACAAACGCGAATGGAACTCGGTTTTGGTGGTTCCGCGGATTTCCCTGCAGAGATCTGTGCCCCGCCGATGTCCCTGCATTCTCTGCAACACGTTTCACCGGGGCTGGTTGAAACATGCAAACATATTATCATACATCGAACTTCCGTGCACGCCCCGGAATTCCCACCCAAACAAGTGAAAAGGCAGAACAACTGCAATCAACAACAACTTGTTCCAACTTCAGGCCCGGTATGTTCAAACAATGTGCTATCTTCCACAGACAATTTCTCCGCCTATCGTCGGAGGTTGGCACGATGGCTGATCCAGTTCAAATAAAAAGGCAAAGGAACCAGAGCTGTCGATGGGGAAGGAACCGGTTTCTGAGGTGAAAAGCGAAGCAGCTGGTGAAGGTCCAAAACAATCACAGGAGTTCCCTCTAATTGGAGGTTTGCATTGGTGGTTTGGTGGTTTGGTGGTAGGGATGGGGGGGGTTCTTTGCCGTGCAGCGCGCGCTCGCGCACCTCTTCGCACAGCTCACAGTGCTGGCCTCTGTGGCCTGGCGAGCATTTTTCTGCGGCTCAATAAGCAGAAATGCAAAATGTGTCACTACAAAAATCATGTTGTTGTTTCCTTTCTGTTTTTGTTTATTTGATAGTTTGTTTGCTGTTTTTTGCTGCGGGGGATTTGGAACAAAAGCCGGGTTGTCTTGTTTTGGGGGGGTAGATTTGAGGAAACCATGGTGTAAGCTTTGGTCAATTGACAACTGGTTGACATCTACCCTGTTTTGCATGTTGCAGAACGACATTCCCAAATTCGAGGTCTTCGAAAGAAGGTTCCTCTTCACGGGACTCCTTTGAGGTTACTCATCCAACACCTAAAAGTCAAAAAACTCACAGTGCAATTTGCAGGCAGCCGTGGTCAAGGACGCTCAAAGACGGGAACCCTCAAAAAAAGGTCTACCTTTGACTGCGGCCCCTTTTGGATTGGGATGTACCAGGCCCGATGTCCATAGGAGTCGAGCCCGATCGCAAGGTGTATGGCTTCAGCCCTTGAAGGGAGCGGGGGTTCCCCCGAAGCCTAAGGCTCCGATTCAACGATTGGGCTGAAGGACTGTTGCCTTTGAGGGACCTTGAGTTTCCCTCAAGTGGGGTGATGTTTGAGGGGGACATACTCATGGACGAAATCCTTCTCCACCTAAGAAACCCTGAAATGGTTGCCCTGTAAATACCACCAAGCAAAGGTTTCCATGGCTTCTTAGGTGGCCGGTGCAGGATTTGTCCATCCGCATGGGGCCGTTCAGTACTTGATTCCAATCCCTAAGCCGATTCCAATCCACGACTCCGATTTGCATTGAAGAGGTACTGCAGTAGCTAGCCGCCAGCCAAGGGCCATGATCATATATGGGTGTGTGTCAGGATTGCGATGTTCCTTCAGCTTCCCTGTAAAAGCACCCCAGAAAAGGGTACGGAACCCTCAACAAAAGGCAGAAGCCAATTGCGGAAGGCCAACACTCCTGCGCCATTGAAGATTGAAACAAACTTCGGCTTGCCATTCCCACAATCAAACGTGCATCCAATTCCTTCTGGCGCAGGGGCCAGCAACCTACAGTAATACAAACAATTCAGGGTGTTGTCTTCGGAGAACCCGAATCGCCATCATGTCCTCACTTCCGGAGTGGATTGGCCAAAAAACCATCTGAGCCTTTCTTTGCACTAAAATGGTCTTCGCACAAAATATACAGTCCAACCGGTCCGACCGACCGAACCGCCTGGTTCACACTGGCACGCCCCGAAGTCATTGCACTCACCTCGGCCAACTTCCGAAGCCTTCAGTTTAGGTTCCAGGGTATCAAAATAGCCCCCCAAATAGAAATGAGAATATCTTTCATGTTGGTTTCCACACCAACTTGAAAAGGTGACCCTCAACATAAAACAAAATATCCATGTGGCAAGCGTCGAGTCAGCTTTTAGCGCATGCGGGCGCTGAGAAACCCTAAAAAAAACAAAAACACCCTGCAAAACGGTAAAGCTCGCAACCAGTTTTTGGCATGCCCAGGATTTCTGGAGCCAAACTTTGGACTCACTTCTGGTCGATTCGCCAAAGGAGGTGCCTCAAAGACATTTGGCCAGGGCTTGACATCTGAACAAAGAACCTGAAAGGAGGTGTTTGCTTCCTGTGTCTTTAAAACCGACATAATCCAGCTTGCATTGGGATTTTATAAACACCCAAACCCAACGGTGGTTGTAAAGACCCAATACCCTGAACATACCCTGAAATATATATATATATATGTATATATATATATATGTGTATATATATATATATATATATTAATATCTATATATATATATTATGTATATATATATATATATATATGTATAAAACGCCGGGGTTTTGGGGTAATCCTCCCGTAGGTCCTCGCCGGACGGCGCCCTCCGGGGAGCGCACCCTTCCCGCTGCAGGTGGTGTTCTTGGTGCAGTATACCTCGCAGGGTTCGGGTCACCATTGGATTGGTGGGTTCTGCATGGGTCTGGGGGTTGGAGTCATGAGCTAGCCTTGGATATCACTTCTGCCATCACCTGACGAAGTGTTTTGAACACCCACGTAATTCCCAACAATGTAATTAGACTTCAGCCAAGGACCCCCTTTTGGCCCAAAAAGATGCCCAGCTTTTTTATGCGTAACCTCTGACAGAAAACAGAGTGGAATTCGCTGTGGACAAGCCCTAGCTTTTCTCCAACTCGGGAAGTAGGTTCGGGGCCCCAAGGATTCGGCAGCCAAACCTTATGGAGGTGCCCAAAAAACCTCAATGAAGGGTTGCTGGTTTCTCAAGCGGAACTCTGGATTTTGGTGGAGTTGAGTTTGTCCTTAGGGTACCATGCTCATTTTGGTCGGGTCTTGTTTGGACCCTTCAAACCGGTTTCGAAGGTTGGGGTTCTCCACTGGAGGGTCCGAGATCTGCAGGGGGTCAAAGGGAAACCGAGAGGAACGCCTCCATTTCGAGGGGTTTCTTTTCCGCTGGCTTAAGCCTTTTTGCCTGTGCCCAGACGGTCCGGAGCCTTCAGGGCTCAGCCCCAAGAGGGCACCAACCGGAAATGCCAACTCAAATAGCGAGCCTTGTTGGAGGCCCGGGCAGTCGTGAGCCCTTGGACAAAAACAGCTCCCAACAAGTCCAAGTCTTGTCCTCAAAACTGCACATGAGGCAACCAAGCCTTGCAATGGAGGCTTTAAGCTCCCTGCAATGGAGGGTCCTCATAATTCAGACTTTTTCTTGGGTATCACTTGACGCGGATGGTTTTCCTCGCGGCGCTCCCGGCTTCGGTTCCCGCTTCAGGGTTTGGGGTCGAGCCAAAATCTTGGCTTGTCCTAACGCCATGCGGAGCTGGCAGAAGGGTCGCCGGACCCCTTCATTAAAGACCCCCAAAGGGGCCCAAGGAATCGCGACCAATTCCTCCTTCCTGCCCTCAAAAACCACCTGAACCCTCAAACTAATTACACATAGAAAAGAGAATTCACCGGGCAATCACCTGTTTTTATGCATGGTTTGAGGGTCCACATAACCCCAAGAAAGGGGGGCCCCATGAAGCGCCCGAATGCTGAGCAATCCAGACCGCTCGGACTGGATATGGGCCTTTTGCTGTACTCCCTGTTAAACCAGGTAGTGGACCCGCCTACATGTCCAATGGGAATCGGTTGTTGGGCGCTCGAACGAATGACCATGGGTGGATACACATCTTCGGGTGGTTTTTCCAGGAGCTTTGGATCAGCCCTGAAATTAGTTCTCGATCTAAGATTCCCCGCGTTGCACACGCGTGAAGGATAGTATCCAGGAGCACAGAGTCGACAGTCGTCTCCTGAAATGGGACTCTAAACCGTCGACAGGCACCAACCACTTACCCAAACGCTCAGCCGCTTATGGACCACCAAAAGCGTCCCACACATAGCGAGAAGGCCGAAAGAAGCAGTTGTCGTGTGCCTTTGGATGCTCGACCAAGACTTGAAGGTACCCTTCGCCTCGAGTGCATCACACACACACAGCGCAGCCACCGCCAACGCCACGTAAGTTAAGGAAAAACCACGCGGTTCGACGGTTTATACGGGGACAAACCCCACAAACCCCCGGTTTTGTTTGTGCATGGTTAGACCACACTATGTGGCTTGAAAAACCCAATTACGAACAAAAGACCCTGAATCTCAGGGAAGCAAATTTGGTCCAAATCAGCTGGTGGTTGGGTGACATCTTGGTAGCTGCCGTCCTAACGGGAAACAAAGCAGGCCGAGCCTTGTAAAGGGAAACATCCCGTTTCAAAATATGTGTGCTTGTCTTTTGAAGGAACCACCAAAATAAGTTGTTCTTGAAGAATAACTATCAAGGGAACGGCTCCCCTCATTCGCACGGAATTTGTCCACCCACGGCTGGCAACTTGTTCGAAAGGATCTCCCCAAGACTCCAATTCCACTGTTGCCGGTCAGAAAAAACCAAAACAACAAAACATAATAATAATAATAATAATAATAATAATAATAATAATAATAATAATAATAATAAAATTCATGTTGCTTTGAGGGTCTTGATCTCGGCTTCAGCGGCCCTTGTCGCGTCTGCATTGGGATCATGACCCTTAGGGTTCGCTTATAAAGTGAGTTGGATCCATCCCCCTTCCGCAGTTCCGAAGTCAGGGTGCCACCCTTGTGGCCTCATACCCCGAGCCAAGAAACCATGAAAGCGACTCCGATCCAGGGGGCGCAAAACCACAACAAAACATCGAAGAATCCACGGCAGCCGCCATTCCCTGCAAGGCTGTGGCAAGTTGAAAGGGCAAAAGGAAAACCCAGGTCACTTCTGTCTGGCAAAATGGCCAGCTAACTCAGGATAACTTTGCCTGCAACAGGTCAAATGGTCACTGTATCCCTTGCTGTTGTAACTGCTTGAGTGAAACACCCTGTGATGTGGACCGGAAGATGCATAGGTGCATCAGAGTTCCCATGGTCGTTTTTTTGGGTAAAGCCGGGTTTTCCACGGCAAATCGGGCCCAGTGAACCCAAACCTGGATCTACCTGTACCCACCTGGGCGTTTCCCGAGTATATTGGCCAATGTCTAAAGTTTGTGGTTCACCACTAAAAGTGTCTTCCCACAGAGGATGTTCTACCTGGCAGTGGCTTGTTGTTTACCACCAGTGTCTTCAACTGAACAGCCTGGAAACTTGGGGATTGAGGGATTCTTTTGCAACACCGACCCATAGCGCCGCGTAGGTCCGGGGCTCCGGCCCGCCCATTCTTGGTAGCACTGACATCCGTTGATCTGATGCGTCACCGGGTGCGTCGTGCACTCCTGGCAGCTCCGGAGACGAAATGGAAGAACCCAAAGCGGCACGGCATTCAAACGACACCAAACCCGCGGGAAGTCGTGGCTTGCCCTTAAGGTTCCGAGGACCCTCAAGAACTGGGACGGTTTTCCGGGGGTTATGAGAAATTGGTTGGGGATCTCCATTGGGAGGGCCCTTGTTTAAACGGGAAATCGAGTTGGACATGTTTGCCTACGACCTGGGTGAGGTTGTTCAGTTCTGGCCACTTCCATTTGTCGAAGACACAAGTGTTTTTGAGGGGGGGAAAGCTGACCCATCACCAGCTCCCATGAAAGACGTGGGAGGCTTAAGAGCAGCTGAAGCAAACAGAAATCTAACGGCCCACGACCGATTTATGGGGCCCCTGTTGTAGTGTCCCGTAAAACGGATCGACCCCTCAGAAGGGTCCATGGTAGCACAATCCACATGTGCCGGCTTTGTTTTTAGGCGCCTGAAGCGAATGGAAGGGAGGGTAAGCTCAGTTGCAGCTTCGCGCAGGGCGCATGCCGAAGGTCTGAAGAGCTCTCCATTAACATTCAGTCCAACAGGCCCTAGGGACTTGATCTATGGGAACTACTAGTTGCCTAAGCCGCTGTCTTTGTTTTGCGGGAAATCACCCGAAAACCGGCAATTTGTTGGGTGCATTCGACAAGAGGGGCGACCGTTGTTGTTGCCGTAGAGGTCTGCTTTTGGGCCCTCGAAAATGGTTGTTTTGGAGGACCCTGAGCGGTTGGAGTTCTTGCTTGGAGGGTCCAGGGGTTTGCATTGGAGGGGGCATGACACCCCTCCCCTCTCCCCCCGCCCAAAAAAGTGAAACAAGTCGTGAAAGCCCCTTTGAGGACGCATTGTGAAAATCAGATATCTGCGTTCCCATAACCATTCTCTCGCTCAGGGGGTTTCCACAAAATATATCACCGAAAGTGGCGCCCTAAGACCCCGCCAGTCGGATCGCGGACGGATCGCCCTTCCGAGCTCCCCACGCCGTGGCCGTTGCAGTAGTCATCCGGATGGCAGTAGATGGCGCAGCCTCGCGAAGAATTTCAAGCCCCCCCGGAGCTGGCCCCAAATCCTGTCTGCAAAGACTCATCTCGCTGGTTGGATAGGCAGCAAGTTGAGAAATGGAATGCCCCCCCATAACCCCTGGCCTATGGTTTCTTGTAAGAGAATCCATCGGTTGATCCCCAACACCCTGGGTCATTCCCTACATAGAGCGCCAGCAAGTCATTCTGGTTGAAACAAGCATTAAAGCAATGCTCTAAGGATCAGGGCCAATTGAAAAAACAGCAGGGGCGCAAAAACAATCGAGACCCTTTGGGTTAACATAACCTCCATTGTTTGCCCTTGAGTTTCATCATCTGAATCAGGTCCCCGCACACCATTATCTCAATGGCTGCAGGGCGCACTTGTATTGCTGTCGAATGATGTCAGCTGACTAAGGAGGTATTCAAAGTGGAGAACCGGCTCTTTCAAAATGTACGATGCAAAAAGCTGAGAAACAGCAGGTACAGTTAGCACAATATTTGGAGACTTTCCACGATGTGGGCCACAACGGCTCCACGTGATGACTGATTGTTTTGCAATGCTGGGGGTGGATATGCAGCCACATGCTAACCAAAGCCATTTAAATTCATGCAGACAAACCAAAATAAGTAGGGGTAGATATACAAACATACATGCACGCAGATACGAAGAAAATCAAACTGGCGGAATCCGTCGATTCTCACGCAAACTGACCAATACGAACACTTGGTGGGATCCAAGAATCGTGGTCTTTCCATAGCCAAAATTGACTGGACTTGTTGGGGTCATTTGCTGATATTAGAAGGACCTGCGGGTTCAGATAAAGATCAATTTGAATGGGTACAAGGAGAAATTAAAACCACCCAAGAGAAAATACCCGTTTCTAATCATTGCTCATCCATCGATTAGACTCTTGTAGGACCCCTCAAGCTAGGACCGGCACCATTCTCCAAGTTGTAGTAGTACTGCTTGCATTGGTCGCACCTGGGATGTTTAGGAGTGGACAGAAAGCAAAAGTCAACGGTAGGAGTCAAAAATTGGAGTTCGCATCGCCAAACATGGAATGCTCCCTTTGACACCACCCAGATTTCGGGTACTCCGAAGACACACCAGCATATCAAGGGGCCCATATGTTAAAACCACCCCAGAGACACAGTGACAGGTCCCTTGCCAGTACCGAGCCTTCTATGGGGCTGTCTGAATCGGGGGGAACGCTTTTGGTTGGTTTGCAACAGGAAACAAAGGGAAACCACCATGTAGGGGGTCCTGTAGTTTCAGACACACCCATGTGCATGCATACAATGTCTAATTCGCAATACCAGGATCTGGGGATTCAAGGTTTGCTGTGGGAAACGGGGCGTGTAGATTTGCTGCAGACCCCGGGACACTCCAATGAAGAACCCCAACCAATTCCTCAGGGGCCCTTGAAACAAACAAGTCAGAATATTTATTACCTGTCAGCCCCAACACAGATTGGTTCGATGGATGACTCCGAACTAAGCCGTCCCGTTGCTTTCATGGAATCCTCTTCCACTTCATTCCAAAACGCCCAAAAGTAGGTCGTGACTGACAACCAGCAAAACCTTTCTGGGTTTTCTGTCTGAGAGGAGCCTTGAGGGTCACAAACTCCCTTGTGAGGTCGCTACAAAAGGCCACATCGCAAGGAGCCAATAGATACGCCGGATGCCCCCCACTTCTTCCAAGAATCGCGCGATCTTTCTGTTGATTTTCTGCCGAACCCTAGGACCATTGAGGGGATATCAAGGAGCACCATTTGACGAACGGGCTGCAACCTTCTAAGGACGTACGTACTTAGACCCCTTTTCGACCCCTCAAAAGCCATCCTCAGAAGGTACTTGGACCCTCTGACACACACACACACACACACACACCGGTGATTCGTTCGGTCGATTCGGCACTTCGAAACGGCCGCCGTTTTTGGGAACCAGCGGATGACAGCCATGGAAGTCACAAAGCATCCAAAAGCATCCAAACCCGAGTCCCATTGGTGTGACTCTGAGTACACGCTTGTTTCAGGGTATGATGTCATCCCCTGACTCGAACAAGGGATATTGACCACCGTGTGTTGTTTCAACATATACTTCTCCCGTAACAAATAAGATAGTCCCAACAGCCCCGGAACCCCCCCAGGAGGCCTCCGGAACCCTCAGGCCCTCAGGCATGCACCGAAGCGCAGAGCCTACTTGGGCCTATCAACTCCAAGTTTCGAATTCCAAAGCACATTTAAACAATGCCCTTCTTCAAGCGCATTTCTTGGATTTGAAGCACATTTTGCAAAGGCCAAAAGGCCTTCCCCAAAAAATCGTCCGAAAAGCTCCTGGAAATCGTCCTTTTGGCAGTTTGGCAGGGAACATTAAAAACAACGACTGAGGATCCCCCCAAAGCTTTAGGAGAGATCTACCAACTATAGCAACGGTGCCCAATTTCGGGTCTGCTTCGATTGTTTTTGGCTCATCTTGAATGTTTCAAGAGCGCCTGAGGAGTTGGTCGTGGTTCTTCATTGGAGGGCCGGGGGGTCTGCATTGGAGGGGTCATGACCCTCTTAGGGCGGGTCTTATGAGTAAGGACACAGCCACAGGGTTGCTCCCTAGGGGGTCGGGATGAAACATTGGCCAAAACACAGCAGCCTGCTTGAAGAAGAGAGTCCCAGAATGGCTCATCAGCTTCTTTAAGAAACCACTTCCTCACTTCCTGAGTGGATTGGCCAAACAAAGACCAAACTGTTCACTTGCTCCTACTAGAATGCTCTTCCAACAGCGTTTAAAGTCCAGGCGCTGAGAAAGCGAGCTTCTCCCCAAAAACCCGATGTGTAGCCTGCGAATGCCCTGCTTGCGTTCCACGCCCCCAGGCTTCTCTGGGCGTCCGGTCCGCTCGCCCAAATACCCGTCTTTGCAAATGCAGCTGCCGTCCCCTTCGGGGCCTTGGTGAGGCTGGTTGGGGGCTCCCCCTTTTTGTTGGGTAAAAGGTAGCCATTTTAGGGGACGGGTTGAAGGGAATGGGGAAACAAACATCAAACATCGGGCCTCCTTTTGACACAACATGATGGCAACAACCAAAACCCTCCACCCCCCCAAACGGATCCTGCTTTGTGGATAGCGCTTGGGGGGGCGCTGGCTTGACGAAAACGGAATAGGGTTTGGGGGGAAGTTTCAGATTCATATACTCCCAAAACACATCAGAACCCATGTGACATGGACCATCATGGCTCGCTGTGTTGGGGCAGGGGCTGTTGTGTTTGGGCGTCCCTCAATTGAAGGGACGTTGTACAGTCAGCGTGTGCACCTTGAACTCACTAACACACCCCAGGCATTTCTTCCACAGCTTCCCATTGGAGGCTTTGTGGGGTGGCTGAGAGTGTAGATTTGCTGTGCAAGCGCTAAACTGCCTGGTGATTGGACACCTCCAGTTTACGGTACGTGGGATGGTGAGACACCGGGACCCCCGGGACCCTGGCCCTCGTTGCACCTGGCAATTCCCGCGCCAGTGCAATTGCACCTCGGGTTCGGATGTGATACCCGAATTCTCACTTCCTCAGAGGATTAGCTAAAAGCCCACACTGTTTGTGCACAAAAGTTTAAAGTCCTGGCACTCAGGAAGTGAGAGCTAGATGAAACAAAAATGGGTGACTCCGCGCAAAGGGCAGGGCCTCTTTTGCCTTGGCAAACCGCAAACAGGTACCAACTCCCAAAACAGAGACAGCAATCGGGTACTTGGACATTGACAAAGCTGGAGGGAGCCAGTCACTGGTTCAATCCTGGTGAACGTGGATAAAAAATATTGACATGTTGATTGGGCAGGACACCCATCTGTCACCAACCCAGGGATTCTGGGTATCTCCAAGGGGCACCTGGCGCGCAAACGCAACACCCAAACACCACCCCCACAGAGCCTTGACTCCTTTCAAAGACTTTACTAGCTTCCCTAAAAATGACCTCAATGCAAACCCCACTTCGGGGCTCAATCCCATTTTTGAGGACCAAGACCCGGGTTATGAATAAAACCATTTCAAAAAGGGACGCCAACGAATAAAGAAGAAGGGGTAATTCGTCTGGGTGTACGGTATGTTCTTGGCAAGCGGCACCCAACCACTGCTTTTTCAACCACGTCCAGTACCCCCGCGTGCTGTCCAGAAAACAAATTTCTGTTTTCTTGGGGTTGTGCTGGGCGGGGACGAGCGATTGATCAAGAACAGGGGGTTGACATCACCCAAAACAGGGCCACCCCACCTGATTATTACCCCACTTTGAAGCCCACTTTAAATTCACTTCCTGAGTGGATCAGCCGCGCAAAGTCCTAACTTTGTATTTGCGACTAAGATGGTGCTCCCAAAAAGTGTTTCCAGTCCAGGACCTCAGGAGGTTAGTAAATCGGCCCAAACTCTTTAAGAGGAGCTAGAGTTGGACCCTAAATGCCCATGGAGGTGCCCTCTTAGCTTAGTGTTTTCCAGAGCATTCTCCATTGAAAGGCCCATGAAGGTCCATGGTTCTGCGCTGAGTCACGTCATGACTCTGAGGGTAAGGCTCCTTGACTGGGATAACCTTACTTGGACTGAACCTGGTTGAACATCAGCTTCCCAGATTGGTTCAAAGGAGTAGCATTTACCCCAGGTCTCGACTGTTCTCGGGGCATTCGCAAAATATGCTCAGAATCTTGTTTGTTGTGCATGGATTGTAATGGGGCGTCCTTGGCTGGACATGATTTAGGTCAGGATTTGTGTCCATCGCATCAAATCCAACCCATTCGCCGTAAGGGCCCCGGCAACTGGTCGCACTGCGGGCCATACCACCCAGCGTCGCACATGCACACCTGGCACCAGCATTTCATATTTAGTCAACCTGGAAAACACACTATATTTCCGCATGTACTCCCCTGCCAAAACCGACTTGTTCCACAGATTCACTGTGTTTTTGGCCCCACTCACCAACACAAACGGCAGTATCATGTCTGGTTCCAAGTTTGGTTCATTGGGAATGTTGCGCAACTTTCCCATGTTGCCACACACTTGTATGACAGACCAAATGATTACAAAAAAGAAACAACAAAACACACAACAAACCAACAAATTCCAACCATGGTGGAGATTCGGATTGTGTTATGTTGTTGTTGTTGTTGTTGTTGTTGTTGTTGTTGTTGTTGTTGTTGTTGTTGTTGTTGTTGTTGTTGTTGTTGTTGTTGTTGTTGTTGTTGTTGTTGTTGTTGTTGTTGTTGTTTGTTGTTGTTGTTGTTGTTGTTGTTGTTGTTGTTGTTGTTGTTGTTGTTGTTGTTGTTGTTGTTGTTGTTGTTGTTGTTGTTGTTGTTGTTGTTGTTGTTGTTGTTGTTGTTGTTGTTGTTGTTGTTGTTGTTGTTGTTGTTGTTGTTGTTGTTGTTGTTGTTCGTCGTTGTTGTTGTTGCTTCTTCTTTCGCTCGTGCTTCCCTTGTTTGGTCAAGTAGTTCTGTGGAAATGTTGCGCAGCACTTGTATGTAACATGTTGCGCAACATTTGCCAACTGTTGCGCACCATGTGCGGCCCTGTCCAAGCACCCTTTTGTTAAGGAAGGGTGAGGGAAGCCAAAAACCAATAATACAAACAAGCACAACACATTCCAGTCATGGTGAAGGTTAAATTGTTTCTTTTGGTTAATTGTGTCTTGTTGGTGTTTTATTTTGTGTTTTGTCCGGTGGACATTTTGCACAACATGTCCCAACGTTGCGCAACTAGATTGCAGCGGACCAAACAAACCTTTCCAGCCATGGCGGGGGCAGGATTATTTCTGTAGTTGGACTTTTTCTCCAGTGGTTCTGTGGGAATTTTGGGCGATCATGTGTAGGTTGATGCGCGACGTTTGGCTGATATCACAAAGGAACACAACAAAAATCAACACACTCTAGCCAAGGCGGGGGCATAATGGTGTTGTTTGTTTTCCTTGTTACGTGTTGCTTGTTTTACGTTTTCTGGCCCAGTAGCTCTGTGGGAATGATGGGCATCATGTGCACCATGTTGGGCAACATTTGCCAAGTGTTGCGCAGGATGTGCGAACCAAATTGAGAGCCTCGGATTTGTTACGCAACATTTGCTGCTCACAAAATATTCATCTTGGTGTGGCTTTGCAAGAACTTTGTCTGTGTGCCATTTTGGATCTGGATTTTGCTTTATGTCTTTGTCTCATGGAAACCCTGCTTTTTCGAGGGAGGTGCCCCTCATTTTTGAGGGGAACAATACATACACTGCGATGTTTGATCTTATCTGACGAATGCTACAAAATGCCGCGCTTTACTGCATTTGTTTGCCAAGGCGCAGATCTGGATGATTGAATCACTTTCCGGTGATTGGCTTGGCTCTTGATTAATGCATTATTTTCTTTTCTTTTTTTTTCTTTTTTTTTTTTTGGGGGGGGGGGGAATTTGTTAAGGGCGACAAACGTTTTTACATTGAAGTTAGTTTCAACTTCAACAGTTGTTCTCTCCAGGTGCTTTGTCATTGTTTCCCGGAATGTAAAAGGAAATGCAACCACTTCACGTCGAATTGGATTGAGCACTGTCAATTGGGTATTCTTCTCATAGAAGATGTTGAATAGATGCTATTGACATGCTTGAAATGGAACTAGATACACAACACATATATTCGATAGAAAGGGCCTCGTTTCCACGCGTTATTTTGAAAGACGTGTAAAGGAAGCGTACCTAATAAGAATAATTTATATTCTATATTGAACTGCAAAACAATGTTGAGCACCTATAGTTGATCTGGATTCTAACTTCAAGTAGCAATTTAGATAGGAATGACTCCCCCCAAATTGGCGGGTTGCTGAACTGTTTCTGCGACATGATAAATAAGGGCAAACAAACAACAATGGCTGAGATGTGACAGGAAGGCTGAAGCTGCCAATGTGTACTTTGCATAGTGGATGAGATTGGACAAAAGATCTCTGGGAATCTTGAATCTTGAATCCCATTTGCCTCAAAGTGGCTTTAAAGTCACTAGTACGTGGTAGGAGATCTAGGCCAAAAGAGCTCCACACAAGCGACCTTCTACACTGAAGGTATGCGCAGGTTTCTTGTACACTACACCAGAGGTTAGTCATTTGGTTCCTGTTGTTCATTCCTTGTCATGCTTCCTCTTTTGGTTTAAAGGACTATTGGCGCAGGGATACATCGGGGTAGCTTGGGAGAGGCTTTGGCTTTCATGGCGTAAGCCAATTGTTTGATGGGCATGGTGTCAGCCCCTGACTGAAAACGGAGTAGTTGCCTTGGAACCATCCAAAAACAACCAAACAAATACAAGCCACAAAAAGAGGATAGCCTCCGAAAAGAAAGACACACCCATGGTATATTGTGAAACTCTTTGAATGTACACAAACACCAAAGGTTGGGTTGCCAGTCTTTTCCAAAATCACTCAAAAGACTCAGCCAATTATCTCCAGCCGTATGTGTAATAGGGGGTAGGCAACAACTGCTGCAAAGGTTTCCGATTGAACCACAGTGAGACACGGGCAACCCGCAAGAAGCAAAGGCCTCAAAATGCACCCTTATCCTCCCCAAGACCTCCAGTGGATATCCACCCCTGTATTGAGCTTCGCAAAACGTTGTCGACCTTAATGGAGTCATTGTTAGTCACCAATGGACACATTTGTAATGGTGCCTAGGGCTCTGCGAGTCATACTCAAAACGATGATGAAGAATCAAAAGGCGCGAGCCTCACCTACTTTTGGCTGGGACTGTCCGGTACTAATATTCACGCACGCCAGGTTTTGCTCGTGGCTCATACCCCCTACTCCCACCACCCACCTTTTAAGGTGATGTCAAACGCTGTGAGCCGCTGACTAAAGAAGCAGGTTCTTGACCTGGAAAACTTGTTCTTCAACTACTTGCTGGGTTGCTCCAAGCCGTCGATCATTGCAAGCAGTCTAAGGGGCCTTTGGGAGCTTCCTTCTTCCTGCCCCAATGCGAATCGCGACCAACTTGTCAAGGTCCCTCGAATGCAACACTCCCTGAGAACCCCAAAGCAGTGGGGAACTCGGGACCCTTCGAGAAGTGGTTGATGGGGGAAATGGAGCAGGCTACAAGCAAGTCCCTGAAGGTCCCCATACGAAACGGACCCAGAAAGGACTGCTGGTTTCCTAAACCTCGGAAATCGCTCGATGCTAAGTCAATCGGATCGGATGGCCTGGTTGCCCTGCAAATCCACCCCGCAGCTCAGGCGGGTGATGGAGGTGCTCGGCATCTCCGGGACCTCCGCGGCAAGTCGGCAAGTCGATTTGCCCCAACTACCCGTTGCACTTTGGGTTGAACAAACCGTGACGTTACCTTGGTGGACTTGGAAACAACGAACCCCCCGCCCGGTCAACCCAACGTGTTGTTTTGTTGGAGAAAAAAAAGGCCTTTCCATGGAAACCTTCTCTTCCAGTGAGGGACTGACATCATTTGACGGTGTCTTAGGAGCGGCTCAGCAGCCGCCTCGAAACAGCATCCAGTTCTCAGGCAGCCCCTTTAGCTTCCCAACGGACAGTCTGCTTGGAGCTGGCTTCCACTGGCCCTCGGACCGGACATGAACCTGGAAACATGGGTCTGCCCTTTAAAGGGCAACTGGAAATACCAGGTTCACCCGTCTTCAGCTTCCGCGCAATGGGTTTGGAGCCGAATCGGTGGATTGGTGGCTACCCAGTTTCCCACAAGATCCAGGGGAACACCTTCTTGAGCTTCTCCTCAATTGAGGCAATCAAAAGCGATCGGTATTACACTGGTCCACCCAGAACCATGACAAGAAATAAGAAGGTGGCCGCAAATATTTATGGTTGGGGCTGTCCCTCACACTTACCCCGGGTTCTCATTAAGCATAACTCAACTGCTGGTTTGGAGCCCAGTGGTCCAGTGGTTAAGGGGTGGCAACCGCGAAGAACCACCAATCCAAACCACGAATTATACCGGACTTTTGGAACCAAAGGACCAACGAGGGAAAAACAAAGGTCAAAGGGTCGACCGCTTTAGACAGTGCGGGGTAATTACCTCCCACCAATAAAAGGACCCCCTGTCAGGTTCCATGTTAATTGGTGGGAGGGTAAATTGTTGCCACATGCAACCTCCAGGGGAGCAAGTTTGCTGGTTTGCTGCAGGATAATCCCCCCCCCCCCGCCAATCCCGCCAATCCCCCTTGTTCCTTCTGAGCAATACAGCCGTTCCGGCATCAAACCACTACCCCCCAAAGAAGTGAGTGTGCAGCTTGAGTGCCCAACCCAAACGAAAAGCTGCACGAAAAAGCCCCCCCCGGTAACCAAAAGAAACTCACTCAAAAAGACCCTGGAAAATGCTTCAAACCACAAAATGGGAGAGACATAGGTGTTGCTCAAGATGGGGAACCCTGACACTGAGTGGCTTCTTTTGTGGCCTCCCTGTTTTTCACTGCCAAAAAGGGGAGCCTGCCAAAAGACGCATTTGACATTCGCCAGCTCTGAAGGCAACTCCCCTTGGCCCCCCCCCACTCCCTACTTGTAGCCCTATGTAGAACTGCAAGGTTAGGGGAAGCAGCCGGTTTTTGGAATCAACCCCTAGAACCATTGCGGTGACTATGGCAATGACACCATCGACAACGTTTTGAGAAGCCCAATACGGTGGATGTCCACTGGAGGTCTTGAAATCGACCCCTAGAAACCTCCCCACGGATGCTTCAGTCCCCCCCTGCCACGCACAACGCCCGCAGGGTCCACGGGTCCTGGGCTTCCGGGCTGAGGCCACGTGCAGCTCTGCTACCGGCCAGGTGAAGTTCAGACCCGCCACGCCACGGGCCTGCGGGGGCAGGCTCCAGGGATTCCCAGGTCTTTTTGGGGTTATACATATTTATAATATATATATATATGAAAATAAATATCCTTCTATATATATGTATATATTTATTTATATATATATATATATTGTGGGTGTGTATGTGTTTGTTTTTTGGTTGGGGGGATTAGTTTCTCAGACTACAGACGGCGAAGTCCAGGAACACATCATAAACGGTATCCCTCAAACAGGGGTCCTAGATGCGACAAAAATGCGGGGTCTGGAAGCTCGACAATGCCCCGTCCCTTTTGACTTCCCTTGATTCTATGTGTTGTTTTAGACGTGGGCTATTGATCGCACGTGTCCTGAGGGTCATGCCCCTCGAATGCGCCCTCCAAAAAAGATTTCTGCCATTCCTCCGGGGCCCTTGAAAACAGTCCCATTCTTGACTAGGTCCTCCAGTGGAGCGGTTAGAACAAGGGTCCCCTATTTTAGTAGGGGAACCCTCTCCCAAAAAAGAAACGGTAAAAGGGCACTGCTAAAACCTTGTTGCCTTGAGGACATCCAAAACCCCTCGCATCGGAGAATCGGAGCCGGAGGCCAACTCCACCTCCGCAACTCCGGGTCTCGCCTTTTTCGTTGCCTACATGCCGCCTACCAGGTACAGGAGTGCTCCAATTCCATGGCAACCGATTCGGGTCATGACCCGGGGTGCCCTAGGTCTGGTACCGAATTCAGAAATCAAAGGACCCCCGCCCCCAAAGCCATCTGAGGTACTTGGACCTGGGTATAGCAGGATAGAGTTTCGACCCCTAGATCTTGCGTCACCCAGTGCTTCAAGTTACACAATATGATGCGTAACCAGGGCTCCTTACCTCTAGGTTTTACATGGTGTCCCCTGGTTTCCTACCATAGTCGTATCTGGAAGAACTGGGTCATGTTCCCTGCTACCTGACTCGACCCATTGGGGTGTTTGGTCATCCGTTTTTAAGGCACCCCTTTTGGATGGTGTTCAAGTAAAATCAACCGATTGTCTTAGGTTCCCCCCCTATTTTGAGACAAACCCGTCTGTTGTGAGTCGGAGCAACCCTGAGATTCATTTCAATGAGCTTGATCGATGCTTTGCATCAGCTCTGTCTGCGTTCCACGCCAGTTGCCGGCTCACTGTCGACCCCCTGAATTCTTTGCACTGGTGGCAACTTGTCTTTACAATCGATTGCTTCCACGTGCCGGATTCGCTGAAATATACGACAGTCTTGATTCTTGATCACTTTGGTTGAAGCCCAACTGAGCAGCGCGCGCAATCCATGCTGTTTGATTCTGCCAAAAGGGCCATGCGCTCGAGTTTGCCCTATTACACGTGGTAGTAGAAGCGTAATTTAACTTTGATTAGTTGTGTAAATGTGTGTTTTGGGAGCTTGTTTAACCAGGCTGTCTGTAGCTGCCGTGGTCAACCTTCAACCCTGACCCGGGATCAAGACTTTGGTCGTATGTTTTACAGTATGCCAGGTGTGGAAGTGACATCTAAGTTGTCGAATCGGTGGTTTTGGACCTGCGAAAGAATCTTGGAGCGTGTGCTTTCGATGTAAACCCCCAGTTTTGGATCCCTGGTACGCAAACAGAACACAACCGATTTGGATTGACCATGTTCAGCAATCCCTTCTAAGGTAGCGTTAAATGTCTGGCAACCCTTCAGTTTCGTTTGGTTCTTTTAGAGCCATGGTCAACCATACGTGTTTCCACTACAGCGCCCCGAGCTTTTGCGGGAACATGCGGGAACTGTAGGGGGGGTGCTTGTCCCCCTTCCGCGTCCCATTTCTCCCAAATGAACCATCGACAAACGCTTCTAGTGAGTCTCCCCCATGTCCATTTCTTCCAGACGAGCAAGAAACATAATGGTGAACCGCACGTGGAAGCCGACCGGGCCGCTCATCAGCCTTACCATCCCAGGAACTCCTGGCGGGCGCAGTTTGGGGTATGCTTCGCAGCTGGGTCGAGGGAACCCCAGCCAGCCAGGTCCCACCAACTGCTTTTTGGTTGCCGTACCAGGACTTCGGACATGGCAAACCAAGTTCTTGAACTGGGTGCTGGCACAAGGCTGGGATTTGTTCAGGGACCAAGGTGGACCTCATCGCGGGGATCGATCCGACTTTTCGGTCCAATGAGGCCGTGAGCACCACGAGTGCTCCAAGAGAAAACGATGGAGCCAACCCCCCCTTCTGGCCCTTCTGGTACCCCTCTTTTCACATTCACGGTCCATGCATGTTAAAAAAAAGCGGGTACCAGAAGGGGTGGCCTTTACCGGGTTGTTCTCTGGAAGTGGACGGAAGGTCTCTGCAAGATAGTCTTTCCAACCCCTTTTGTCCACTTCGACTGTCCCAGTGGTGGATCCCAGTTGCCGCTAGAGCCTCTTGGTACCAACAAAAGGTGGTTTGCTGGGTTACCTGCTGTACAGGGAAACGGAATCATCGGCGACTTTCAAAACCAATGATGCTTTGGGACTTGGTCGCGATGCGGGTTCTGCATAGGGTCCGAATCGAAGTGGAATCATGGTAGGGCTCATGACTCGTGACCCATCCAGAAATCTCCTGGGACGAGGTCGTGCCTCCAAACACCGGTGAGCTCATTTGTCCAGAGGCCATGCTCGTGCCAAAACAAAGCCGACCAATTGGGTGAGGTAGACGTGTTCGCCCTTTCAACGTATGGCTTGTTTTACATATCGGTGAATCCTTGAACTGGCTTGGCCAGGTGGTGTTGACCCCTGGCGGATGAATAACCCTCTCTTGTTCAAGGCTGTCCTCTTTTCCCTTACAAACCTACTTGCCAAGCTGTCAACACAGTAGTGGGAACCCCTAGGCCACGCCCCAGACACACCTGCTTGATTCAGAACTATAAAAAAAAAGCTCTTGCCCACTGGGCCACCCTGTAGGACCAGCTGATTGATCCGGGGTCACAGCTTCAGCTCAGATCTCCTCCCCCAGGCGGCGCCGCAAGTCCATGTCCGGATCGTTGAAGCCCTGAGAGGCGTTTCGCGGAAAACACGGCGGCCCCCTGCGACGAAAAACCGAGGGGACTCGGCCTTCAGGGATCGTATTTGTTGATGGACTCTTCTTGCACGAGGGTAGTGATTAGGGGCTGAAGAAGTACGAACATCTTGAAACAAATTGGTTTTCCAAGTACCCCACAAGCCCGGCTCTCTACTTGTTTAGGCCTTTTAGTGCATCAATTCTATTGCTCCAAGGTGTGCCCAAACCTCGGTTTCGTGCCCAGAAGCAATCAATGATGACTTTGAGGGCCTATGAGGAATTGATTGGAGTTCTCCACTGGAGGGCTCAGGGCACGGTTTTCCCGGATACATGAACCTGATGTCTTTTTCTTAGGGGGCACGCTTCCTCCAAAGTGACTTGGATCCTCAAGATTGGACACTCCCAAGAAAGTCAACGAGGACCAAGGTCTTTCCAGGACGTCCGGATCCCACGACTCGTGCAATTCATCCCGGCCTGCAGAAAAGTCATGGCAAAGATGCCCACCTACCGTCAGCCCGGTGGTTTGGACTGGGTTCAAACCAAACCACCAATGACCCGACCATTGCTTTTGGGGCTACCCTAAATTGGTTGGGTGCTTAGGGTGCTTTCCCAACTACCATAAGGACTTGGGCTCAAATGCCAAAACCGCCAATCCAACCAC
>CAUJNA010000294.1:0-47500 GCA_963377175.1 Effrenium voratum
GCCCTGCGCCCAAACTATTCCTAAACTAACCGTAAACTAGCTCGAAACACACATCTTAAGCCAACACTTGGCACGTTCTGAACACACTCTAAACGAAGCCTGAACCAACTTAATCAACCGTAAACCAACCTTAGATTAAACCAACCCCTAAGCACATATCTTAAGCACATATCTTAAACCAACACTAAACACACTCTAAATCATTCCGGAACTAACCGAAACCGCCCCTGCACCAAGGATAAAAACACACATCCTAAACCAACACTGAACACACAATAAACCAACCCTAAACCAGCCTGAACCACTACAACTAGATCAACCCTAAACCAAGTCTAACCCACTACAACCCCACCTCGCTGGGGTGGTCTTAGACCAACCATAAACCAACCCTAAACCACACCCCAACCCCACCACAGGGGGGGGAGGGGTGATCTTAGACCAACCACAAACCAACCCTAAAAAACCACACCCCAACCACACCACGGGGGGGGGGAGGACTGGGAACGATGGGGGGGGGAGGGGGGCGGGGGGGGGGACTTGCGAACCCTTGACCGTATATACCCGGGTTTTACCATGTGTTGGCAAAGCACCCCGCTTGTAGATCTGCCACTTTTCTCGATCCGAGGATGACAAACAAGCAGACAATCCCTGGTACCCACCTGCATTTCAACAAGCTCGCCTGAGCTCACCCAAAATGATTCGTTCTTGAGGTGTTCCGTATCTCTTTTTTTTAGTTTCTGATCCCACTAAAATAGAATCTGACTGAAGGTCCCCTGGAAGACAACTTTGCTCTTAACACGAGCCCCTTGCTGCCACATTAGTGGGTGGGAGCCCATGTGGCTGCCACATGTCCTGGTGTGCCCTATCATTATCCTAAGATAATCAACCCGAAGAGTTCAAAAGGGGTTGGGCGTCGGGTTGGGAGGGTAGTGCTTCGACCCCATTTAAGGTCCGGCCGCTGCTGGAGATTCAGCGCGGGGCGCCAAAGGAGCAGGCGCGCGCCACGTGCAGCCCAGAGATGCAGCTATGAACCACGTCTGAAATGATTCGTGGGAGGCAGAAAGCCCCCATGTAAATGATGTACAGCAAAGAAATCGTTTGAAAGAAAAATGTGCATACGTGTTGATTGAATCTAGTTGCATCCGATCCGTGGTTTGTTTCGTTGGTTCTGGTCGAGTCTAAGCTATCTATAAGCCAGCAGTCTGGGACGCGGACCCCTTCCACTGCCCAAACCCAAAGTAGCAGCTTGACTACGTCACGGCTTTGCCAGAAGAACAGTTGCTCTCACGGCACCGCTCCTCACATGTGAATGTTCAGCAACTCGGAAATCCGTCCGGAACAGGGATCAATCAACCCGCGGTCAGATTGTTTCTAATTTGTTTGGCTGGCTGTTTGCACCTTAATCTTATGCCCCGATCTGTGCGATGCTTACGGAACTTGGATATAGCATTCGACCTGAGCACCTGTCAGAGGTGAGCTGCGGCTCACAAATTTGCATCCCAGATGACAAATGCTGAATTGAGGGACAGTTGCACCGTGAGTAGATGGAAGAGATGAATTTGCTGCATTTCAAGTGTGAGCAGGCGGGACGCTGGTCCCTTGTCATTTGACCAAGAAAGCTTACAAAGGCTTTGTCAATGAGCCACAGAATCCAAGTGGGAGCCTTCCAGTCGCACAGTGCAGCATCAAGGTGCTTGAAGTCAGATGCAGCCGGCTGGTCCGAATATTATTCAGTTTGCTGCTTCTAGAGGTGATTAGTCTTGCCAAAATGTCCTTTGGGGTTTATATACTGTGTGAGATTCAGACACAATGTTTGCCTTCTGTTCTCAATCTTTTTGCACATCGGGAGCGCGAAGAGGGAAGCTTTGGGCGGGAGCCAAAGCCCAAAGCTGAAGCTACCTCAAAATGAGAACCATCGACGCACTGCTGACAACTGGTTTCCCCTTGGTTTCCGCTCTCCCTGTGTGATAGTTCTTGTGACTGGAGGTCGCTTGTGGTCAGCAAGTTCGCCAGGTCCTGCGCTCCGTGGTGAGCGGCATCCCCATGTGCGTCCTGCGGCCAGCCCTAGGCTGGAGGGGGGGCATCAAAGTCAGAACCTGAAACTATACCTTTGAGCACCATGATATTCATAAAGACAAGACATCATGTTCACTTGCCGGGGAGGGTTACTTTCTATTGGGGTGACTTATCACACTATGATATTCATAAAATGGGGCCAGCTGTTTGAACCCATTGGGTGTGGCGTAGAGGCGAACACAGGATGGGACCTTGTAGTCTTTTGGAATTTGGCAGTGCCCATTGGTTGAAGGGTGTCAAAGACCCACCTAGTGGTAACCTGGATGATCGTTGCCCACTTTACCCCGGAAAAGTAACAGCTTGTGCTGGAATCCCAGACAGGGAGTCACACGTAAACTGCGTCAGTTCATCGTCAGTTTTTAAGCGTTTGAGTGGTTGGTGTGCTCCTTGGTTCGTAACAAATATTGGACAAGGCAAATGTTCAGCAAGTTCAGGAGGGCCTAGATGCCTTGATTTATTGCCCTTTTTAGGGGTAGGGACTGGAGGGGAGGCACTGACATGGACTTCTCGAGTTAGCCGTCCGTTATTGCTTATCCAAGGAGAAGCCAGCATTCATTGAACGATAGACGATAACTATGTATATTCATACCCATGCATTCTTCTTTGCTCTTGCCTCATGCCTCATGCCAACTGAAGCCTTATTGAAATGCGGCTTGATGTCAGTTCCCTTAACTTGACACCGCTCGCCTCTAGCCTATACATACTCCACGCACACACGCACACACACACACACAGCTTGAAGCAGTTGTGCACTGCACCAATGGATCGCACAGGCGAATTGGTTGAAGGTTTTGAGGGCGCCTTCCCACTTACGACCCAGGCTTTCAAGCCGGAGTTCTCGCCAAGCCAACCCGACAGACAAAAACCCAGCTGTTCAGTGGAGCTGTTCATCCCTTTGAGTTTGGTGGGTTTCCCACTACACATCGTCAGCAAGCCAAAATAATGATCCCCGCAAATGATCTACCAACCCTAAACATGGTTTAATCCTCGCTAATTACAAGTAGTCAATACTAGTCAACCCTTAAAATGGTCAACCAACCGAACAGGTTTTCTGTCGAAAGGGCCACCGGTTGCAGCTGAGATCGCGGCAGGTGCCACCGCGGCAGCGGCAACTGCAATCCGAGGGGCGCGCCCGCGCGGGGAAGAGCTGCAAGGAGTTATGGAAACAGCGAGGGTGGTCTGCAAAACTTGTTTACTGAGGTCTCCTCCAAAGCCATTTTGTACATATATAATATATATATATATATATATATATTGAGCGACTAACTTTATTTACCTTAATGGAAACATGCAAGGGGCTGGAACTATTTTTTGGAAATGTGCATATTTAGCCGCAGAACGAGTTGGGGAACACCCCGAAAACGAGATAGGGCAAACAAGCATGATAACATGGATTAGGATTACATTTTGGCAAGTGCAGCCTGGCAGAGCGTCTTGGGTTCAAGGTTGTTAGATGTAGTGTAGAGTAGACGACCTACGTCGCATGGTCCGTGGCAACTTACCACAGACTTTCCGGGGCAAGTACTACGATGCCTAACTGCAAAAGGGTGTGAAGCAAACTTGCGAAGAAGCAGCGTAGCTGGTTTGTTTAAGATTTGCCCCTGGGCAATTTTCAGCCGTCCAAAAACGGGCCATGTTAAAACGAGTTCCAAAACGAGTTCAAAACGCGTTCAGAACGAGTCCCCTACAGCGTCCAAGTGAGTATTGGCCCAGTTCCTCCTCTCAAGTATTACTTTTCAACAAATTGTGTAGCAGCAGTTTGCTTAGCGAAAGGTTGTGCGGCAACAACGAAGGAGACAAAGGAGGCTGCAAGCTAACCAAAGCTCGTTTACTTCTTTAAGCTCCTCTTCTTCAAGCTCTACAGAAAGTTGAGCCAGAGAAAACGAGCGCGGTGTTGGAAAACGAGATAGGGGGCTGCGACCGAGCGCGGGGTTGGAAAACGAGTCAGGAACACCCGTCCATTATGCCATGTAACAAATAAAAGCCGTTGCTCATATATATATATATATTAAGTAGTCTAAATGTGAAACATATTCTGAAACCAATACTGTTGGAATACCGCAGATGTGGGCCAAGGGCAACGAAAAGGAGACCCCGGCAACAATGGATGGTTACACAGGTTTGAACATGGGGCTTGGAAAAAAATGCCCTTGCTGTCATTTTTGAGGTTTGCCGCCTAGTAGATATAATTGAACATCTTGGTAGGTAGCAACAGTCCACAGGCTTTGGATGTTGCTCAATGGGGTGCTTCCAGAGAAACAGGAGATTCACAAGCATAACTTAGGGTTCTCCAAGTTTTGGAACACCCATTTGGCAAAAGAGCTTCTGTCGCACTGTTTGTGGCACAAACAATTTAAAACAGCTGATCGCTTCTTGGATTAGCGCCTTTGACTGCTTGGTACAAGAGCCATTCGGTGGCATTTGTCTAGCAGGATTGCAACAAATCACAAATCAGTGTAATACTCGGTTGGATCAAGAGTTGAAACCACATCCCAAATTGGGAGGGTTTGTTTGTGTGTGTGTTGCAGAAAGAACTCCAATCAAACTGCACAAGATATCCAGGAGCTGGCAGCTGATGTATTGAATTGAGGGTTCCTCTTGATCGGCTTATCTAGTGTCTATTCCTTGGCAACTTCTTTATAAATGCTAGCTGGGGGTCTTGGTCGGCTGGTTTCTGGATTTCCGAAGTACGGTCTGCGGTCGGACGTCCTGGTTTGGAACAACTGTGCTTGGGTTCAGTGGGGCATCGACTCTTGAACAACTTTGAAAGCGCTTGTTCGCGCACTTTCAGGCATGCAGATGATCCATGAAGGTTTTTGGGTCCAGCCAAAGTTCAAAGTGAGTGGATCCACTTTGTGGCCATGTTGTCATTACCCTCGAAGCTGAAATCCCTCTTTGAATTGGTGTGACGGGAACTCCCCTCCAGAAAGGTTGGGATTTGCCTGAGCTTCTCTTAAGTTGAGGAGTCACTCAAGACCCTTCGATCACGCCTGGCCAGGTACGGAACAGTGTCGATCCTTCACACCGGCGCGAGATGGTGCGAAAGTACAGAGGCCCAGGATAACGTGCCTGCGGCTCACCGTACCGTGGGCCGGTGACGCCGGGAATGAGCTAAGAAGTCTCAGGTTTCTCAGGTCCAGGGATGCCCCGGAAGATCACTAAGGCACTTATGAAGTCGAAGAGAAGTGGGAATCCGGGAAACGCAGGCAGCCCATTTGTAAGCTTGCAAGTATCAACTACTACATTCAAAGCAAGACTAAGCTGCGTGAATGGCGTTCAATGCACAGAATACTGTATTTATATTAGTAGAACTTCGAGTTGCAAGGCTCACACGTGAGCATCTTCATGCGCTGTCTTCCCGTCTTTCCTTTTGCCCGTCCCTGGCGTCTAGATTTTCAATTAGGCTGCCAGCCTCGCCCAGAAAGGCTTCGCGCGCTGAAAGTTTCAGTAGATCCGCCTGAGTGGATGCATTTTCCTTCGCCCGAGCATTTGAGTTCCTAAAGAACAGCGAAAGCGCATGCTGGCTGCGAAGTTGTTTGTGTTCAACCAACTCACGGCTCAAGAACTTCAACTGACCCGCAATGAATGAGAAAAGCAAGGTGTGGGCATGCAAGAGCTTCGCCCCACCCTAGCTGCGATGGCAGATTTGATGTTTGTTCAAAGTTTGACCGGGTTGCCTTTGCTAATGCTTTGGGAAGCTCATAAATGTGCTGGCGCTTTCACTGAAGGCAAGACGTCCACGTTCACTGCGATTGAGAAGTTTCTGAGGCTTCAGCTCCTGGGGTCAATGGCATAACTAGAATTGAGATTGGATTACATGCAAGTTTGAGCTATGAGATTGCTGATGTGTACCTGTGTTGGCTGCTCACTCACCCGTCTTGGATGCTTGGTTGCCTAATGAAAGTCACAAGGGCATGGGCACTTCTTTGCCAGGTTGCATATTCCGAATGGATTCACCCAGGTTCACCTACTTGGAAACATGCCACCACTGTCATTTTCCAGTAGCTGCATGTTGGACTTGCTTTTGAATCAAGCGGCGGAACTTCACTGCGTGAACTCCAGAAGCTCGAATTAGCCCTTTGAGGAAAAAGCTAATATACGTGGAGAAATTGGATCATGGCTATTCACCTCAGAGATGTCTTTGAAACGAAAAGTACCCAGCGCAGCTGGTTTCTCCAGCTTTTGTGCCCCAGTCTTGATTGGACAGGATGTGAAGAATTGTTTGAGGTCGCACCAACTGGTGGAGTTGTCTTGCCTTTCGCAGCTCTAGCCAGAGGGGTGCAAAGACATGGCGCCTTGGAATACGAAGCTAGCTGTGAATTCAGCCCGAAAAGAGACCATGGAGGAAGCTGACTCTGCCACAAAACGTGCCACCTGAAAAGGGGCAATCATGACGGAAAATTTGCTGTGTCCCATATCCACAAGAGTGGAGGACCAAGGTCTTTGCAACCTCTGCGCCGGGAGGCAGTCTGCAAGCAGATGCCGTCAGCAGTTTGCGAAGCCTGCTTGCCAGATCGCTCGGCAAGAGATGGTCAACCTACCTCTTGTTCCCATTCGGTCGAGTGCCACAATTCAAATGATTCCACCTGGCCATTTTTCAGATGTTGGTTCTAAGTTTCAGCCTGCAGCATCCGTACCAGAAACATCATCACTTTTGAGGAGTAAGCTGAGAGCTGAGGTTGGTCAACACCCCTTCAAGCGGATTTCAGACAATTGCAGGCAAAATACAAAAAGCAGGGGTCAGAACGACCAGAATGAAGCCGACATTAATATGACTGGAGGCCATGGAAGACATTGGCCCTCTTTCAGGTTCCATGTTAGTCACATCGATACACCCCACTTTCGCCATGTTGTTGGCTCGCCCTTGCCGAGCCGCGGCTTCCTTGGGGAAGACGGAGCCAAAGATCGGAAAAGGTTGGTGTCTGCGAAGCTGGGGCGGCGGGTGAGGGGGCACGAGCAAAGCATGGATACTGGAGAAAAAGACAGGGACTAGCACCAGCTCAGGTAACGGCCAAGGTGCAAGTGTTACCAGAGCAATCAGAGCAACCTGTCACATTGACCGTGCCCGATTCTTATCTGCGAAAGTTTGCACGGAGCATCTTCCAAAAAAACTCAGCAGCTCACATGAAACAGAAGGTTGAGGAAGCCCAAAGAAAATCCGACATGGACATGTTTTACAGAAGCTTACCTTCGTGAAGCCGTTGAATGATAGTTGACAGGAGACGCTTCAGATTCCCACACCCCAAGTGCCAACAGGCCAGCTGCGCTGACCACACAACCTGACATTTGCTTGCTTGTGGCAAATCACAACGTGCCTAAAAGCAGTAGAGTGTTCAACAAGCCGAGGCAGTTCTGTCGACTTGTGCAGAGCTTGTCAGGCGTTTGTGAGCTGTTCAGATCAAGTAGCGGGCCCAGCTCCCCATGAAGGCTCAGCAGAAGCAAATTCTGGTGAACAGCCTCTTGGCATATGGAGCCTTCGGCTTGGTGCAGGTGGCCTATCGCATTGTGGCTGGGTGGACACGTTCGCTTCGAATCCGCAGAATGCTGAAAGATACGCCCGCTGGCCATGGGAACGAGGGCCCTATGGAGTGGCTGAAAAGCATGAGGGCAAACTTCCATCGGATTCATGATTGGAGAGTTGACATTTGCAAAGGACTCACTGTGGCGAAGAACACGGGTTTTCGCTGGAGTACCGAGGGACATTCAGTCTATGTGAATGATCCCAACTGTATCCGTCACTTCCTGAAGGACGAGTTCCAGAAATATTCCAAGCCCGATGCTACCGATCCGTTCTGGCGTTACCTCATCCAATTCTTAGGCAAAGGGATTTTTGCGGCACCTCATGGCGTTGGATCGCCTGACGGAGGCCAAAGCTGGTCGCGCATGCGCAAGACCTCAGCGCAGATCTTCAATCGCAACTGGGTGTGCGATTTGTTGATGTTCTGCTATTTTGCCACATTCCTGAGTTGTTGCTGAGTGAGAGGCCGGGGAAAAGCCAAGGAAAGAACTTCAACACCTTGATGCAGGAGGTCTTTGTAAGCAAGGCCTGCTCCGGACACTGACCAAACCTGATGGGTAAGCTGGTGTTGGGTCAGCTTGGTTTCCTGTTGGGCAGCTGAAATCTTCTACCTTCGCAGTCTTGCAGCTGCCCTGAAGGCTGAAGCCTTGCAAAAGTGGCTGGAAAGCTTCCCCGAGAATGAGCCCGTCGACATCCAACTTGGCTTCTTCAACTTTACCATGGACACAACCTTGGTTTCGTTC
This sequence comes from Effrenium voratum, assembly GCA_963377175.1. Taxonomy (NCBI): domain Eukaryota; class Dinophyceae; order Suessiales; family Symbiodiniaceae; genus Effrenium; species Effrenium voratum. The sequence continues at coordinate 8,338 of CAUJNA010000294.1, forward strand.
TGGGGAGACTCCAAAGTGAAAGTAGCTGGGGTTCCTTTGGCTTTCTTGAAAGCAGCTCCCCCAAAGATTTGCTCCAAGAAGTAATGTATGTGTATATATATATATATAATCATAGCGCCCTGCTGCTGCTAGTGAATACATCCAATGATGTCTTCTGGGTTTCTTTCGGTGCAGGACAGCATCATGAAGATTTTCTTCGGCGAGGAGGTGGACACGCAAGCGGGGCAGCAAAACAAATACGGCCAGGCGTTTGATGTAGCGCATGGCGCCTTGTTTCTTCACGCTAGAGCGGTGATACCCTTCAACATGTTTGCAGGCCTTCTTCTCCCATGGCCATTTAATGGCATGGTGAAAACCCTTCATGACTACTTGTCGCCGCAGTATCGGACCTTCAGAAGGGCAGTGCGGGTGCTAGATGAAGAGGCAGACCGCCTCGTGAAGAAGTGCCGTGATGATCCCAGGTTGTTGCAGAGGCGTGACTTGCTGGCGCTGTTTCTGCAGACAGAGAAGGAAAACAACTATTCCACCACATTCCTGAAGGAAATGGTGTTGAATCTGGTCATTGCAGGTCGAGATACGACTGCTTGTGCATTGTCCTGGATATTTTTGGAGCTTGCTCGGAACCCTGAAGTACAGGACCGGCTGCGTGCTGAAATTAAAGAGAAGCTCCCGCCAGGGGCGGCGCTCGATATGCAGAGCCTGGCGCACAACAAGCTGCCATATCTACACGGCGTCCTGTACGAGGCTCCCCGGTCAAAAGTGGCAAGGGAGAAGCTCGGGATTCCGCTTTGTGGGGAAATGAAGTGACCTGAACCCGAACCTTACCCCACCCCACACCAGCTCGCTGTGCGCAGCTGCGCATGTGAATGAGAGGCCTTACGCCTGTGGCCGCCGGTGCCAATGGACCCCAAGAAGGCCTATGCAGACGACATCTTTCCCGACGGGACCAAAATTCCCAAGGGCGTCACCGTGGTTTTCGCGCCGCGCGGCTTGTGGCCAACCCTACTGATTTGAACGAAATGGTGATTCACTCAATCAAAGAAGGAGTTGAACTGCCATTCAGGAAAACGCGGCTATTTTTATGGTGCGTGTTGCATGTTTGCAAGAAGATGTGAGTGTGGGTTCAAGGAAGGTAAACAAGGAGGTCGAAGTCCCAGGCCCTACATCCTGGGTCGGGACCCGGCGAGATATCCCGAGCCCTTGACCTTCCGCCCGGAGCGATGGATTCCCTTCTCGGCGCCCTCCCCCTATGATTTCCCGGTATTCCAGGTATGGGCCTGGAAAGCCAAACGGATGTCGAAAGGTTCCCCTTTCAGGGAAAGCCAAAAGGAAAGGTGTTGAAAGGAGCGAAGAGGAACATGGTTGAACATAGTCAAAGATGGTTGAACATAGCCAACTGTTTAGAAGATGGTTGAACAATAGTTGTTTGAAGCCATTTCGGAACATGTGGCACCCTGCTTGAGGCTGGACCCAGGCGGCTCGCCCAGACTCCTTTGGGCGATCGATGTGTTGCCGGGGGCCGGACTCTGTGGGCTTTCTGGTGCTTTGAACGTCTTGTGGGTTGTGATTCACAGGCTTTCAAATCAGCTATGGAGGTGTTTGGATCTATTCCACGGCCAAAAATACAGGAGTCCTAAACAGATGGCTGCTTGTCAAAATGAGACTTAGTCTTATTTGCTTGAAAGCAGTCAGTGCTGGATAGTTAAATGTAAAAATGTTGATGGAACGAGCACCTGAATAAGGGAAGTAATTACGTATCCAAACAACCGTCTGCTGGTGCACCACCATGGCATATGGATCCTCACTGGCCTGATCCACAGCTGCAAGCTACAAGAAACAAATTTCAGCTGATGCCTTTGTTTCTTTCCTCGTGCCTTTTTCCGGTGGCCCAATGCCTTTGTTTCGCGAGTCAGTTCTGCAATGCAATGTAATGTAAAGTAATACACCTAATGTGATATTAGTAGAAGTTAAAGGAACAATAACAATAATGGTAGTAATGATAAGAATAGTAACTGCAGAAAGACCGAGAGGAAAAGAGACAAATCTATAGCCATGTACAGTATTTTATTCCTCTCTTTGTGGTACCTTATTCGTCTCCCCCTTTCAGCCATTTATCCCCCGTCCAAGCCAGATAGTCGGGTGTTACAGTTGCTTTCCGCCCAAACTTCAGACAAAGGAAAACTGAATAGCACGTGCAAGTCACCATGTTTTTGGCAGAATGTCCCTTTCCACCACTAAGTCTTCAACCAAACACTTGATTATTTTTTGGCTGCGCCCTTTTCCGCTTAAAGGGGGGTCTCAAAGAAGAGGGCGTTTTTCTCCACACCATGAGATGCCCCTTCCGAGGATCTGCCTGGGCCTTGACATGGCCATCTTCGAGGCCAAGGTGGCCACGGTGCAACTGATCCGACACCTCCGCTTCGCGCTGGCACCGGGCCAAGACCTGAGCTACGGGCACAAGGCCACCATGAACGTGCGCAACGGGACGAAGGATGAGCTGCTGGTCTGCGTGAAGTGCGCATCGCTTTAGAAAAATTATCAAACCATATGGGCTTCAGAAAGACTAGAAGAAATTGACGCGAAAGACCCCGGTCACAGTTGTCTTTTCCTTGCAACTCCTTGTCCTGCTTTTGCGATTTAGTTATTGTGGAAATAAATTTTAGATATTGCTTTTTGTTATTGAGGATTATTTTGGACTGAAATTATTATTAGAATTGAATTATTCGTGTTGTATAAAATGTTATGTAGTGCTTAAGAGGAGGGGGTATAAAAGGGGGTGTAATTTGAAAGTCTTAAGGTTCTAAAAGATTCTTAGTCTCTTTTAAGTTCTTTAGCCTTCTAAGATTTAAGGTCGTTGGTTTTAGGGCTTTTCGGAATTCTTTAAAGTGAGTTTCCCCAAAAGTGAGTCCTAAGTATAGGGTTGATCGGGGTTTTTTGGAACCCCTTAAAACCCTATTCTCTAAATTTCCCTAAGGTTCCCTTTTTCTTAAGCTTTCCTAAGCTTCTCTAATTTCTTTATGCTTCCCTAAGCTTCTTTAAGCTTCCGTAAGGCTCCTTACGGCTCCCTAGTATTAGCGAGCGGGATGCGAGGGATCGAGTGTTTTGCGAAGAGCTTAGTGGGCGGGTAAGCGGTTGAGTCGGATGAGGGTTGAGTCGGATTTAGTATTTGATTCCTAGGCTTCCTTATAGCTTCCTAGTTTATACTATTTACTCAAATTTACCTTTCCCTCTTACACCCCCTCCTCTTTAGCATTCCATAAAAATGTGATGAAAAGTAAAATAAATATGTAATTATATAATGAATTTAATAAATTTGATAAGAATATAATTTAAGTTTGGTTATATTAATCAAATTGAAAAATATATTTGGGAAATTAATAGGCGAAGAAGGTATAAAGATGTGTATTTTTTAAGATGGATTATTTTTGTTTATTTTGAAATATAGATATAAGAAATATTATTGTGGATATATAAAAATATTATATAGATATAAAGATGGTAAATAATAATAATTGATTTTATTATGAGTATTTATTTATTGTTTTATTAAATGTAAATGAATATTGTTGGTAGTTTTATTATAAATTTATAATGATTTGATTGTATATATAGAGGGTTATATATACGATGATTGAATGATGGTGGCATTATATATTAAGATACGAAGGATAATAATTGGATTTATGGATGGGTCTTAATTGTTATTTATATATATTAATAAATTGAATAGGATTAAAATATTAATTGTTAAGATTAATAATTGATTTATAAAATTATATTATAAATAGGATTTTAATAATAAATTTATAATAATTTGATAAATATGTATTTTATATATTATAAATATGAAATATGTATTTAGATAATATTAAATTTAGAATTTATATTTTTGTTATTATTAATATAATATATTATTAATATAATATATTATTAATATAATATATTATTAATATTATAATTATTATTATTATTTTGTTTTTTTAAATATAATTTTTATAATTAATTTAAAATAATTTGAAATTGTATAAGATTAGGGTATGTGCCGATTTTTATTAATTGGGTTTTGTTTATTTTAGGGAAAATGTTTGAATATTTTATAATTGTTATATAATCTTTAAAATATTATTTATTTAATTAAGCGTTTATATTGTAATTGGGATGTGTTTATGTATAATGTATTTTATATACAGAATAATATTTAAATAAATTGAAAGATATTAATTTATAATGATTATTGAATATGTTTAAATAATTAATTTGCTAGTAAGTTAATTAATTAATTATTTAATTTATGATTATTTATTTAAAAAATATATATATATATATATGGTTTTTAAAATTTGAATTAATATATTATTTATATTATATTAATTATGATGTAATATAAAATCTATTTTATATAATTAGAAATATTTAAAAAATATTTCTAATTTCGAATATTTATATTATAAATTATTATTTTATAATTTATTAAATAAATATATTCGTTTTAAATATATTTTTTGTAATCCGAATAATTTAATATAATATAAATATATAATACAAATATATAATATAAATATATAATATAAATATATTATAAATTTAAATTAAATAAATATTAATATATTTATATATTTTATAATTTATAATTATTATAATAATTATTATTGTTTAAACCATTTATATTATATTAGTGGGGTTATTTTTCTAGTAGTGCGAGGTGAAGCCTATGGTAAGAGAGTAATAGAATTAGAATTTTTAGTTAAAGAATAATTTAATAAATAATTATAAATAGATATATATGATTAAATTTATAAAGAAAGAAATAAGCAAATAGACCGAGTAAATGTTTAACGAATAATGGTTTCGGAGTATTTTAAGAAAATAATAATGATTATGAATTTCCGAAAATTTGATCGTTTTAAAAATGTAATTATAAATCGTTTTATAATTAAGTATGTTGAGTAATTGAGACTATAAGAATATATCTTTTTGTAATATGTATTCCTTCCCCAAAAGCCCAGAATGCCCGGCCATATATATAGAATCCGTTAAAATATCCCCAGCATAAGTCTAGGATAAGCCCTTAACAAGCCTTTATAAAGTAGTTAAGGTTCGCTTTTTTTTTGTGTTATTTATTTTGTTTATAGGTTCGCTAGTTGGCAAGACGTCTTTTCGGCTGGCATTTTCCATACCTCATATGGATTTATGAAAAAAAAATCAATTAAGGATTAAATAATTTTTGGCAAATTTAATGGACTTTCGTATACGCCGAGTTCTCAAGGACAAAAATCCAGTGTGCTAAGAAGAAAGCAATCTTATAAAGTCTGTGCCGCCATTTTTGTTTTGTAATTCAGACATTAATATATTCTATTATATATATATATTAAATAATTACAAAAAATTCATATAAGAAAAATATGCCGTTTTCCAAGCACGAGTCGTGAGATGCACTAAATGCCGGACTAATCGTCCTCAAATACGTCTAGAAAAAGAGGTCTGTATAAGCACGAATTAATAAGGTTATATACAAAAATATAATAAACACTAATCGGAAAGCATATAATTTTGGATTGGGGTTTTAGCAGGGAACGATTTCCCATTTAATACAAGGATTAAATTTCCACACCACCAATCCAAACCAACAAGTAGAGGTAAATTAAGGCGGATGCCAAAAAAATATAACAATCATAAAAAATATTTTTAATATATTTCAATTCATTATAAATATTTCCTAAGCCAAGATCAGAGCGTCCACAAAAACACAATCTCATGAAATTTTATATATGTTTTTCCAAAACATCGTATGAGCCGAGCTCTTAGGGGCCAAAGTCCAAGCCGTGGTGGGTATATTTATAGAATCTATATCGATAAGACATTTTGTGTAATTCAAATAATTCAACAATTCTTTATATATAACAAATATTCCGTTTTCTATAAGTCGTGAAATGCACCAAATGCCGGGTTAATCGTTCTCAAATATGCTTGGAAAAGGAAGCCTATGTCGCTAAAGGCAGCCCGATAAGGTAACACCAAAAACTAGCTACGAATATAGAGATATAACAAATATTCATTGGAAAGTATATAGTTGTAAATTAGGGTTTTGGAAATTAAGGAATGATTTCCCATTTAATTTAAGGATTAAATTCCCAAACCGTAAATCCAAATCATCAATTAGGGATAAGTTAAGGCGGATGCCAAAAAAAAGAAAACATATATAAGAAAGAATTCCAATGTACTAATCCATCACAAATAACCCATAAATCCGGAAAAATAGTCCGGGAAAACGCGCGCAAATACGACGAGCAAATTTCACGATTTTGCTTTGTAGAAAAAATAAAACAAAAAAAAACAAAACCAAAAAAATACAAAAACAATGGAAAAATAAATAAAAAACAAGAACAATAATAAAAATAGTAAAAAACAAAAAAGAAAAATAAATAAATAAATCCAAATAGACAAATACGAACAGATAGAAATAGACACAAAAACGCAAAAAAATAGCGATGAACGATAAACACGAACACATGGAGACAAACAGAAACAAACCGAAACAACCCAAACAACAGAGAGACACCGACAAATAAATAGAGACAAAGAAGCACAAACACCAAAAAGAAACAAATTAAGCTACACAAAGATGCACAAAGATAGACAAAAAAAGGTACAAATTATGAGATAGATAGATATGGATATATGGAAACCAAATAGGAGACAAAATAAAGTACGAAATATTCGAGAAATTTCGCCTCGAACAGATTAAATTTGGCCCGGTATTTTTTGCGGAAAACCGCCAATTTCTAAAGAATTTTATGGAATAATATCCGAAAACCCAAGAATCATATCGCCGAAAACGACCCAAAATTCGGGGAAATTTAATTTAATTAAAATTATATAAATTAACATAATTTAGATTCATTCAAAAAATATAAAGAGTAATCAAAAATATAAATAAATATATCTTTAAACCATATATAAAAAAGAATTCATTAATTCCATCAATAGTAATACCAACAAAATAATCAAAAAAAAGGAATAAATAAAAAAAGAATCAAATTAAAAATAAAAGAACGAGAAAAAATAATAAAAACAAATAAAAAAAGCAAAAACCAACATAGAAAAAAAAAAAGAAACACAAAAAGAAAAAAAGATAGACAAAAGAGAAAAGGAAAACCAGAAAGAAAAAAACAAAAAAAAAACAAAAAAAACGGGGAAAAAAAAGAACAATAAAAAAGAATAAAAACAAGAAAGAGAAAGAGAAAGAGACCCATAGCAAGAATAATTATTACTAGCAAAAATATCCGAAATAAAAACAATAATTCCTCAAAAATAATTCCGACAAAAAAAAAAAGATTTTTTTTTTTTCTTTTTCTCTCTCTCTCTAAAAAAAGAGGAAAAAAGAACAAACAACAAGAAAAAAACAGAGAAAAAATGAAAACAAAAAAGGCAAAAGAAAAAAAAAAAGAGAGAAAAAAAAAGAAAACAAATAGAAAAAAAGAAAGACAAAAGAAAAAAAAAAGATATATCAAATATCATGCTATACAATTTAACCCTTATACATGCATAATATACACTACTCGATCGCAAACCTTGAGTCTACAAGCAAAAGAGCGTATGCTAAGAAATTATATTTGTGTTTGTGACAGCATCACACTTATATTTGTAATAAAGTAACGACGTGTTTTAATTTAGTCCAATTATTACGATATATCAGGAGAACTAATAACAACATCAACACAACCAGTTACAGGAGCAAACAACGGGCCCACAACAGAGGAGACAATAAGAACCACAACTATGAAAACAACATAGGAGCAAGAAAACGTCCAAAAGCTACACAAATACAAATTGCCATCACCATTCTTCACTAATAATTACTCACAATATGAAAAATGATTATTCAAATTACAAATATACCTCGGATTCATCGACCGAGACTTCGACATAGTACTACAACTAACACAAGCAGCTACAAGACAAATTGAAGATGCAGACATCAGAGCCCACATGCGCAACCCTACACAAGCAACAAAAACAATAGACCTCTCACGAGATCTATATTATATCCTCATCAATATCTACCAAAGTACAGCAGCTACGAGTTCCAGAAGACTTCGTTCTTCACAGGGTTTGCCGTTTTTCGCCCAAGCACGACAGCCTGCCGAGGTCCTCGCTCGTGACACGACAACCTGCCGAACTTATCGCTGCCTTCGTCACCGGGTCTAACGCGACAACCTGCCAAACGTATTTATCGCCTAATACAATAGTCAGACAAAACCACTACAATGCCAATGGATGTAAAACACTATGACTTTTGCGCAACAAGTTTAGCCTACCAATAGGAACATGCAGTATTAGTTACCTCATGAAACTACTAGAACCTACATTCAATGAAGCACAATTTAAAAAACAATTCCTACAGTGGGAGTATAACATCAACCGCTACGAAAAAAACAACGGCATAGCACTACCAGATAGAGTGAAAATTACAATATTACTCAATAAGACCAAAAGAGCACTTCAACAACTACGTGCTAGACAGAGCACGAACTACAACGAGATCAGAGTTGTCATCCTAGATTACTACAAGACCATATCTACATTCTCAAGAGCGAGCTCAACGATTAGCACAAACTACAATGATGGAACAGCACCCATGGACATAAACAACATTTGGAGGAAAGGAAGAAATTACAAAGGCAAACACAAATATGGAGATAAAGGATCCTACAAAAGCAACAAAGGAAAAAGCAAATACAGAAACAAAGGCCACTACAAAAAATTCAACAAAAGCAGCAAACAAAACTACAACAAAGGAAGATACAACAAAAGCAAAGGAAAAGGCTACTCAAGATCCAAAGGATATGGATCAAGCAAAGACTACAAAGGTCAAAGAAATTATAGCAAATCAAAAAAAAAAAAAACAACAATTACATAATATGCCATCGATGTGGTAAGCCTAGCCATTAGGCACAAGACTGCAGAGTGCCAGTATGAGGAGAAGGAGAAGAATCAAATCCATTAAAACAAGAACAAATAAATCATAATAACAATGAAAAACTACCTCAAAATGTGAACGACATTTGGAACTAGTATTACGAAGGAGAAGAAGGACAATACGAAGTGAACTACATAGAGGAGAACTAAAACGACTACGACTATGACAATAACTAGCATTGGAATGACAACAGCTATAAGGACACAACAAACTACATTGGAGGCATCAACGAGTCGCACCTCACCATTGGACACATCAGACAAGCAAACTCACGACCACACAAGCACAAATCCAAATCACTGCTTGGCAAGAGAACAACACACACAACATCATAGAACGACCACAGCAAGAGCTTTCAACAATTCCTACAAGAAGACAACACACAGCCACACTTTAACATAGCAGCAGCAAAACAACAACAAAGGAACAAGAAGATTGAGGACACTATCACACACTACATCATATACTCCAACTTCAAGTCATACCACCACCTATTAATTGACTCAGGAGCATCTACACATGTTTGCCCGAAGGACTACGCACCAGACCTACCGCTACGACCTTATGGAGAATCGGTTCCACAACTCTACACGGTTACAAACAAGAAGATTCCTGTCTACGGCATCAAGTACGTTCCCTACAAGCAAGACAACTTCAGGATCATGATGCCCTACTACGTTTGTGATGTGAAGTATCCAATCCTCAGTGCGTCAAGACTATTTGATAGAGGATATGGACTTGACTTCACTCCACGACACTGCACCATCACACATGGACAACAACAAGCACACCTCATAAGACACTCAGGACTTTTCTACCTACGAGTAGAGAAGACCGACATCCCTACAGGATTCGACATCTACCCAATGACTACAGACAATGGAAAATCCATTGCTGTGATTCAACCTACAGAGAAAACGGTACAACAACAAGAACAAATTGCACCGCTCACCCACACAGACCAAGGACTACGACAGATCCTTGGTGGAAACACTGACTACTGGAAACTTGATGGTGACTATGCCATCAGAGTACACAAACGACCACGCAAAGCATTATTCACACCACACAACAGCGGTTGCCCAATACCTGAAGGAGAACTAGATGATTGGCGACTAACCATCATCAACAGACAAGGGCAAGAGCAAGAACAACTACAAGAGAACCCAACACAACTTTCCAAGCAAGAACTACAACGAAGACTAGAAGGTGACAACTGGACTGGAGAAACCAGATTCAGAAGAAAGATAACACCTACACGCAGAGCAAGATCAAAAACCACACCAACAAGGCAGAGCTCACAACCACAACGGCTAATGCACACACCACCAACCAGATCAAAGATCCAATTACGAGCACCACAAAAGATATGGAGACCTAAAGCAGCACCTTCTACAAATCTTGACATCACACAACCAAAGGAGACAATCCGCAGACCACTCACAGCACAGGAGGACAACCAAGACTACTGGGAAAGACAAGGTGAATACTGGATAAGACACCACACAACACTTAGAACAACTCTATTCACTCCAACAGATGGACCAGGACATCCACCGATCAGCACACTTAAACCTCACAGAACTACAATCACTCACAACCACTTTGGAGAAGTTTCGCAAGGCAAAGATGACTGGACAGTCATAGGCAACGCAGCACTACCATTTCAATGGAAAGGAACAACAAGGTTCAGGGTGAAGAATGACTACGAGTACATCCAGGAGAACCACGATGAGGAACAACAACACAAGCATCATGAAGCACACAGAGCAATAGGACTACGACAACCGCAGCAGCCCACTCCACAACAAATAGCAGAACACAACTTGACACACCTACCATACAGAAATTGGTGTCCCATTTGCGTTCAAGGCAAAGGACGCCAGGACAACTACAAGAAACAACAATCACGACAACCCATCATCCAAGTGGATTTTGCCTACATCAAATCACAACAAGATCCGAAGACCATACCAGTCTTAACAGCAGTTGATGCTACTACACAACTGTGCATGGCGGTATTCGTTCCGGACAAACCATCAATGATGGACTACATAGTCAACAACCTACAAGCATTCATCTTTGAATGCGGAAGAACACAAGGCATACTACAAAGCGACAACGAAGACACACACACTCAATGCACTACTAAAAGCAACAGCATCTAAAGTCGGCTCAATGACTGTACGACATTCACCATCCTACAGCAGCAACAGTCAAGGAAGCGTTGAGCGACTACATAGAACACTTCTCGGACAAATCCGCGTCGTCAAAGCTCAGGTTGAAAGCAACTACAGCATGACGATGTCCACAAAGCACTGTCTACTACCTTGGATAGTACGACATGCAGCATGGACGGTAAATCGCTACGTCATTCACTCAGACGGCTACACAAGCTTTGAACGCCGCTGGGGAAGAAACTACGAGCGAGCAATCTGCGAATTTGGCGAGACACTACTTTACCTTCCACCACAACACAAGAAACTTCCAAAAGCAGACCTACGGATGCAGAAATGCATCTGGCTCGGAAAAGTTTCCGAAACCGGAGAAAACTACGTCGCAACGGAATCAGGCGTACAAAAGGTACGAACAGTACGGAGACTACAACCGGACTTCAAATACGACCTCGCACTGTTGAACAAAGTTTCCGGCACACCATGGGCACCACGACGGAACACCTACAACCCATCGTTCGCAACACTGTTGGATACGCAACTACAACCGTCAGAGAAAAGAAGGTCCACGCAAGATTTCGGACAACAAACGAACGCTACTGACGACATCGTTGCGGAACCCGCAACAAAACAACAACGCACTACACCACCTCCACGACTTCCGTCAACATCGACGTCAAGTTCACGACCACTACCGGATAGTCCGATGGCTACTTCACCAACCGGACGACAACATCCACCACTACCAGCACCACCTCGACAAGCACTACGACGTTTAACTCCGGAAGAAGTAATGCAACCAACTAAAGCACAGAAGACCTCAAAGGACACTACAATCAGATCAACGGAGCAAGCAACCAAAGAACCACCACCACTACGACAGAAAATCAACGCAGTGACACTTCCCAACGGAAAATCCATCACCCCCTACACAAACGACGACACCTCAGAAGACCAACCCATAATCTTCGACAACGAAGGTTACGACGAAACACAACTACTGGAAGGAATGAAACACGAGTCAAACCAAATGAAACTACATGACGTCTACGACGAAGTAGATGCGTCTACCGTCGACGACAACGTCATCAGAGAAGCGATACCTACAAGATGGGTACACAGAAAGAAAGGACCAGGAGTACGAAGCCGAATCGTCGCAAAAGGCTACACAGAGAAGATCGAGGACGAAGACTCCGTCTACGCCTCTACACCAATGTTCACGACACTCCGGACACTTCTCGCACTACAAATGTCACGACCAAACTGGATAGCGCGACGTCTCTACAGCATTTCTACACGCACCCATCGCAAAAGACCACGACGGTAAACAACGTGACGTCTACCTTTGGCCACCTAAAGAACTTTGTCCACAACAGGACAAAATCTGGCGACTAAAGAAAGCCATGTGTGGACTACGCAGTTCACCAAAAGCATGGCAGGACTACCTGGCTGAAGTGTTACAAAAGCTCAGCTTTGTAAGACTAAAGTCAGAACCTAACGTCTACACCAATGCGACTCGCGACTGCTACATCATGGTCTACGTGGATGACCTCTTGGTACTTGGTGACAAGACTACAGTCGACTCCACCTTCGAGGCCATCCAGAAGCAGGTCCTACTCAAGCACATCGGCTACCTCGAACCTGGCAAACCACAACAATTTCTTGGAAGAAATATCGACCACTTTGGCAACTACTGCAATCTTGGACTAAAGGACTCCTACATCGACAACATGATCGAGGAGTCTGGAATGAACAACTGCAACTCAGTGAGCACTCCAGGAATTGCACACTACAAACCAACAATAGAAGATGAAGCACTACTTGACCACGAACAACACAAAAGGTACAGAAGGATTGTTGGCAAACTTCAATGGTTAGCATACACACGACCAGACATTGCATACTCCACAAAAGAACTAGCACGAGACCTCACAGCACCTACAGAACTTTCACAAAAGAGAGTCAAACATCTACTACGCTACTTGCACGGCACCAAGCACTACAAATTCACCATAGAACCAACAACAACACTCAGAGCAAACACCAACAACATCCTGGATCTCGACGTTCATGTCGATGCCGACTGGGCAGGATGCCCTACTACCAGGAAATCAACTTCAGGTTTCAACATCATCTTTTTAGGAACAACAGTTGCATTTGGCAGCAGAACACAAGCTACAATAGCACTCAGCTCAGCAGAGTCTGAACTCTACGCCATTTGCACAGGAGTTAATGAGGGACTACACCTCAGAAACTTCCTACTTGAAACCAACATTTGCAGCAAGCTAAACCTACGCATCCACACAGACTCCACAGCAGGCAAGAGCATTGCTACACGACAAGGCACCAGCAAACGAGCAAAACACATCGACCTTAAATTTCTCTACACACAAGACCTCATCAAGCACGACATCATCAGAATCCTCAAAATCAACACACTACACAACAGCTCAGACTTGTTCACAAAATACACCAGCAAAGAAACACTACAGAGGCTCATACAGAGCATCGGCATACGCGTTTAGCACTACGAACAACAACTGTTTCACAACTATTTCACATCAACCACAACAGTTTGTATATGGCCATATGTAACTACTTGCATGTAAGTAATAGTAACAGTAACTACAAGTCACAGTAATTGTAACCACCAGTAATTTGCACTTACACGCTTTGGCGGCTTTTGGCGGCTTGAGACAACATTACATGTTGTTTTGTTTTACTACATTCCCGCATGTGTTTTTGTGAGCTACCATTTGGCTCACTACTTTGCCCCGTCTCACTTCGTTTGCTTGATCGCACTACCAGCAATGTCTGGACCCATGGATGCGACTACGACCGCGCCTGAGACTACTGTGCCAGCACAGGAGATTGGCACTACTACACCGGACCGAGTTTCGACACCACCCAACCAACCATCCACTACAAATGCCAGCAGCATGGTCTCCGTGGCACCTCTGCCTACAATGCCCTCAACTACCACTTCAACCACCAACTACCGACCAATGCACCATTCTACAGGCCAGATGACATCCTGAACGACAGTATCCACACTCCGACTGTGGATCAGGGACGAAACTACGCCGAGGTCTACGTGGGCTGACCGAGAAGGAGTACCAACTATTCAGCCAACAGCAGACCACGCCAATGCCAGACCTCGACTACCAACTGCCCATCCACAACCTGTCATCAGACCTACGAATGCCCCTCTACGATTCACTACCACTCAGCCTACGCTTTTCAGAAGCGTTCAACCTCTTTTACTACAACTTGACTTCACTACACCTCACCACATGGCACACCAACTCCATGGTCATCGTTCGACTTCATCTCCCTCAAGAAATTTTGCTACACTACATCAGCAGCGGCCACCTCATCAACTTTTCTCGTGACTAGTTGAGTCACATGGTGTCAATCATTGGCCAACATCACCTACCCACTCGGCAACTACCCCAACGACTTCACAGGATCAACTACGACATGAACCAGATCACCAATACCTTCAACCTGTCCAACAACTACATCTGGAACTACCACATGCCTCTTCACCTTCCTGAACTACTCAGCTACTACGACCAACCACAACAACTACAGGATCACCACTACAAATCAATCAACACCATCATGCACAAGAGTTCCACGTACTACAGATTCACGCTACTCACTGCCACAAATCTTCCCATGCAACACAAACTACTACTACACAAACTCCTCACTACATTTCAACAACCACTTCCACCTCCAGAGGTCAACTACACTTGTCTTCGAGGAGGCCCTGACTTCCTTACTACCTTCACTACCAACCACTACGCCAGCCTTGACCACCGCACTGGTCAGCAACAAGGCTACAGAGTCCAGCATTGGACTAAGCACACCTAACTACAGGTGATGCTACATCAGTGAAGCAGCACCACAGCTTCACTACAACTTTGGACCTCCAGGTCCAAACTACATCGGGATGTATCTCATGAACTCCACTCAGTACCACTACTGAGGCCTGAACAGGAGAGCTACTGAGATCAGCCTGTACATACTACAGCTTTTTGATCTTTGAGAGTCAGTGGACTACAGCCAGCAGAGTTGTAGTTATACTACTTTCGATCCTTTTGCAGTCAAAACTACTTTGAGCCCTTTGCACTTTTTCCCCTTTCTGGATATGGTTGAAAAGACACTACAGGGTCTTTTAACCAAGGGGCCGTGTCAAATATCATGCTGTACTACTTGTCCCTTGTACATGCATGATGTACACTACTCGACCGCAGGCCTTGAGTCTACAAGCAAAAGAGCGCATGCTGGGAAACTACATTTGTGTTTGTGACAGCATAAACAACACTTGCACTTGTAGTAAAGTAACGACGTATTTTAACGAGATAAAGAGAGAGAGAGAGAGAGAGAGAGAGAGAGAGAAAGAAAGAAAAAGAGAGAAAGAGAAAAAGAGAGAGAGAAAAAGAGAGAAAGAGAGAAGGAAAACAAGCAAGAACAATGCTAAAAGCAATTAGACAAAAAGAAAAGACAGAACGAGAGGAAGAAAGTGGAGCTTAAAAGGGGGATACAACACGCGGCAATGCGGAAGTGTTCCATCTTTGTGAACCGACCCACAGAAACAAACACAGACAAATAGAAACAGATATACACAGACATTACCAAATAGACAGACACGGACACGCGGAAATGAGACACAAAAAGACGCAAAGAAATAGAGACGAACGACAGACACGGACACATAGAAACAAACAGAGACAAACCGAGACAAGAGAGAGGCAAGCATACGGAGACACCCGGCACGAAATTTTCGAGAAATTTCGATTCGGGCGGGCCCCCAAATTTCCTCGAAATTTGGCCCGGTATTTTTTCGGACAGCCGTCAAATTCTGAAGAAATTTGCGGGCGTAACGTCCAGAAACCTAAGAGCCGGGTCGCCGGAAGCGACCCAAACTTCGGGAAAATTTGGCCGGGCTGCGCCACGGGAACTCTAAGCAAAGTTGTTAAGAACCCCTCGAAATTTCGGCAAAATTTCGGGGCCTTCCGGGCCGCGCGAAGAGGCGGGAGCTTGTGCCGCGGAGAAAAGACCGGAACAAGCATAGCCACTCGCCGCAAGCACTACGATTCGGCCGGAGTACCGCTGCAACGGCTTACCGATGCACGGGAAATGCGACCTCGAGGCCGTACCGGTTTATAGGAGAAAAAATGTTCTTATGTGCTTTATAAATTATATATATATATTAGAAAGAACCCATTAATTCCACCAACGGCAATACCAATAAGAAAATCAAAGAGGAAGGAAAAAAGAGAGAGAAAGAAGGAGAAAAGCGAACAAAACAGAGACAAAAAGAAAGAGAAAACAATTAAAGGACATCAATGTGTCACGTATCGTTCCTACTGCTAGGCTGCGACGCACCCCAATTCTTTTTCCCTTCTCATCATTCATAGTCTGCACTGCCCGTGCCTGTAACAACCCTCATCGCCTGAGGGATAATGCTTTGGATTTCCATGCATCTCCTGCATGGACTGTGCTTAGAGGGGGCCACCGGTCAACTCCGGTTGGGATGCCTCTAACATCCTTAAAAGTTCCCCTCCCCTCGAAACAGCACAGTGCGCCTTGCGCAAACCCCAGTCCCATCGGGACCTTCAAAGTTGTCGGCTACTGGACGCCAGGCCAGACAACTAGGGTGGGTTGGGTGGGGAAAACCAAAAAGGTGTCTGCCAATTTGGCTCAGTCTTGATCCAAAATGGCAGACCCATAACACTTGATGATACATGTTCACCCAATGCCTGCCAAGCTCTAAACATGGCATACATCAATGTGTCACGTATCGTTCCTACTGCTAGGCTGCGACGCACCCCAATTCTTTTTCCCTTCTCATCATTCATAGTCTGCACTGCCCGTGCCTGTAACAACCCTCATCGCCTGAGGGATAATGCTTTGGATTTCCATGCATCTCCTGCATGGACTGTGCTTAGAGGGGGCCACCGGTCAACTCCGGTTGGGATGCCTCTAACATCCTTAAAAGTTCCCCAATGCACTTCATCAACTCCCAAAGCACTACAGAAAGCTCGTCACCGCGAGCACGGCACGAAATGGCAGCTTCCACATGATGGGGAAACAGAAAGCAGTAGACATTGAAAAATCATGTTGGCGGGCCCATGGGTCCTGCCATCCTAACCGAGAAATCGCATCCGACCAGTTGGATTTGGAAGGGATCCACTCCCAATACATCCAAACTTTCAGCCCAAACAAAACTGTGTGTATCACGTGGGACATTCGTTCCAGATCGGGCTCCCTGGATCTACCACGGATTAAACACATCAGGGCTGCGGTGTTATCGATGTACCACACTCCCCGTCGATTACGGAATGTATCCGGTCGGCAGAGGAGGGCGTACAACACCATGGACAGCTCCAATTGAGCAATCTTCCGGTCCCCCGGAGTCCACAACTGGTAAAGCTCGAGTGGGATGTCGGCTACAAAAGCTTCCCGTCGCTCGGCGAAGCCGTCGGCCCACACCATCAGGAAACCTCCCGTCCCCTGACGTGGGCTCTCAAGAGCCGCATCCGAAGCTATCACAAACCTCTCACACGGCACTGGTAAAACCTGAAGCACTCGGCGTGGTTGGGTAGCAAAAACTGCTTCTAGCAACTCAAGGCTCGCCTTGATAGGCTCAGTCAGCTCAGATGATCTCTCAGCCTGCCGCGTCTTGATGGAGCCCAATCCTCCGCATCCCACGCGGCCATAGACTCCCATCTCCAAGAAGTTAGCCAGGCCGTAGATCTTGGCCGCGAGGCCAGGTGCGAGTCTCCCCTCGTTCCTGACCTTCTGGATCATCCCGGACATCTTCTCGTGCAACCGCTCCCGAGCCCAGAAAGACACCACGCCGTCGTGCAGTGCCTGAGATAGGTCATGGTCAAGCCCCAGAAAGAGTCCTTGGGCTGCCATAGGCTGCTTCTTGTCCTCGGAGAATGGCGTGCCCAGCAGCCGGTTCAGCTCTTCCAGTGCCCACTGGCCGGAGCCACCGGCCGACCGCCAATCCGTGATGTGGGCGTCATCGAAGTAGAACGAAACCAGAAGGACCAACAGTCGTCTGGCCAGCGCTTCCGCCAGCCTAGAGTACCGGTTGAAACTGGTCACGGCCAACGGCAGGCCAAAGAGCAGCCCTGCGTACCGCTGAAATGCAGGCGCCCCCCAGCCCTGATGCCAAAAACAAACGATACAGCCCCTGGCCTCCTCACTGCTCATAGGAGAGTGGCGATAGGCGTCTGGCCAATCCTCCCCTCCGGATTCCCACGAGTCACCCTCGCGGGCCGAGCGAAGTTGGCTCTCATCCATGCGTTGCATCACCGCTGCAATGTGCTGGGCTGGTCGCAATGGTGAACAGAGGACTAATTTATTGGCGTCAGATGAACGGAGGGATTGACCCCCTGTATCAGCGTTGTCGATCACTCGCTGTTTGCCTGAGGACTGTGTGATGACACACCTGGGTATGAGTCGGAACTCCTGCCCTTGGAGCTCCCGCTGCAGCTCGGACAAGGACATCGGGGCTGTGCAAAACCCACGATCAGCGTCCTTCTGCGACTGCTCCAGCAAGAAGGCATCATCCTTGCCTGGGCGCAAACTAGCTAACACGAGCCGATTGTTCTCGCCTGCCCCATCCAGGACCTCCTCAAAGGTGATCCTCCGCGCGTCTTGCTGGGGGAACACGCCGTAGTGGGGGGCAAAGCCGACTGCTGGCAGGCCCACCACCAGGCCATGGGGGTATGATACGTCGGGCCACGCCAGCAATATCACCAACAGGCCCAGCAATCCAATGTCCCTTTGTGCTGTCACTGCTTGGAGGGCTGGTGCCTGGAATTGCCTTAACTGATCATCCACTCGCTTCCATCTCTGCTTCAGCTCCTTGACGGCCCCGATGGCGCCACGTCGCATCTGGCGCAGGTCCCCCCTGCGTGCCGCCATGACTGAAGCCACAAACTGCAAATCCTCATCCATCACTGCTTCTTGCTCCAGTGGGGTTGGCGTCATCTTCATAGCCAAGGCCGCAGCGAAGTGGTCGTCCGGATTGGGTACACCGGAGATCAGCGGGGGCAAGGCTGCCTTGTGGCTCAACGCACCCGCTTGCTGCCCCTCCGCTGTGCGCGACCGGATGCGGACCCCCGCCGGGGCCGTGGCAGGGCCCAGGGGACCATCCCAATCCAGATGCTGCCCGATCCGCCACTCCGCATAGTCGATGAATGGAGACTGGTTGATGAGGTCCTCAATCATGGGGAAGCGGAAGCCCGTGAACCAGGGCTCAGGAAAGAGACCCAAGAAGCAGTTCACCACTGCCTCTTGCGTCCAACGCCGCCACGGCACCGCTCTGGCATCCACTCCTGGCAAACCGCCCCATGCCAGCAGAACTCCTCGTCTCGGCACTCGTCGGTTCTTCCGTCGTGCTGGCTGTGCGGCCGACTGCTGGACACACTCCTCAAAAACCAAGCCGGCCAAAATGTCAGCCTCGCACACCTCCTCAAAGCTGCAATCACAGGCCAGCCTCTTGCCCATCAGCTCTGGCAATCGATCATTCAGGCCTGACTGGTGGACATACTGCACGAAACGTGGGATCCACTCGTCCCACAAGCAATCGTGTCCCGGCACCCACGGACATCTCCAGTCGGACGTAGGGACTCGATGGCTGTGATGCCCTCGTCCAACATAGACCACGTCCTCGGGTAGGGTACCATCTTCGTACAGCACCTCGAAAATCACCACTCGCCGAGGCACCGTGGCACCCGATGCCAGCGGGGGTGGCTTGAGCCCGAGGCTCACCGCCATCGGTGCCATGGCCCATTCGCGTAGAGCCCGTCCATCGAATTCCAACCAGTGCTCCCGGCAACCTACCGTCTCGATCGCTGGCATCCGCGGGACCGCCAGGCGTGCCTTGCCGACCCGGGCCGCCCACCACGAAGCCGCCACCGCAATGCTGAATGCCAGCGCTGCCGTGTACTCCGCCTCGGCCTTAGACGGGTACCACCTGCCACCGGAACTCTCCTGTGGTTCCCACTCTCGGGGGTGGTGGGTATGGTGGCACATCAAAGGCGGCCACTCCTCGATCTCCTGGACGTTGTGTCTGAGGCACTGGAGTTTGCTCCGGGCCCCCGCAAACACGCATGCGGAATATTGCGTGTCCTTCCACAGTCCGGACTCCATCATCGCCTGCTCCTGGGGGAGGTACCAGTGCAAGCTCCTCCATGGGTTCTCCCGCACGGAGGCCCCCCCTCCTTCGGCGTGCTTCTGGAGCTGTGTGAGCATCCAGCCGCATGCCGCGTTGTCTGTGTCCACCCGAGCTGGTCCTTGGCTGACAGCCCTGGTAACCCCAGGGGCTGGTCTGCTGACCGGAGGGGCTGGGGTGCTGGTCGTCCGTCGTTGAACTTCCGCGGAATCTCCCTCGCCCGCGACTTGGTGGAGCAGTCCATCGCGGCCGCAATGAAGTCGGTCTCCTCGAGCTGGCCTGCCAACGACTTTTGCCTCAGGGGGTTAGACAGGTCATGGGCGGGGTCAAGGAGCCAGTCCACGGAGATGGTGCGCCATCCACACCACACAGGAAGGCTTTAGTCAACGGGAGGTTCGGACCACACATGAGGTCGGCCATCAAAGGTGGCTCGCCACCAGGCAGCGCTACCGCAGCGGACCCAGAGGATGCAGCCGCCACATCATCCTCCGGGCCCCATCAGGAGCCTTTCCCCGGACGCTCCGTGGTTGCTGCCCCCACAGACGCGCTCCCCCCTGGTCACAAGGCCGCAGCGGTGAGCCCCCTGCTGACACTTGGTCGCCTTGCAATTGCCATGCTGGAATGCCTGGCACAGGGTGACTCCATCCTTCAGCACTTTAGCCACCGCCCGACCGCCAATCGGCTTACCCAGCTGGAAGAGGGACGTACTCGGGGCGCTGGTAGCCACTTTGCCCACAGCCGGAGTGGCCGGCGCGGCGCTCCCAGTGCGGGTCCCGGGCCTCAAACACCTCCATGACCACCTTGCCCAGCGTCTTGGTGCTCTCGCGGAACTTGGTCACCCACTCAGTTCGTTCGGCCAGGTCCTGAGCCTGCAGCCATCCCAGCCGCTTGTTGTGCGGGAGCGACTGGAGCACCCGTCTGGCCCGGTAGTAGTAGGCCAAGAGGACAGACCTGGACGAAGCTCGTGCTGTCGGCCCCCAGGACGGCCTCCCTAGCCGCCTCCGGGGCGCCTGACACTCGGCCCGTGCCAGCCAGGGCGTAAGCCACCAGCAACGTGTAGAGCTTGTCCAGATAGCCCTCCCAATCTCTGGCCACAGTGTCCTCGTCCGCGTCCTCTTCGACGAACAAGGTGTCCGCCAACTTCCTCTTCTTGCTGGATGACGTGAGCTGGAATTGCAATGACCGAACCTTCCACACATCGAAAACGCACAGCAGCCTCTTGGACATCTCTCGACTCACTCGGGAAACGGTGGCATCCGACGGGTACAATTCCGGGGGGAGCCGGACTCGGTACCTGGTCCAAAAGGCCACCTTGAC
Organism: Effrenium voratum; assembly: GCA_963377175.1. Taxonomy (NCBI): domain Eukaryota; class Dinophyceae; order Suessiales; family Symbiodiniaceae; genus Effrenium; species Effrenium voratum. The sequence goes on from CAUJNA010000294.1 coordinate 30,011, forward strand.
ATCCCGAAGCTTGCTGTCTCCCAGCAGTGAATCGAGGTCAGTGGCACTCACTTTGGAACGGTCGGTGTCACACTGCTTGAAATACAGTGAAACCGCGGACCAGGCCCGCCTCAAACGAGCCACCTGGATCATTCGATCCTCTCCCAGATTCAGTTTGCCCAGGAAGGTTTCAACCTGTGCCTCCGAGTCGAAGAAAAACCGAAATTCTTCCAGGTTGGCAATCTTGTGTTTGAGGAGGGCTTGGACGACCGATTGCTCCAAATCGAAGTTGATTGCCAGGGCCCCAAGGGTTTCCTCAATGGTCTTCCCAGGTGGAGGCACCAACCCCAAACTTGCCATTGCCGCCGGGGTCACTCCCCGGCCTGGCTGTCAACGCCGGATCTAGTCCTGCAATACGAAATGGGCTGAGGCAGACCCCGTCCCATGACCGACTTCCCTCCCTGTCTCCCACGGAAACCCCCATGACAGTGCAGGTGCAGTGGAGTCAAGCCGTGGAGCATCACTTGCGGGGGACTGTCACTCGCCCTTCCACTTATCCCCAAAACCTAAGGTCCCAGCCAAACTTCACACCCCTTGGGGGGGGGCCTCAGAGGTTCTGGGGTTAAAACAGTTCGTCCTCACATCGACTTTCTTCTCGCTGGGGCGTGGGGGGGCCGCCCACACCACCTGGGCGTCCCGCGCCTTGGCTTGGGCTGACGCCGCCTGGCCAGCCTGGGCCGCCTCCTGAACCTCCGCCGGCGGAACCAACTCCCAGGACTCGTGGTGGGTCAGAGCCGCAACCGCTCCCACCATCCTGTGCTTGGCCAACAAGGACGCCGCGTACTTGGCCCCGCTGTAGTGCAACGGCATGCGAGCATCCTCCGGGACGTCGCCTTTGGTCTGCCAGTCGCCCAGTGCCGCCATGTCGAGGGCGCTGAACCCCACCAGTTGGCCCACCGTTGTACCAACCCGCCTGAACGAGTACGACGACACCATCGCCGGGTTCTCCACCAAGTCCGCAAACTCGTGCCGGACCATCCGGTAAACATCGGACAGCGACCACGGGATCCCCTCCCGACGGAACGCCAGCCCGCAGTCTGCCTTCTGCTTCTCCGGCACCAGGGCAAAGTCATGGAGCCAGGCCGCCGACCAGTCCCACCCGGTTGACAGCTGTCCGGGCACGCAGAAGTCGAAGCCCTTGCGAAGGCGCCGCTGCTTCCCTTTGATGCAGTGCGCATGGACCGTCGACATGGTTACCTTCCGCACCTCCGCCCGAGTGAGGTGCTTGTGGCGTAGAACTCCTCCATAGAGCATCCACGCCGCCAGCAACGCTTGCCAGCGATCATCGCCCTGCGTGTAGAGCTCCTCCATCCGCTGCTCCATCTTCAGCAGCATCACCGGTTCCACCACGGCTGCCTGTCCCCTGGGCCCTGCCCGGCGCGCCTGTCCCGCAGGCGGCGTGAGCATGCTTAACCCCAGATCCACCCTCGCCTGCTTGGTGAGCCAGCGCAGTGATTGGGTAGCACGGGCCGGGGCAGCTGTTCCTTCGTGGAGGAAAACATCAAGGTCGACCACCTCCGGCGGCAGCGGGCGAGAACGCGCCTGCATGAAGGTGATCACCTCACCCCATGTGCGCAAGGCATTCAACACCGTGGCCCTTTCCGCCTCCGTCACCAACCGCTGCGCCACTCGCGCCGCAGCTGCTCCGTCAGGACTCCTGTCGGCTTCATCGCCCCCATGTCCTGCAGTGCCTCGCCGAGCCGCTGGACCTGCATCGTGATCGCCTCCGGTTCGTCCTGAACTGCACGAAGGCGTACCGCCGGAGCCCTCGAAGGCCGAGGGGCCAGAGGCCGAAAAGGAAGGTGAACAGCCGTCCCCCGGCTCTCACCCTCCACCACATCAGCCGCAGCCGGCAGCAGCTCGGACTCCTGGGCGCTACGCACCCGCACCCACGAGTTGGCCAGGTCCCTGCCGCCAGTAGTCAGCGCCTCCTCAAACGAGCGGAAGGCGAACGCAAAGTCCGCATCATTCTGCAGCCCGTACTCGCGCCTCCACCTGGCGGTGTGCTGGGAGCCCACCGCGCCCAAAGCCGACTCCGGGTCCCACTGCCCCCCGGCGTCCCCCGCCAGGCGAGCGTAGATCCCGGTCGGTACAGCTGCCATGGCGCTAAGGATCCCCCAGAGAGACCAAATGGCTGAGGCATTCCTCGCAGATCGGCCTGTCCCGGATGACGTGCCGTGTGAGGGCACCACACCGCATGCAAGGGGGGGGGAAAACACGCTCTCCCGCTGCAAGACCAGCCAGCCACTGGCCCAGAGCCTTCCCGGCCCAGGCGGTGGCCCCATCGCGACTCTCCCAGTCGCCGGAGGGGATCGGCTCATATGCCGGCTCTCGCCAAGACACCCGGCCTGCCTGCCACCTCCTCCACGCCCAGAAGACGGCCTCCCGATCGAGGCCACACTCCTCGAGGCCGGCCAACTCCACGTAGCCAATGAAACGCGCCACGTGCTCGGGGACCAGCTGCTGCACTCGCATGCCCGAGTCAACGGCCCGAAGCTGATCCTCATCCAAGTAGTCCCGGCCCGCATAGTAAAGGTCCCAAGCTGCCTCCGGGCCAACCTCCGCTTGAACCAGGACTGCGCGTTTGGTCCATGTCCCGAGCCACGGGAACTGGAACCCCCCACGCATCTCTGTGCACCTAGCACACCCTTCCACCATGCAGGGAACCTCCCGCAACGACCCCAGGGAATGAATGCGAAATTCAGAGGTCTCGGTTGGGGGGAGGTGCACCACCACCGCAACAGTCCTCCACAGCCGAACGGCCTGGTCCCGTGCCCCACGGGCCAGCAGTCCTTGCACGTAGGATTCGAAGTCCATGAGGGCCGCCGGGTGCAACATCCGCGCCTGACAATGGGCCACCAAAAGGCCTGCATCGGCGCCAGACATACCGGAGTCCCACTCCAGTCACAATATAACCGAAAACCAAAAAGGTGTCTGCCAATTTGGCTCAGTCTTGATCCAAAATGGCAGACCCATAACACTTGATGATACATGTTCACCCAATGCCTGCCAAGCTCTAAACATGGCAAAAAAACAAAAAGAGAAAAGGAAAGAAACAATAAGGAAACAAAAAGAAAAAAAGAAAACAAGAAAAAAAGAGAGAAAGAGAAAAAGAGAGAGAGAGAGGAAAGAGAAAAGGAGAAAGAAAGAGAGAAAGAGAAAGAGAAAGAGAAAGAGAAAGAAAGAGAGAGAGAAAGAAAGAAAGAAAGAAGAGAGATAGAGAAAAAGAGAATAAAAGAAAGAGAGAGAAAAAGAGAGAGAAAGGGAAAAAGAGAGAGAGAGAGAGAGAGAGAGAAAGACCCGGAGTTGGTGCTGGCGGAGATACCCGAGGTGGAGGCAATGGCTCTTCAAAGGTGCCTCCGACCCCGGGAGAGACCAGCCGATGCCCCAACAGGACCTACGCAAGCTGTCCATCATCCTGTGGGCGATAAAGCGGCACCAAGGAGAGAGAGAAAGAGAGAGAGAAAAAGAGAGAGAAAGAAAGAGAGAGAAAGAAAGAGAGAGATATATATGTTTTTCTTCTCTTTCTCTCTCTCTCTCTCTCTCTCTCAGAGAGAGAAAGGGACAAAGACACAGAGAGAAAGAGAGAGAAAACGAGAGAGAGAAAGAGCGAGAAAGAGAGAGAGAAACAGAGAAAGATAAAAAGAGAGAGAGAGAGAGAAAAAAAAAAAAAAAAGAGAAAGAGAGAGAGAGAAAAAAAAGAAAAAGATAAAGAAAGAGAGAAAGAGAGAGAGAAAGAGAGAGATAAAGAGAGAGAAAGAGAGGAAAAGAGAAAGAGAGAGAGAGAGAGAGAGAAAGAGAGAGAGAAAAAGAGAGAGAAAAAAAGACAGAGAGAAACAAAGAGAGAGAGAGAGAGAGAAAGAAAGAGAGAGAGAGAGAGGGGGAAGAAGGCAAGCAAGCAAGAACAATGGTAGAAACAATCAGAAACCAAAAGAAAGACAGAACGAAAAGAAGAAAACGGAGCTTGAAAGGGGGAGATGCGGCACGCGGCAACGCGGAAGTGTGCCATCTTTGCGAACCGACCCGCAGAAACAAGCGTAGACAGACAGAAAGATAAAGACAGAGACAGATGTAGACAGACATTACCAAATAGATAGACGCGGACACGCGGAAATAGACAGAGAGACACAAAAAGACGCAAAGAAATAGAGACGAACGACAGACACGGACACGAAGAGACAAACAGAGACAAACCGAGACAACCCGAGAGACAGAGAGACACAGACAAACAGATAGAGACAGAGAGGCGTAAACACCAAAAAGAAACAGATTGGGATACACAGAGCGTCACAAAGATAGACAGAGAAAGACAGAGATTACGAAATAGATAGATACGGACACACGGAAACGGACTGAAGACACAGAGGGGGGCAAAGATACGGAGACACCCGGCACGAAATTTTCGAGAAATTCCGACTCGGACAGGTCCCCAAATTTCCTCGAAATTTGGCCCGGTATTTTTTTCGGACAGCCGCCAAATTCTGAAGAAATTTGCGGGTAACAGCCGGAAACCTAAGAGCCGCGTTGCCGGAAGCGACCCAAAATTCGGGAAAATTTGGCCGGGCTACGCCGCGGGAACTCTAAGCAAAGTTGTTAAGAGCCCCCCGAAATTTCGGCAAAATTTCGGGGCCTTCCGGGCCGCGCGAAGAGGCGGGAGCTTGCGCCGCGGAGAAAAACCGGGACAAGCATAGCCGCTCGCCGCAAGCACTACGATTCGGCCGGAGTACCGCTACAACGGCTTGCCGGTGCACGGGAAATGCGACCTCGAGGCCGTACCGGTTTATAGAAACATATATATATATATATATATATTATTACAAAATTTATATTTAAATATATATAGTTTTATAAATATATTCATATATATAATTAGAAAAATGATAGCAATAATAATTGTTTATACCTATAATAATTATAATTATATTAATATAATATTTATATTAATATATAATAATATAAGAATAATACCAATATAAAAATAATAAGATTAATATATAATAATAAAAATAATAATAAAAATAATAATAATAATAATAATAATAATAATAATAATAATAATAATAATAATAATAATAATACTAATACTAATAATAATAATAATGATAATAATAATAATAATATATACATATATATATATATTATAATTCAAATACATCGAAAAGACATATTATATACTTTCTAAATACACTTTCTAAAACCTTAAAATACATACCATATTAACATAGTCCAATTTACAAATTTTGTGGTTTAATATGATTAAACATTTGTTTTATTCAACAATTATGTTGATTACCGAGTGCTGGCGACGAAGGTGATCTGGCGATGTTGAAAAAGGCGGATCCAGCGTCATCTACGATCTACGAAGAATTGCTCTTCTTTCAAGCGTGCCTTCTGGGATGCAAGTGATGCTGTGGGGTGGGAAGGTGGGTGCGGCCCGCTGCCCACACCAGCGCAGCTGGTTGCCTGCGACTGCTACTGCTACATGTTTTTCTACCAGTTTGACATACGTGCGCATTATTGATTTTGCTGGCCTACGGTGAAACGCCTCTCTCTCTCTCCCCCTCTCAGCTGGAAGTCTGCCATGCCTCGGGAAGAGCGATTTCTACCAAGCTGGAAAGCTTCGGAACCATGATGCGGCCTTGCACCGCTATAGCCGCCGTTTCGTCAGCAGGCAAGCTTTGGCATCCAAAGTTTAGCAAGAAATGAGGTAGTTCAAATGAGACCAAGTTGCCAGTCTTACTGTCTCCCACTTGCCAATGGCTGCACTTGGCGCTGGGCAAAACCAATAAGCTGAGAGCAGGCAGCAATAGTCCAAGCTGTGTCTAAAACAGCACCTATATGAAGTCCCCACTCCAAGCAGCCTCGTGGTCTCTGAGTTTCCGAACCTTCAGCAAGTCTTTTTGCTCAGCTTGGCCTTACAGGCGGAGTTTGCATTGCCCCAAAGCTTCCCCCACTAACCCCTAGCGAAAACCAAGGATATTCAGGAAGTTTGGCAGGGAGTTTAGTATTGTTTTAATTGGCCTACTCTAAACTTGGCATTGGGGGATCGGAAAAAACAATGTTTATCGGTAGGCGGGTGCATTTATGAATAGGAGGGAGGGATTGCTTTGATACATGCCATCCTGCGTGGCACCTTTAATCGCGGTTTGACGAAATGCAAAAGGCGTGCGCATGAGGCAAATGTGTGGGACACTCACTTTGTGGATCGAAGTTCTGATCAGTGTGCGCATACACATGCGCACGCACGCAAACTCAGTCAAGTTTAATTTGGGGGAGCCCTCATTCATTCCTTGCCAAGAAGCAAAAAGAGCAACCAAAGTAGGAGTCTAGCGTGCTCAAAGTCTTCACTCTCTTGCCTGCTTCCCGGAAGGACATCCCCAAACAAACAAGGAGTAAGTATTCGAGTTGTGAAAATAGAGTCCTGGAACCCTTGTTTACTGCCAGTGGCCGAGCTTGCGCAAAAATGGAAACCAGTCATAGTTGAACACTGGCAACTTACGCTCAAACCAGAGGCCCACTGAGGGCGTGTGTGTGTGTGTGTGCACTCTGGCAGGCGACTGGCGGCCGACCCAGCCCTCCACTGACGCCCCATCTTGGGCTGCGACTTGCCAACAATATCGGCAAACTGCTTCTGTATCGCATCAAACTGCGCAGCGCGGGCCAGCTCATTGCTCTTCAAAATGTTGATACACATGCGTATGATGGCACTTTGAATCGAGCAAACATCCGCTTGCAAAACCAAGCTCTCTGGCATGTGTGCGAGAACAATTCAGTATGCCAGGCTACTGCCAGAGCAACGGCCAAAGTCTACCTTTCACCTCAACGAGCCTCTTTTCCAAAGCGCACATTGAAAGCAACACGATCGGAGAATCAGAGGTCCGTTGGATGTTTGGGCAAATTCTGAGGTACTCCTGCCAAAAACTGTGGAGGCAAAAATTCCCGCCGTAATTTTCTGGATCTCGGGCGCCGAAGCCACCTGCAACAAGATGCGTGCCAGGCGGGGGCAGCCAGTCGGCGGGCACCATGGTCTCTACTGAACTGAGCACACCGCAGCTGCTGGGGCTCAATCCATGAAAAACTGTGGGTGACTTTGTGGGTGACACCAACTGCATATTTTCAAGTAGGCATTCTTGTCCACAAACAAGCGTGAAGGGTGTTAAGCCATTTGGTGCGCGATTTGGCTATCAAGATCTGTCTGCCCTGCCTTCACCACGATGTCTTTGCCAGACACCACAGGTGACACCCAGCCTTCCTCTGGACCTGACATGCTGAAACAAAGCATCCCACGATCTGTCAGCCACAGCTGACGGATTGCCAAACGACTGCTGAGAGCTGTGCTGAGCAGTCTGCTTTTGCTGCATTCCACACTGAAAAACCAAAACCAGGCACACTGCACAAGACCAAACTCTCGACAACACCCTCAAGCAAGCCGAGGCCAGAACCTATTCCCTTCAAGCGCCGAACATGAAGTCTGCTTCCATTTTTGCTGGCTCCCACCTCCTGCGCTGCAACCCGAGCCTCCATTGCAGAAAGCTTTGACTGTGTTTGAAAAGGGAGTTGCCACCAGATCGACGTCTTCATACATCATTTGTCCGGTCAAAACAGGCTTGTTTAGGCTTAAAACCGCTCGAGTGCCCATATTGAATCTTTTTTAAGCTTCAATTGCTATTTTTGACATGTGTAGTTTTGGTCGAGCAAAAGTGGGGGCTAGTTGAGGTGGTATTGCGTCAGGGTAGGTTACGGTAGGTTTCTCTCTCAATAAGAGACTTGTGCAAATCAGCACTGGTCCATTCAATTTGCCTCTTGACCATGGATTCATGGCATTGAATTTGGCCTTCATATCACCAGCCATTGTCATCAACAGCCGCAAGCTTAGAGTAGAAGCTGACTGCTTTTGTGGCCGAGCCCCATGCTGAAGCTTCCTCTACTCTTGCTGAGGAGGGCTTATTGCAGCCAAAGTCTAGGAGCAGCCCTACTGAGGCTCTGTTGAGATTGCTCTGACATTTCAGTTCAAACTTAGGCGACCGCGCAAAAGAGGAAGTTAAAACGTGTAAAAGTATAATTTCGAGGCTTAAGGGTTGGGCAAAGATTGTGACCCTCAGCCTCCTCCTTTTCATTAGCGCTGCTTTTGCACTTCTTCTGTTCTAAGCCTCCTGTGTCAGTGGTGCCTAGGGTCGGCTACCAAGGGATCCAAAGCTTGCCTAGGCAAGCTCGCCATGAACAAGGTGTGTAAACAGTGCAAGCCAACAATATCGAACAACACAAGGTTCCCACGTGCAAGTGCTCTGAGCTCCTTTGTCCTGCGCGTTCCTGTCTGTGGAGTCTGTACAATGAAACTTCGGATTGGGACAGGCAGCTCAACCAGCCAGCAGGCAAATCTCCTGATGTATTCGTGATGTCTCGAACAGGCAAGTCGCAGCACCCCGGCGGATGCTGCACGCGCGCTGCTATCGCACACGGGCAAGCAAATCGTGCGGGGTGGCTAAAATGGCAGAGTGTCTGCTGAACATGCAAGGATTGAGCAGGCAATGCTCGAACAGAAGCATGGGGAAACAGTCCAGCCAGTTTGCAGCATGCTAAACAATGTCATGCACGTCTCATGCTTCTATGTTGAAGGCCTTGACTGTGTACCCGAAACGCTTGGCTGTCTCAGCAGGAAGGCGACTCAGGCCAAACACCTACGTCTTGATGCTCTATTCATGTATTTTCGGTGGAAGCCACGTAGCGACGTTCAATCAGCGTTACAGCAAATCATTGGCTTTTCTCCCTGTGAGAGTTTAAGGGTTAACCCGGTTTTCTTTGACGGCGAGTCATGCGTTCGCGAATCGTGAGCCTCCCGTGCCATGCGGCACCCGGACAATCAGCTCGTGCGCATGCACCGCACGGGGCTGTTCTTGATATTCCGGGTGGCCAACCACCCGCTGGTAATACATCACAAGACTGCAGCAATGGGAAGCATAGTCATTCTACAATTCTAGATTCACTGGCAGTGCACTGGCCACAAAATGCAGTCCAGGAATTATTGTCGTGTGTGTGTGCGCAGCATACTGCTTGAAGACTTGCCACAACATGAAGCCTGGCTGTGCTTTGCCTAGCCAAATTGGAGCGCTCGCGTTTCCATGACTCAAGTTTATGGGAAGTTGAAGCGGCCCCTTTGACTGTTACACTCTCTGGCTGACAGAAATGGAAAGGCTTCGGGCGCAGCGGGCACAGCCATGCCAGTCAAAGGAATGGATACGGAAAGGGTCGAGCGCGCCTAGGCTGGGGCGATTCGCATGGTTGCCGCCTTGCGCTTGCTCTCGATTCTGCGTGCGAGGCTCTTAGGATCCCTCTCCACATCCTGGAAAGCCGAGCATCAGCTATTGATGGATCAAATGATCGCGTTGTGTTCCCCAACTCGCACGCGGATAAACACACACACAGACACAGAGACACAGAGACACAGAGAAACAGAGACACAGCGACACAGCGACACAGAGACACAGAGACACAGAGACAAACACAGAGACACAGACACAGAGACACAGAGACACAGAGACACAGACACAGACACAGAGACACAGAGACACAGAGACACAGAGACACAGCGACACAGACACAGAGACACAGAGACACACAGACACAGAGACACAGAGACACAGAGACACAGAGACACACAGAGACACAGACACAGACACAGAGACACAGAGACACAGAGACAAAAAGACACACAGACACACAGACACAGAGACACAGAGACACAGAGACACAGCGACACAGAGACACAGACACACAGAGACACAGAGACACAGAGACACAGAGACACAGCGACACAGCGACACAGAGACACAGAGACACAGAGACAAAAAGACACAGAGACACAGAGACACAGAGACACAGAGACACAGAGAAACAGAGACACAGCGACACAGCGACACAGAGACACAGAGACACAGAGACAAAAAGACACACAGACACACAGACACAGAGACACAGACACACAGAGACACAGCGACACAGAGACACAGACACACAGAGACACAGAGACACAGAGACACAGAGACACAGCGACACAGCGACACAGAGACACAGAGACACAGAGGCAAAAAGACACAGAGACACAGAGACACAGAGACACAGAGACAACACACGCAAGCACGCACGCACGTACCACACACACCCACACACACACACACACCCACACACACACACACCCACACACACACCCACACACACCCACACACACCCACACACACCCAACACACCCAACACCCCCAACACCCCCAACACCCCCACCACGCACCCACGCACCCACGCACCCACGCACCCACGCACCCACGCAACCACCCACGCCCACGCACGCACGCACGCACGCACGCACGCACCCTCACACACACACACACAGTTGCATGAGCCTCTCAGTGCCTTGGCAAGCGAAAGGGGGGCATCATGGGCCGTCTCTCTGGGAGAACCTCCTCTCCTGCCGGAACTTGTCCAACTTCTTCAGGTGACGGTCGTGCATCTTCTTGTCTGGGGCAAGGAAAACTGCTACAGGAGCAGTGGGGCGCTGTGTCACGTTCCAGCTGCTTGTGGGGTCGATGCTTCCCCATGCCTCCGTCTGTTGGTTCGCCTGGCATGTCAGCTTGAATGACGTGGGCCGACTCACTCAACTTGACCACAGCTGACACATGCACGATCCACACTAAAACAAATGCAACAGCGGGAGATAACCGATAACCCAGCGCATTAAGGCTCAACTTGGCCAAACACAAATCAAACAGGAGCCGTGCCCAAAACCGAAAGGCTCTGCACTGATCGGTCTGCCTCGCTCCCATCGAAGCTGTACTCCATCTCCTTCCCACTCCTGTTTGGAGCCTCGAACTCGCTTGCTGAGCATCCCATGGCTCGTAAACAAAGCAGCTACAAAATGCTTTTCGCGGTCGGAGAACTAGCTGCCCGAAGCCGAAATGCGAGAGCAAGAGCACTCACGGCCAAAGTAAGGTCTACCTGTGGGCCTTTTGGCACGAAGCCTCTCTGAGGGGCAATGAACACCAGTAGGCCACGAAACCCTAGTGAATTAAACCTTGCGGGGAGTTTTGGCAAGCTCCGCTTGCATATGCTGCACGCTTGCATGATTGTAGCCAAAGGGCAACATCCCGCCGGGTCCACATACGCAACCGCACAACACTTCCATGCCAATGAACTTGACCTCAATGCGTTGCGGGACGCTACGGAGCGTCATTTTGTCGAAAACGTTGGAAACACAGTGTTTGTTTTGTGTGATTTTGGCAAATGGGGCTAACTGATCCCCAGTCACAACACTCGATGTTCGTCATTGAAACGGCTAAAATCGCTCAAAAAAGTGAGTTTAAGGTTTTTGCTTGGGTTCAGTGGCACGCTTTTGCCGAACACGTTGCAAAATGCAAATGCTGCGTTGTTTAGATATTTTGCAGGGCGCATCTAAGTAATATTTTGGCGCCCCTTTTGGCGGTGCATCCACGCACGTGGATTGCGCTGCCCAGAACCTGTGAAGCTTCGTCCCGCGAATCTGAAGCAGTCCTCCAGAACGGCGTACTCCTGAGGAGCAGTGTGCGCGAGTGGAAATCCAGCAAGACACGTTTTTAGACATGCGGGAAAAGCGCAAAATAAAGTTCCACAAATCATCCCAAAATGTGTGGGATGCTGCTCACCCGTGCTTGTTTCGTGTCTTGCGCTGAAAATTATGGGATGACGGACCTATGTCAGTCTGTTCAATCTAGTTGTTTTTTCAGCACCTTATGTTGCATGCCAGACCACAAATGCACAGCAGCTCCTTGTACCGCCCACATTCATCTGACTTCAAGGCCTGTCCACAAGTTCTGCTTGGCATCAGTCCCTGCTGACCAGCTGCATCTACACTCAGAGTCTCGTCTTTTTCGAGCCTACAGCCGCCCTTTGTTTAAACCAGGGCATGCAAACGAGGCACCTCCCCCTTTCTCGCAAGGCAGCCGCTAGAGGACTTCACATACCTGGGGCTTCGAGCTGACCGTCCTTTCGATAAACAAATCTTTGCTGGTTCCATCTTGGCCTCGGTGCTGATAGTCCTTTTCATGCCTTTCGAAACGCGTGCGGGAAGGATCAGTATGAGAATTTGCGAGTCGGGATCCAAACTGTCGTGTTTGTTCACTTCCCATCGTTTCCCTGTTGTTCAGTTTGCTCACACTATCTAATTGGGATGGCTCATCCTGACACAGGGTCGCAACACAGCTTTGAAAGAAGATGTGTCCTTGCACAAGTTGTGGCATGAGGAAAACTGTGGCGCACCACAGCTTCTTCTTGGACAAAACGTCTGTCATCTTGCCGTATCTCTCCACCTGGTCCTGCATGTATGCCTCAGGACCACAAGCCGAAGCCCAAGCAGTTCGCTGGTCATTTTGTGAGTGTACTCAAAGAAATTCCTGCGCAAGCATAGCATCACTTAAGGGAAGCTCTTTCTAGCGGCCATGAACCTGCAATCGTTGATCCTTCCGAAATGGGAAATGCACGGATCCTTGCAAAGTTGCACGTGACGTGCACCAAAGACTCGAGACTTGTGGCGGTGCGCATATGCTGCCACGTTAACTCAACAACGCATCTTCCATCGTTCAGGGGGCCTCCTATCTGCTCCCAGCTGGGGCTGCGCGCTGCCATGGGCGGGTACTTTTCTGCCAGGTCCATGTTCCACTTCGCGAAGATCTGCCAAAACAAGAGTTGACTAGGCCGCAGGATCTTGCTTCCAATGAGCCCATGCAAGGGACCAACCATGCCTGAGCAGGATCTGAGAGCTTCTTGAACTTCTGATGCGCCTTCTGTAGCCTCCACTGCGGCTCTCGGATGACGGGTGAGGCCATTTGCTGTGCACAGGACGCCCAAAATCTCTCACAGGGTCCACAGGGTCCAAGCAGATCCCGTTTCACAAGTCGAGTGTAAGCCTGGCATCACTTGAAGAAACTCCTGCCCATATCCCAAAGTGTGTGCATGTTTTTTGCACAACAACCCTGCTAGTACCATGTTCTGCAAGTATTTGGCCAGGTGCTTTCCCTAATGTGTTTGGGATAGGTGAGGTAATGCAAGGTGGGGCCCCTCAGGCCCGGGAAGTGCCAGGGCGCGCCTATCTATCAAGGCGTCGCGCTTCTTCTTCCACTCGCCGGATGCAACCTGTTTCATGGGCTGTCCCCCTCTTGTGCCCTTGTGCCCATGCTTAGGTGGCGAGAAATCATGTCAAGCCGTTGGCACAGTTGATCCCGAACTGCTGGTTGATGATGACGCGAATGCGGCCACCGCGCCAGGCAAATGTCACAGTCCCAAACAAACCGAATTGGATATCAACGACTATATAGATTGTGTCAGGCACAATGACGGTATGCTAGGCAAGGCAGCTCGGCCTTGACAACAAAGCCCAAAAACAACACAATGTATCAGCTTCTTCTCCCTGAGCTTCATGCATCCCCCCACCCAATCCGGGAACCTTAGAGACGGCCTGTTTACAAGGGACTACAAGCTCCAGCACAAGGCTTCATGTCTGGTTCTCATGATGCCTGCCTGCTCCTTCATGTACCCCTCCACGAACTCCACAGTTGTCTTGACACCGTCCTCCTGGCGTCAAACACCCTCCACAAGCAGTTCCAGCCATGCCTTCCACATGGCAAAAGCCGCTGGCATCGCCCCTGGGCCACTCGTCCTTCTGCATCTTCTCTGCAAGCTTTGTGCAGTTTGACAAGATCGTGGGATCCTCAGCGCACTGCACGTGACTTGATCAGACCCCGCAATGGCCTCTTCATAATTTTCCCTCCCTCCCTCGCCAAACTGCGGCACCCTTTCAAGGCGGGTGTCCACTAGGTCGCCTTCAATCTACTTACGATCAATTGGAACAACCGCCTCGGGGTCAGCTGCCGAGGCTTGTGAGCCCCATGGCTTGCCAATGCTTTCTGAAGGAAACTTGCCGCTAAGATTGGGACCCTTCCGAAAGACTGGTAAGAAGCCAACCCTTCGGCCAATTCCCAAACTGAATCCCCAGCCAAGCGTTTGCTGAGCTGGGGCTGGCACTTCGCAGCACTTCTTGATCCGCGCCTAAGAGCAGAAGCCAAAGGCGTGTCTAATCACAAGCATGAAGCGACCAGCGGCTGCTTGCAACAAGCGAGAGATGCTAGCCTATTGCATAGCATGTCACTCAGAAGAAGCATCGCAGGCGTGTCATCGCATGTTTTTGAGGATCCCGGATGGACAGAACACCAACTATTAAGTCACCAAACCAACCAACTGACCAAAGTCCATTCGCTTCGAACTGGGCCAAGCTTTGGCGCCGGACGCCCAGCTCCTTGGCTGTGAGCTGCGAAAGGTGGCAAGTGCCTGCGCCAGTCCTCGGTCGCGTCTCAAGGGGACAACACGGGGTTTGATGGTGGAGGGGTCCATGGGCGTTGATCCATTTGTTTCCATTTGCCCACGTTGGCTCATTCACTTGCAACCACGTGACCCAGCCCATTTGCAAGAACTTTGCTTAGCTGTTCCAGGTTTGCAGGGCCTATTTAGCAGCTCCACGCACCCGCCGGGTCTGATTTCTGCGCCCTGAGTTGGCCAGAACTTTGGTCCTTGCGGTTTCCCAAAAGCTCCTTAGAGGAAGTCATAGCTCCTTTGGTAGGGCCGGTGGACATGCTCCCACAGAATCTGTGAAACAGTATTACCGATTACCGGCGATATTCCAGTAAAATACGTTGTTGGCACATTGAGGCATGTTGGTTTATAGTTTTGCCGTATTCTCCGGATGGTTTCTGATAAGGCCACATACTTGCTGTTGGGCATTCAAGTCCGGGAGTCCCGTTGCAACAACTACAAGGGCAGCACGGGTGTTCCTTGAATTGCTTTCTCCGTATACCGGCCGGAGCGCTTTCCTTTGTTGCAATCGATGACTATCGGAATCCAGAACATGAAACAAACTCCCATGTGGGAGGGTGCTCTGCGAGGCTGCAAGCATGAGCGAAATCCGATTGCCATCCTGCTAGAACTTTGCTGTGCGCGTACAGCTTTCGCAGGCCATTGCACCCTAGGAACAACTCGCAGCCTGAACGCTACACAGGATGAAGATCTAGCTTCTGGACTTGCGGCAATCTTCCACCACTTGGCCCCCGCACTTATCCCGGTTCATCTTCTCCCCGATGTCTTTCTGCAGGCCGGTGCAGAAGTTTACATGACAACTGGAGAAAAGCTGGCGCCCATCAACACAAAAGGCATACTTGCCCCAAGCCAATCTGCTGCCATTCTGCTGCCATGTGCCCAGTCATGCATTGGCATCTTGCCAACACATATAAGACGCTCAGCGCAACATGATTGGAGCTGGGCCCTACCATAGGGCAGCGATTTGCTTTGTGTTCGACTCCCAATTCCACCCCAGGTATACTTGGCCCGGCAAGGCCTGGTCCGAAAAGACCGGGGTGACAACCGTTGGCACTCCGGCGCTAAGGGATGCCTGCGACACCGAATTCACCCGTGACACGGTTAGCAACCATTCCTCTGAGCCTTACATCCTGCCAGCAGTTTCAAGGATATTTTCAGGCAAGAGGGCTCTGAAGGTGTGGAGGTTGTTCACCATACCACTTGTACAGTGGCCGATACTGCCTGACGAGCTTGCTTTGGTGGTAGAAATGCCTCCATGTCTCAAAAACCCGTGGCAACACTTGCTGTCACCTAGAGATTCTCAGGCATGACGTTAGAGTAAGCGGTTGCCTGCACATCAAGAGTTCAACATTCAAGCTGAGAGGCGGATGCCTGGGTAGGGCGGCACTGGTGAACTCCCTGCCCTTTCTGAATGATATGGGCTGGACCGCCCTTCAGCTAGATTCTGCAAACAAGGTCCTTTCTCAAATGCAAGAAAGCCTGAATTGTCCACAACCTCAGGTGTAATCAGGTTGGTGCGCAAGCTGCCCATCCATGCCTGTGTGGTGCCAATTCCGCCGTGATGAACGCAGCCTAGACGCCGCCAGAGCTGGACCCAAGATAAGATGACAACCCTGCTGCACCTTGGCGTCTCAAAGCAAAGGTGTTATCAGGTTGCCCTAAATTGCCGATTTGGATGGGTGGCATGTTGGCTACCGCAACTGCAGACTGGGATTCCGGAGCAAGTGCATACACCATCGGGGGGCGATCATTCTTGCTGAGGCGACAGCACGCCATTTGCGGGAAGAGCCACTCATGCGGAGCAGACTGGCACATCACATCACTCTCCGAGGCTCAGCATGTCCCTTCCAAGCATGACATCTTTACTCAGCAAAGCCCCAGATCCACACGTGCTACCCGGCCTTGAGGAACAACACGTTGTTGCGGCTGAACGCCTCGTGGCCGACGCACATGCATGTTGCGTCTCCCGAACTTGAATACGGTTTGGCCTGCTCCATACGTCGAGCATGTTTGTCGTTTGGTTTCTTCGGTGAGGGGTGAATCACTTGCATCACCAGATTCAATATCTGCAGCTTCATTTCTGCAAGCTAATCGCGTCCATCATGCCAAAACGGCACGAGCTCCATCACACATATCGCAAGGGAGGCTTCCCACTTCTCACCTGGGTCCCAAGCCTTGACCAGACTGGGAACCCCTGTCAATGGCACAAATCAAGCGAAACCAACAAAGCAGCGCAACAGCTGCAAGGCCCAGCTCCATAGCAACGAGAGGAAAGCTTTTCGCAACCGGGCCGCCAGGCCTTCAGCTCTTCATGCTCATCGCCACCCAAGGACCTCAGTACAAGCTGGGAGCAATCCAGGCTCCTGGAAGCATCTGGCAAATGCGCACACCGGTGAATGAGCAACAAGGCTCCCTCATTCTGTCTGGGAGGACCAGAAAACAAGCTCAGCACCAATCGCGCTAGAGACTGGATAGTCAATGGTGACAAATCTATCTGGACGGAACATGACGGCTAAGAGCAGCAGGGGGTCTCCAGTAGCGTGTTTTTGCACCTGTTTCTTTTTGACAAACTTCGCTGCGTTTAGGAAGCCACGATCATGCTCTGATCGACTCAATGTGCAAAGCACAGTGCGCACCTGCTCCATGCAGTTCTCTTCTTCTGAGGTTTGAAACCTGCTGGCGTTCCTGTGCCCAGACTGGTGAGGTTTGCACCAAGCCTTCTGCATCCTCAAGCCATGGCTAAAGCCCCTGCTGCACCTTCCCGAAACCCCTCTACTGCACATGCAAATCTGACCTTTGCAGCCCGGTGCCAAAGTAGCTCATGTCCAAGACGCCTAATAAGTTGACTAATAGGCTGCTGGCCAAACCCATTTGAAGCCACACTGCGGGCATAGAGTGCCATTGTCGTGTCAATAGCATTCAATAGTGACTAGTGAAACTGATGACTGTGACTCAGAAGGTCCCTGATCAAGAATCATGACTTTTCAACAGCTTTCACAGTGCCCATCCCGCAGCCAGCGCAGCTCTGTCAGAACAGCCCGCAAAAAGAACCCCTCCACCCCA
>CAUJNA010000294.1:52500-80000 GCA_963377175.1 Effrenium voratum
GCAATTCCTGAGCATGCTGTTGCAATCTTAGGAATGGTTCCTAGGTTCGAACGGTTCAGAACAGTTCAGGGTATGATGTTGCAATCCCTCCTGAACGGTTCAGCACGGTTCAGGGCATGCTGCTTGCAATTCTTCCTGAACGGTTCAGAACGGTTCAGGGTATGCTGCTGCCATGACTGCTGAACGGTTCAGAACGGTTCATAGTATGATGCTGCAATCCCTCCTGAACGGTTCAGAACGGTTCCTGGGAAGCTTGAGTGACGAACGGTTCAGAACGGTTCAGAACGGTTCTGAACTATACGCCTGCTCTGTGCGCTGCTTGCTAGATGGGCTCCAGAACGGTTCAGAACGGTTCAGGGGCATGGGTTCCAATGCCTCCGGAACGGTTCAGAACGGTTCAGGGGCACGCGTTCCAATGCTTTCGGAACGGTTCAGAACGGTTCAGGGGCATGCAGTTTGGTTGCCACCGTTCCTC
This sequence comes from Effrenium voratum, assembly GCA_963377175.1. Classification (NCBI taxonomy): domain Eukaryota; class Dinophyceae; order Suessiales; family Symbiodiniaceae; genus Effrenium; species Effrenium voratum. Next base: position 52,976 of record CAUJNA010000294.1, read on the forward strand.
GGAACGGTTCGCGAGCACGCGGCTGGCGGTTCCTAGTCCTAGGTAAAAGGTCAGGCCGGCATCGGAACATCGAAAGCGATCCGAAATCTCAAAGCACAAAAAGGCAAAGACTTGTCTGACATTTACGCGAAAATTTACGCAACCATTTACGCACAAAAAGGCTGGCTGAACCGTTCTGAACCGTTCAGGGGACACATTTTGAGCATGGAGGTCCGTCCGCAGAACTTGCGTGCACATGTGACAGCATCGATCGCTCCTCTTTTCCGGCCTTTGCTCAATTGGGTTTCTGGAATCGGTTCTTGGATTGGGTCTTGCGGACAAACGAGGCGAAGCCGCGGCAAAGAGAAAAAAACAAAAAACAACGCGCGACAGTACCACAGAGCGGCAAGCAAAGCTGCAAGAAGGCAAGGCTTAAAATCGTCCTTTGCAACTCCTGACTGGTTGGATCAGCGGCCACGCGGAGACAACCTCGTAGAGTCGTGTGTGCATGTGTGTTTGTGTGTGTGGGTGGTGTCTGTGTGTCTGTGCGCCAGGTGCATGTTAGGAATATAGACGTTAATCTTGATGTTCTTCAAGATTGGCCCTCGCAAGGTCGCCCAACAAAAAGCTGACTAAGTCTTGATTGTTGGAAAGAGCCCTCAAAATATTCTTAATGTTGTTCACGCAGCTGACATAACCAATGACCGGACATACCGGACGTTCTTTGACAAGACGCAGTGTTCCTAGTCCTCGGTTCCTACAACATCTCCTTTCTCATGATCACTAAACACAAATTGACATGTATCTTGGTGGGGGTTCTGGCTGCCTATTAGCATGGCAACGCAACCCAAGCGCAAGCATGGGCGCACGCGTTTTTGCGTCCGGAGCTTTTTGGCTTTGCCAACGCGACACATGCTCGCGAGCAAAAACTGTGGCTCGCAGCTACCAGTACGCATGAACATTCATGTCAAAGTTGTCGCGGCTCTTCCAATGGTTCATGACTCATGACGCTTTGCCTTCCTTCAGTGATATGAGCAGGTTAAATTCGCGAAGGGGAAGATTCTCGCCAATACACATCCCTGTCCATGAGGGACACAAAGTCCAGCTCACGCAGGGTCACTCAAAATCGGGCAAGCGAAAATGAATTACAACTAATTTACCTCACTATTTACCATACTATTTACGGACTCTTCCTGTTAAGGGCCAGGCCAACCAGAAAGCTTGATTTATTTACGTGATTGTTTACGCTTTTATTTTCGGGTACGGCGAAAACGACAGACCCCCCTATTTATAGAGGCTAAGTCTTAGTAAGTTTTGGTTTAATGTTTGCGTGTTTGCGTGTTTGTGTGTTTGTCTGTTTGTGTGTTTGTGTGGTTGCGTGTTTGCGTGTTTGTGTGTGTGTGTGTGTGTTTGTGTGTTTGTGTGTTTGTGTGTTTCTGTGTTTGTGTGCTTGTGTGTTTGTGTGTTTGTGTGTTTGTGTGATTCTGTGTTTCTGTGTTTGTGTGTGTGTGTTTGTGTGTTTGAGTGTTTGCGCGCGCGCGGAAACGGGCGCGGGCGTGGGCGCGGGCGCTCGCACACACGCACGCACGCTCGCGCGCGCGCGTGCGTGCGCGCGTGCGTGCAAGCGTGCGTGCGTGCGAGCGTGGGGCGGGAGGGCGGGAAGGCGGGCGGGGGCGGGGGCGGGCGGGGGGCGGGCGGGCGGCGGGCAAACGGGCAAACGGGCGGGCGAACGGGCGGGCGGGCGGGCGGAAGGGCGGGCGGAAGGGTGGGCGGAAGGGCGGGCGGGCGGGCGGGCGGGCGAGCGGGCGGGCGGGCGGGTGGCCTTCCTTCCTTGCTTTGTTCGTTTCTGGCTTCTTTTTCTTGCTGCCAAGCTTTCCTTCTTTCGTTTCTTTCTTTTTGTTTCCTTCCTTTCCCTCCTTGATTTCATTCCTTGATTTCATTCCTTTATTCCATTCCTTCCTTCCTTCCTTCCTTGCTTCCTTCCTTCCTTCCTTCCTTTCCTTCCTTTCTTTCCTTTCTTCCTTCCTTTTTTCTGCGTTTCTTTCTTTCTTTCCTTCTTTGGTTTCTTCCTTCTTTCGGTCTCTTTATTTTTCTTCCGTTTCTTTGTTCCTGTTTTTTGTGCACATCAGCGCGGTCTGTGTGGAGGGCAATGCTCTCTGCTTGTTGCCAGGTCCCCCGACGCGCCCTCGTTTGCGACCTACAGCTCGGTGGATACCGGCTTCCTGAGCGCAGGGCCGCCGGCAAACGAGTCACTCTCAGCACGATGACGCTTTGCACCCAAATCACGCCTCATACTTCATGCGGCTGCAAAAAATGCAGGCCATGGTGTGCACAAAACCACCCCTTTTTTCCGTGGTGAATTATTTCACGATTTAACGTGGAAACACTGAGCATCCTGCTTGCCACACGCACGCACCCCAGCTCTTAGCATGTAAGGTGCCCTGCCTTAGCTGAAGATATCAGCCGCAACTTGCTGCCAGGGCGCAACGGCTTCTTTGGCATCTTGCACTTTGTGCCTGCACGCGGGGTCGGCAAATCATCGTCAGGCGACCCTTGATTCGAAATTGCAGTGCGTGCTCTGCCATTTTGAGCCGCGGCCAGCGGCAATTGTTCAGCGAACTAGCTACCATCTGTCCAACAATTATGGAAGTGGAGACCTCCAAGCCAGACATCCCCAGCCTGCGCCTTTCTTGCCAGGCTCGTATCCGAATGTGCAGTCTGCTAGCCTGCCAGCTTGGCACCAGGTAAGTCAGACCCACCATTTTGATTCTTCTCACCACCCAAACGCGCACGCCACGTTGGCTCACTCTGTTCGAACTACAATTGGCAACAAGGTGGGCTTAAAGTTTGTGCTGACTGGCAGTGGAGTTTTGAGAGGCTCTGAGTTTGAGCCAGCCAGATTCCCTTGGCCTGCACAAAGCAGCATCCTACGCAAGACTCAAAGCTGGCCAAGCCATTCGGCCCATTCCCCTCCAGCCAATCGGCCTGAAGAGGTACTGCGAGGTGTCGAGGCCTTTGGCTGCAAGGGCCTGCCGGGGGCGGGGGGGCCAGGTGCCCACGCCCAAGGATCATCTCATACTTCTCTTGGTTCCAGCTTAAGCCGCCCAATGTCCAAGTTGACCAAGGGGCCAGGCCCATTTTCAGAAATTGCAAATTATTGGTTGTTGAGCCGCTTCTGGAACAGCTTGCTACTTGAGCATTATGATCCCTCCGTTCGCTACAGGATACAACGTCAACGGGGTTCTCGTTTCAACCTCTAACTTCAAGAGGAATGCCCCAAACATCCTCATTACTAATTACAATAGGCTTGGATTTCATGCCTCTGGAAACTTGCAATCCCAACTTTCCTGGCTCTAGTATGATGGCTCATGATGGCTCCCTTACTCTCTGCTTGGTTAGCTCCTGCCCACTGTCAACCGGCCTTGCAGCCTTTGGTCTCAAACTGCTCACCGGTCTCGAACCACACGTGAATGCCTCAGTCGCCAACATGCCGCCTGGCCAGCACGTCACTCGCAAGGCACGTCAGCTTCCGCTCTTCGCAGGGATCCCCAAGAACAGTGCCTGGAGCCTCAACAGCCTGGGAACCTCCGCAAACCGTAAAGAACGAAGTGTGAACACTAGAGTACCCAACCACTAAAACTTTTCTGGTACAACACTATAGATTCAAGGGTTACCGGTTTGGGGCCCAAAAGGAAACAACAAACCGTCCAAGTGCGCTGCTCGCACATTTTCACGCTTGAACAGCCACACTGCGGATGCAACGGATGTAAAACCCCATAATGACCGATCAAATTCTTCACCCCCCTCTGCGTGTTAAAGGGGCCTTTCACAAAGCAGCCAAACAGTAACACAACAGAGAGAGAAGGTCAAGGGGAACCGTTGCATTCATGCAAATCCATGACGGATGCGCTTTCAGCGCCACCGCCAAGAAGAATAACTTCCGCTGCTGTCTCCCCATCCGCTCCACTCGGACCAGTTCTGCCAACTGCCGCTGCCCCACTGCTCACCCTCGCGGGCGGCGGGAGCACTTCGTTCGGCATGGCGGGCGGCATTGCGAGCAAGATGCTTGCTGCTTTCGTTCCTCGAAAAGTCTATCGAGTTCCATGCCTGCTGTTCATTTTGGCGAAAAACCCAGTCCATTTCACTGCGGAGGTCGTCCAACGTGTTGCCTTGCAAATGCATAATCCCATTCCAGCAACCAATACTGCGGGGCTTATTCTGCTCCAACACCACGTTGACGAACGCTCTGGGGCTGTAAGGCATCCCTTGGAACATCACGATCCAGCGAGAGGACAAAGCCTCTTTCAGCTCATTGGGCAAGAACTCCAAATCTGTTCTGATGTACGCGAGCCTTGCGATTCGCGACTCCGACGTTGAACCAAGGCCAACGCCCACAGTGCGCTGGGCCTGCGACTGCTTTGGAGCAGCTAGAACAAGATTTGCGCTCAGCTCCATGCGGAGCATGTCCGCCTCCCGACGGCCCACCTCAAGCATACGAACCCTGTATTGAAGATCGAGTTCGTAGCGGTCAAGTAGAGAGTGGTAGCCGTTCTTCAGGGCGGACTTGAGCTTTTTCCGCGCCTCCTGAACGACGGCACTGTCTGGGGAGTGCAAGCCACGAATGATGCTGTTACGATCCTCCTGGCGGAGGTCGGATGTTCCCACAGATGCAAGGACCTGAGCTGTGACGTGGGTGCTGAGGCCCATCTTCTTCAACAGGTTGGAACGCTGCATGATGTAATTGCGTTGTTGCTCTTTCAACAGGCGTGGATTGAGGGGAGATAACTGCCCACATGATGTGCAATGCACCTGCCCCTAGACGCTGTTGTTGCAAACCGGGCACGTGGCGACATTCAACTCAACATTCTCCATTGGATTGAAAGTCTTCTGCCTCTTCGCTTCCCCTTGCGGGGCGCGAGGAGAGGCCACATTTGCGCGCGTCGTAGCAATACGTTCCAGCGCTGTTGAACGATCATCTGCCACAGCTTGTTCGCGCTTCATCCCCTGGGGTTCTTCTTCAATCGCCTCTGCTGGTGCACCTGCATCCGATTGCTCGGAGCGAGTGTACCAAACATCGCCATTTGTAGCGTCCAATACCGAAATAATCGTGTAATTGGGCACCTTGTCGCGCGTGAGGACACCATCGCTCTCTGTCTTGAAAAAGCAAAGCCCTGCGCGAATGGCCATTCTGAGGTCGATTTGTATCTCCAGGGGTCGATCTGCGCGCACACCTGATACGTAGTGTTCGCTTGTGCTGGGGACGTCGGCGAAGAAGACGTGGGGCCGGCCGGTTTCATGCTGATCTCCACCGCCTGGCAATAAGCCGTTCCGCATGATGTTAGCGAAATTTCGCTTGTCAGTGCGATGGTAAAGCACAGTTGGAGGATTGTCGCAAACATTCCAGCCGGTCCAGCGCCCGAGGTCAGTCCCCGGGTTCACATACCACTCCTTCGCGATGCCGGAGTCGTCGATCTTGAGCCAGTCCTCATGGCCTTGGGAGGCCTTCAGCTTGAAAAGCCAATGAGAACAGGGGACGTCTCCGCACCGGCCTGCGTCCGGGCAACCAAGGCCAATGAACCTCTGCTTCTTGTCCAATTTGAAAATATCCATGATGTTCTGGATGTTCCATGGAATGGGATGTCGCAGCTCTTTGCGAAGCGCGAGTCCCAAATCTTCGAGGTCCATGTAGCCGTCCTCATCCATCACATACCCGCATCCTTCTGTTCCGCGACCACGAAGGATCTTGGAGATGCATGTCAGGGAACGGTGGTATTCATCACTGATTCTCCTGACAGAAGGGTCGTAATCGAATGAGGGTTGCTTGATGATGCTGAGCCTCTTGGGGCCTTCGCCGAAATCGACATAATCGTGAATGCTATACACCCAGCAGTCATAATGCCCCCCTGTCACGCTCCTCCCGTAGGAGTCGGGTGGTACCGGCCTGCTCACCTCCTCGTCCTTCTTTGCCACCGCAGCCGCCTTTGCACCGGCTTGCGCCGGGCGAGCACTTTCGGAAACATCTGCATGGGGTCGCCAATGATAAAGTCCCGGACTTCAGTCATATAACGGTCCCAAATCATAGAGAAGCCGTAGAGATAGCTTTTTGCGCCGGTCATGACTCCAAGGCATGCGCAGCCCTTGCGGGCCGCGAAATCCCTGGTCCAGGCCAGGTGCCTCTTGGTGTCTGCCAGCATCTGGCTGGCTTCGCCGGCCGGGTGGTCGAACGGGAAGGTGCCACTGGGCTCGATGCCGTCCTTCCCAACAAGCTCATTGCCGTTCCAATAGATCATAGGAACGATGGTTGCCGTCGGGTAGTCCGTACGCACCTCGTCGATAAGGGCGGCCATGCGTTTGCAAAGCTGCTGCAGGCCTTTCCCCCATAGCATTTCGGACCTCCATGCACCGACACGCGCCGGGCGAGAAGAATCCAAGCGTTCCGAAAAATCATATTTGCGGAGCTTCCTCTTCTTGCCGGACACCATTGACAGTCCAGAGTCTGCAACCGTCAGGTAGATGAGGAGATCTCGGTCGGGCACACGAGGTGCCTGCACCACCTTCAAATAGGGCTCGCTGATCGTCAGCAAAGGCGTCAGCAGCTGCAAATAATGCGGTTGGTCCTGCACCCATGTATGGATAAGCGACTGTGCAGAGGTCGTCTCCAAGAGCCCTTTGACTGTTGCTGCGAGGTTCGCGTCATACTTGCCGTTGGTGCATACCGATGTGGTAGCGATATTTTCCATCCACCGCCTCCATGCCGGATCGCAATCCCTCGCGGGATGCGCCATAGCCGTCTGGCCGCTCATTGCAAAAATGAAGCAGCACAATTACTCGAAAGCAACGGCTGCATGGTGGCGTGTTCGGAGAATGCATTGTGAACGGCATCAGTATAAATGTACGTGTGTCCCTCGGCTTCCTTCAAGTGGGAACCACGGCTTACCATCACATTTGAAGTACTCAACAACAGAAATAGTGGGCATGCTACTGGCAACGACCCATTGCTTTTTCATTGGTTTTCCATTTCTCCCTTTGATGCCGATTTTACAACCATGGAATTCATATTTGTTCATTTTGTACTTAGTCAAGAAACTCCATAACTCAGGCCATTTCCAATAACGACATGCCTTAGGGAGTTCGAAGGCAATTCTGATGTCATTGGAATAAACATCATTGAGAATGCGTTTGAACCCTCTCAACAGTGATCGAAATTGCTTGATGTGGCCCTCAATTTTGGCAGCACCTTTGGGAGTTTGCTGGTTGACATAACCCCACGGGCAACCTCCAGCGCACGGCAACGAGACGTAAAACATGATTGCGCCCTTAGGATTCATGCTCCTAAACTTGCGATTTCACGGCTCAACCACTTCCTGCACGTTTCGGAGCACCCATCTTCATCTTCAGTGACCCGGATGACACGGCAACCTTTTGAAGAGTCTCTTGATTCGCCCAACCGTGAGGTCGTCGAACAACAGAATTCAATAAGGAGCCGCTTGGGCTGAACGTTGCATAATGCAGCGATCTGCCCCCCCTGATCGCTAACTTCTCCGGCCTTGGTGCACGGGGAGAGCAGCAAACTGGTGGCACAGGCTCGCGCCTGGCGACTGGGGGAGAGTCCGATCAGCTCAAGTGCATGGTGCCACACCGGGGTGCTGTCAAACGCCTTGGTCAAGATGTCTGCAGCTTGAAGGGTAGTGTCAACATTGATTAATTCAAATTGCCGATTCACGAATTGCTCCTGGAGCCATCTGAAGCTAATGCGATTGGGTCCTATCCGTGCGCCTTAGCTTCTGTGAGTGTCCTTGCTGCAAAATAGTGATCGTGGCCTGATTGTCTTCCATCAGCTTCACTTTCCACTTATCACTGAGATGCACAGTTAAGGCATTGATGTTTGCTTGTACCCGCATCAACATTTCCGTACCGAATCTCATCTAACTCGGGATCAATGCGAGCAACAATGCCGTCGGGCACATCAAGGGAGGCTTTACCAGCCTTTTGAGCATACCCATGTGCTTCTTTCCCAAACAGGCTGAGCTGACAGAAAAGCGACAGGGTCGGCAATCCCTCTGCTCTGAGCGCCTGATTCGCAGCTATGACCTCGGCTTCAGTCGAGCTTGTAGCGGTCGCTGTCTGCTTCCTACTGAAGGCATTGAGTGGGTAGTATGTGTTTGGTCCTACAAGTATCATGGTGCAACCAGTGGTACTATGCGAGTCGTATTCGCCTGCCCAATCCGCGTCAGCGAACAACCACAACCTACAATCAGAGAACTTATCCCCGATAAAACCTCGCATTTTAAGGTCCTTCGAACAGTGTATATAAGACACAAGTCGATGTAGAGCACTGTCGCACTCAGTGGACCATTTGCTCACACGCAGGCAAGGCTTTGCGTGGCTCTTAGCAGGTCATACCTAGCCATGCGGGCTGCGAATAGAATCTTCATTAGTACCTTTGCAGCGATGGTTTGTAGCCTGCCCTTTGGCTCCTCTTCATTTACGACAGGTCTCGCGACCTTCGAACCAATGAATGGAGCGCTTACCTTACTCAACGAGGAAACGTTTACCTTGGCAAGATCGCAATATGCGTCAACGCATGACTTAAGGAAATCGGACATGTCGTACTCAACAATGTTGACTTCTTTGGTCATACAACCAACAGGTTTGTCGCATATCGTTTCGGGCCCTTTGAACTTCGAAACTTTGACTTCTTTCTTTGCCGCGGTTTTGTCTCTCATTGATCCAGGCTTTGAGGGCAACGCACATTGCAAAGCTGCTTCCTGATTCTCACCGTAGGAAAACACAGTACGTCCGGTCCACCACGCGGTGTCAGCAGAAATGCGATCACTCGCGTGACGCGACCACTCATCGCAAATTGGACTTGCTTTGGATTGGTCTTTGATTGTCACACGCTGGGGGTCGAGGCTGCAAGCGAATGCACTCATTTGCTCCTTAGGACGGAAAAGGCACTTCCTGGGCTGCAAGTGATAGCGTGTCCACGTTTTCGTGTTCTCGTCATGCTCCCAGTAGTCCTCAGTCCTTCTTTGGGAGCAAACACCCGCGTGTTGCGCAGAACCCTCAAACACGTGATTGAAAGGGTGTTCCTCTTTTGACAATCTTACATTGTTCTTTTCGATGTGATGACACCCAAAGTATCGGCCGAATGGCTCGGGCGCTGTCAAGGCTACCGGCAGGTCCTGCGAGCTTGAAGTCATCAACATATACGACGAGCAGCAGGTCGAGTTCCGGATGATGAAAAATGGATGTCCATATTTCGGGCAACACTCTCACGAAGCCTTGCTTACTTAGGGCATCTTCAAGGTGCTTTTCCCAAAGCCCCCCTGAATCGGGATGTCCGTACAAGGCTAGCACGAGTGGAACAATGGGGTCAATGCATTGTTTGCTCCAATGGCTAGGCCATCTGTTCTTTGGCAATCTAAGCCATGTGGGAACACCTTTGAACAGGGCTTGGATGTAGGCTTGCTTCGCATCGGCTTGCGCCTTGCGGTAGCCGGGCTGCGACCCGAAAGCGTCGAGGATTTTGGCTGCCTCCATTGACGCTGGGCTGGACCCTAGCTCCGCAAATAATGCTGCCACAGAGTTCTCATCGTAAACATTGTTCCCTTGCAAAACAGTCCTTCCTTTGAACTTCTTGTTAGGATCATCATCAGGAAGCTCACTACCCTTCTCGTAACAAGCTTCGAAAATCCTTCCAATGTGGACCTTTTCCCCTTTGTTCTGGGCTTCTCTGATGACACGCCTACACTCATTTACTCTGAACTCAGTCCCTTTCTTTCGAAGGTTTTCCCATTCCTTGTCAAGGGCGGCCTGGGCCTTTGGCGTATTGGTTACTTCGGCTTTCGGCACAAGTCTGGCTACGACTGCACTGAACAGTTCAAGAGCAACATCAAATTCGACTTTCTTGATTCGCTCTTTGACCAACTCACGCAATTGCGGGCGATGCGGCTCCTTTGCTGACTTGTCGCGTTCCGGAAGAACGGACATCGCAGGCGCTTGCCGGATCACAGGCATTGTCGGCTCGCCCTCGCGGGCGGCGCTGGTTGGCTTTGCACTCGATGCGGCTTCAGGGTGCTCGGATCTGGCCTCCGATGAGACTGTTGTCTCGAGCACAGCCTTCTTGGCATCTGCGCGGAGCTGCTCTTCATACTGCTGGGTTAGGGCCTTTCGGTCCTGGCTGCCGAGCATGACCCACATGTCGGACGGGATATCGGGAGGGCTTTTGGATCCGGCCTTCCTACGGACGAGCCGAACCCCATCCCACACATAGCCATCGGGTACTAGTGACCCATCAGGCATTCTGCTTGGGTCGAATGCACCGCCTTTGTCAGGCACGACAGGCTTGATCTTCGCTTCGGATTTCTCCGATGCGGCAGGTTCCTCGATGTGGGCTTGCCCACGCTCCAACGGCACAGGATCACTTCGTGTCCTAGCATCGGCAACAGGTGGATGAGATGCAGGGTCTTTCAACAACCTCATCGGGAAGATGAACTCATCAGTCGGAAGCTCAATGCGCTTTGTTCGCTGTACCGTGAGGGACGCATGTTCGATATGGTAATCGAGCCCTTCTAGCTTTGCAACAAGGAACTCACCTTTCCATGCGAACCCAGGCTGAATGTGGTACCCGAGAAACACGCCTTCATTTGATGTTGGCGAAGTCTTGCCTGCCTGATTGTCAGCTCGTGCGGGTTGTTCCAGAACAGTACCTTTGCTCCGAAAGGTATCTCAGCTTCATCAAAGGTCTTGTGAAACCTGAGGTACCATGGCGAATCGTTTCCGTTCAACTGCGGCAGGATGTTGGTTGCAACTGCATTGTGCTGGATTGCAAATGGCCACATCGACAGTGGGAACCCTGACTGAACAAGATTCGCACGTGCTCCCTCCAACAGATGTCTGATTTCGCTTTCCACGAAAGATTTGGAAGAATCAACATATTCAATGGAGGTCTGATGACGGTACCCCAACTGCTCTATTGCGGCTTTCAATTCCCGGGAGTTATCGGTGTAGAGAACCTCAACCTCATCCCTACCGGAAATGAAATGCTGGATCCCTGCAACGGATTGCTCCGTGCTTTTGCTGGTCGACGGGTAAACGTACCTGAACTGCGTATGCACGTCCTTGATCACAAGAGCACACCATTCACCTTTGATACCTTGCTCGATGTTGGCCTTGAGAATCACATGATCAGCAATGATGTGATCTCCAAACGCTTTCGTCTCGAGCCTTCCCTGCCCGCCCTTTCGATCTTGCATATGGGGCAAGCATCTTGGCACGTTGGCAAGTGCGGCAAAAGGGATTCTTCGGATAGTGTGCAAACAGGTGCTCTTTGGTACTTGCTTCGGCAACCAGATCTTGCTCTTTGCGGGATCTCACAAACCGCTCAACTTCATCGTCGGGATCATCACCTTCGTCGATGCCTTCGTCATGAACCGGTGCAGGCGCTGGCTTGGATGCTGCTACTGCACTCAACGATGGCTCAGCTTCACAACTAGAATCCATGTATGGCACATGACCGTCAACCTTGAGCTGGATCAGAGCACCATCAGGGCGAACCATGGTTGGCGCCTTCCCGGATTCCCAATGGAAGGAATATCCTTGATCCAGGCACTTCACACCCAGCGACAGCACTGCGGGAGAACTCTCGAGGATGTAAGGCTGAGCAGGCTCACACAATGCATCGACATTGATGTCGGCGATTTCGGAAGCAGTGATGTTTCCGTTTGCAGTCACAAGGCGAATAGGCTGAGGAGCCTGTTTTCGAATTGCCTTGGACGCATTCCTCAGGGCAGCTTTGCTGATGAGGTCCTGCTCACTACCGGAATCAATAAGCCACACGTCCTTTCCCTTTGGGGCGGGGGTGGCTGCCCTTGGCGCTTCGACATCCTTGCGAACATCGTGAGGCGGCATGGCAATTCTCAGGCACTCATCACACGATAGGCTTGAGATGGAATCGGATTCCACATCACACATGAAACCACCAGCGGGCTGGGCTCCATTCTCAATGGCTTTGATTACGGCATTCAACTGGTTCTCGGCCTTGCGTGCTGCCTTGTTCGTCCCTTTGGTCGGCCTAGGGCAGTCCTTTGCACTTGGAAACATCCTATTGTACTGCCGTTTCTCATACTCGAGCTTGAAACCATCGCCTTCGGCGGGGATCTCGTGCACATGAGCATTAGTGTCAAATGACACTCCAATCGGATTGATCGGCTTTGCGAACATGGCGTACCTAGTGCAGACTGCAGCGGCTTTGGCCTTGGGCTTAGGCTTAGGCGAGTTTGCACGCTTCTTAGCCGCAGGATTGGCATTGGCCTCGTTGCTCGATGCCGCGGCGGCTGATTTGCCGCCCGTGGAGGCATGGCTAAACTTGCATTTGTCACCTCTAGTGCACTTCCCTTGGGCAAAGAAAGAGCACGGTGCTTTCTCTCCCTTATTGCCTTTGGGGGAACTCGGCCTGCCACGGGTCGCGGAGCGTCCTCGCGGCTCCTTGCGGTGCGCGTAAGGGCAATTTGCCCCCCTCGTGCACGAGCCCTTCTGGAAATCAAAGCAGTACTTTTCCTCGGTGTCCTTCGGCTTAGGTGCGCTCTTTTTCTTGGGGTCCCTCTTTTCAGGGGCGGCGGCACCAGCCTTGGGCGTCGGGGCTTTACTCGCATTGACTTTGGACACGCGCTCTCGGTTCTCGCGAAGCCTGTCCCTCTCGATTAGATCCCTCATGCAACGCATTAGGAAATCGTACGACTTGTTGGGATCATCATCACGGCAACGATCATATGTGTCGATGTCGTACCGCAACAGATGGCAGCTTCTCACTTGGCGAAGCAGGATGTCTTTCAACACCTTTTCTTCTGGCGGCCTTTTCATGCCGGCGATCACAGAATCCCAAGCGTTTAGGAAACGCTTGAGATCAATGATTCCTTCGCCGTGTCGCGAGACACGCAACAGGTCCTCCAAGGAGTAGAGGTTTCCGGCTTCTTCACTGGTCTTGAAATATTGGTCAAACATAAACAAGACCTGCCTTCCTCTCATGGCCTTTCCCTCCTTGGCGCATTCTTCCTTTGCTGTCAGGATTCGCTGAGCCAGATCACCTTTCGCTGAACGCGTGAGCGCTGCGAGAATCTTCGTGTCTAGAGTCACGAATTTTCCCGGTTCACCGAGCTCTTCCAACAGCTTCTTCTTGTCCTCGCGGTCAGACCAAACTTCCATGATCCAAGGCCAAGCCTCGTCTGGACGGTCAGATGCAGCGCGGACACCCTCACGAACCGATGTCCTCCATTCACGGTACGTTTCAGGAGTTGGCATCTCCTTGAATCGCAACGTCTCGCTTTCGCGGGTTCTGGGCTTTTCGTCGTTCGTGTGGCCTTTCACTAACTTCATCAACATTTTGGCGAAGGCTTCTTGACCGAGGTTAGGCCCGAGGCCATCACCTTCGTCTTCATCACCTTCGCCGCTTACGGTCAGTTGGCATTGGCCCCTGAGAGAATTGCAGGGGCGGAGCCGGTGCACTTGCTTTTACCGGGGATCGGCTGCTACCTGATGGCTTTTCAGCTGGTCCTTGCGGATCGCGAGCATCTGCTGGCAGTGCATCACTTTCGGCAGTTGGAATTACGCTGGGGGTGTATTCAACCTCATAACCGTCATAGGCAACAGGCGACCTCAACTTTTTCTTCGCATATTGAAATGGATTGGACAACGGGTCCAACATTGACCTTTGGGACGGTCATCAACTCTGGTGAATCCTCTCGGGTATCACCTACCCCTTTGGGCTTCGATCCATCCTCGCGGAGGTCGTGTTGCTTCTGATACTTCTTCAGCTCATCGAGCTCGTCCTGCAGAAGCCCGTTTTGGTGGGCCATCATGTCAATCATCCTGGCGTTTTTCGCTTCGACACGGGCTGTGTCATCGGCGTGCTTGGCGGCTTGCTCATGAAGGAGCTGCTGGGCCTCCGCCAGGGTGGATTCAATGGCTTGCCTAAACTCAGCTGTTTTGTGTCTCATTTCCACTTCATGCGATGCCTGGGCATTTTCCTCACACACTTGGCTTATCCTAGCTTCAGCGAAGTTCACTTCTTGGATGAACTCATCGCTCACTCGCTGTTCGTATTCACGAATTCTATGCGGCTGGGCTTGCACACACTCAGCGTAGTGTGCATGCAGCTGATTCTGTGCGACACGGAGCTCCTCACGGTTTTCCGCTTGCAAATGCGTGACAGCTGCTTGATGCAGGGCTTCGGCTTCAGACCTAATGGCTGCATCATTCCCAAAAGCAAAGAATGCGGCATTGTATAGTTGAAGGGAATTCATCAGGGTGCGGTTATACTGCGCATTGGCGCTTGGCGCGAACATTCGCGCACCGCCGCCGGTGGCGTTATCGGAGCTAGCTCCGACAGCATCCACAGGCATGTTGGATCCATCAACTGGCACAAGGGAAGCGTCCATTGCTTAGAGCTAGGGGCCTACGGCTGATAACCTATAGATTCAAGGGCTACCGGTTTGGGGCCCAAAAGGAAACAAACCGTCCAAGTGCGCTGCTCGCACATTTTCACGCTTGAACAGCCACACTGCGGATGCAACGAATGTAAAACCCCATAATGACCGATCAAATTCTTCAAACACCGCGGCCAGCCTGCATACAGGCAACCAACTCTTCTAAGGCAGCCAGCCGAGAGCACCCACTGCTCTCTATTAAATCTATCGTCTTCCGTTGGCGACTTCCTTGCACCTGCTGCCGCCCCTGGCTCCCAGAGTAATGGGCAACTTGATGACTGTAGCAGTGCCAACCTGACTGGCAGCTGAACATCTCCGAAGCAACCAACCAGTGTTGACAGGGTGCAAACCCCCATAGCACTCCCGGCATCATCAACATGTGAAAAGAAACTCCTCCCAAAAATCCTTCACTCTCCTAGGAGTCCTTTTGTAAAACTTGACAGCATTGGTAAATGATGCAGCTGAAACCAGCGTCATCGATTTGCAACCTGGCCTCAAAAGAACACCTGTGATCATCTTCCTTCCTGTTGAAGGCACCGGGTGCCCGACTGATGGACCGCATGGCCGGGGCCTCCACAAAGTGAAACCTCGCCCATGGGATTCCAAGGCATGAGGTGCCAATTGATATGTGGTTCCGCAACCTGATCTCTCCTTGACGATGTTTGGCACATACCCCCTTAAACTGTCCTGTCCTTGCCTTTTCTTACTTCCCCGCACTTGTCTTAAATTGGAAGGCAGCCCAAACCTCCAAACCACCAACCCAAACGACACTGCGTGGCCCCGACTGAGCCTCAGACCACTTTCTAGGAACAAAGGCGCAGTCCCCGGCCTCCATCGTCATATTCCACCACCTGCAGAAACAAAATGGACGTGGCACTGAAGATGGAACGCGAGAGAAAATTGAGCCGAGACTCGTGAATGATGGCCGCAGATATACTTGGCTTGGCCTAACCTCACTGCCCAGCCCATATCTGTCCATTTCCTGAAAAACTCCAGTCTTCCATGGTTGCTACCCCCATGGGGCTATCGCAAAGCGTACTCAAATCAGACGCCTCTTGAAGTCTGTGCTCGGAAAGGTCAACATGGGTGCGTACAGTCATACACCAAGTTCAAGCACAAAGAAGCACATGGATCTGGATCTGGAATTCAGCAGGTAAGCCTTGTGTCTCAAGGAAGCATGACAATTCAGCTCGCCTGAGCTTCTGCCAGCCAGGGTACTTATCCAAGTCAACCTGGAGGCAAATCAAAGGCAAGAAAGTAAGGAGAGGACCAGTGCAAACGTGAGCCATGGTCAAAGAACCTTCTTTTGGGTGCTGTGAAGCGCGGATGCATGACCATTTTTGCATTGGGCCGCCACACTGACCTCACTTCATGAGCAGCACGTGCTCTCATCATGACGAACAAATGCCACACAAAATTGACGTTAGATCCTTGCATGAGCCGGTGTTGTGGAAAACTTCTGCGTTACTGGTCGAAACAGCGTCATATGATTCATATGTGTTCGAATCGTCGGTGCCAAAAGCGCACGAGAGTTCTGAACAAAAACCCTTTCCTGGTATGTATTCCATGTCTCTAGTGGGTCATCGGTTTGCTGGACATCATAAGTTCAATTTGATTCCGGCCCAAAGCCCAACAAGGCGTGGGCTCTTTTGCAGTTGGTCAATCAGAGTTGCGACAATTATGCGGAATTACCAGCTCCATGGCTGGGCTTCTCGCGAGAGCCGGCTGGATCTCTCTTGAATGGACTGTACCGAATAATTCCCCCAGTGCGGCTGCGCAACAGAGTCTCACAGAATGCACTCGGCCCCTCGCGTCATCCACGTCAATCTTACCCGCATAATTGCCATACCTTAGCCGGAAGTCACAGGGCAATGGCACGAAACGGCTGCTGAAATGAGCGACCCAACAAAAATTCCGCCATCCCGGGCCACTCGCTAAAGACTGACCCCCACAACGGTCCAACTCTGGTCTCCTCAAGTGTGGATTCTGAAGTGCATCCAGGCGTCGCATCCTTGAAGGCCGGGTCCTCAACGTTACGCGGCCTGACATGCCTGCTAGTAGCTAGCCTTCTCCCTGAACCTGCGCCCATCCATCCCTGGTTGTGGCATGCACGGTTTAGTGGCAAGGGCTCCCTCCAAAATATTGGCGGCTGTCCTTCTCCGCCTCCTTCTCTGCCCACACCCATCCCATGCTCCTGCCGTGTGCTGAGGAATTGTGACTTGGCGCAGGCATGCGATAGGAAATCATGTATCTCCTTCGCATGATCGGCGCAGAAGACTCCCACAGAATCCAGTCCTGCGGCGATTGCTTTACGTCTCGCGAGGCAGCATTTCCAGCCCCTTGCCCCCTCAAAAACAGAAATTGATACCAATTTGTTTCATCATCGCAAGGAGGTGGAGGAACTAAATAGCAACATACTCCCGAATAAAGCTAAACCTTCGTTGCCCCTAGAGAATTGCCTGACCATCCCCAATCCTATAGTTCGACCCAATCCAGCCCTTCCTCGGCTGGGCCCCACTGCAAACCCCCCAACCACACACTTTAGGATGTCCGGGTCATGACTATTCATCATTTCAGGCCTTCTCAAAAAAAAAAAAAAAAACATCCTTAAACAAAAGGCAAATGTACATTCCACATGTTACATAGCATGCCAGGGCGCATTCACCCACAGGCAACACCAAGCGGAGGGTCAGCGAGGGCCGCTCCTTCTGCCCGGCAAACATGCAATGGATGTTGTCCTGCCAGGGTGGGTCACCTCGCGCCTTGCCACCCCAGACCTGTGCCAGAGATGCTCAGGCATGCCGGAAGAAGCACGGCTGACCTTTGCCCTCCATGGGGACCATCCAACATCTCGGCCCATCCATCCTGACTCGGGCTGTCCTGCCCGTCTTGATGAATCACAGACTTGGTACTCCCGCTGCTCATCCAAAGCACCGTGGCAGCCTCAACCGGGCAGCTCTTGGAAGGACAACTTGTGGGGGGGGGGGGGGCCTGCATGATGCCCGCTCATCAGCCAGACAAGCCTACAGCCACCTGCATCACTGCCCAGATCTCCAGCACGCCTGTATACGCTCTAAATGCGATCTCAGCCCACCGCCAGCTTGCGAAAGTAGCCCCCGCAGTTCATGACTGGAAGCATGTACACCTGGCACCCGAAGTGAAGGCACACGTGCAAAACGTCAGCTGTCGCGCCTGTCAACATGAACCAAGATGCAAACGGAAGCTTGAAATATTGTGAAATAGCTCAATAACCATCCTAAAGCAGGCAGCATGATATACTCAAACACCATCCTGCCAGTCAACATGTCCCATCACAGCACTGCGGCCATTTCGTGGTTGGGGAAAGTTGGGGTACGGCGTTGACAGCACCACCTGGTCCCATTGAAATCATCTCCATCTTTAGCCCACCGCATCCCCTAGCTTCACGTAGAAATATCAATTTGCATTTCGTCAAAGCTGACGGCGGCTTTCTTGTGGGACAAGCCCACCACAAAAGATAAAGTGCGAAGACTTCACCGACATGGAAGTCCAGCTTGTCTTCGAGCCCGCAGATTCAGCCAACCACCTCTTTGAACAGGGTTACCACTATTGGCTGCTCTTTCAGCAGAGTTAGGCTTCCAACATTCGAGCAACAGCTTGGCCCTGCCTCCTGTCCCAGAGTTTCTGGTGTTGTGGCCGTTGAGTAAAGTCTTAGCATGCTGGATGCGGCAACCACCACGTGAAACCATGCCGGTCGTGTTCTGGCAGCAGCCCGTCTTTCGCTTTCTGCGAGCTTGAAGCGACCGAAGCGGCTTGCATCGGCCGAGTTTCCACTCCGAGGCTGGAGCTCCGAGCTGTTGTATCTCCTCAGAAACCTGACGGCAGTGGCCTTCAGGAACCCGAGTTGTAAGGCCCGTAAGGCTTGGCCCCGCGTTTGGCCAGCCAGAACAGCGGCAGACATGCGCAAATTTCTCACACGCATCTACAAACAAAGAACATGTAGCAGCACATTTGCATGCACATAAATGACAAAGCAACGCAAGAAATAACAAGAGAACCATACCTTCCTTCAAATGCGGTAATACCAAAGAAGTGGATCCATTATTTGCACCCCTCTCCTCCCAAGACTTCTCTGCTCAGGCAATGAGGCCAGGGCTTTCGCAATGTCCAGTCTTCATGCGGATACTTGGTCCTGCGCGGGCCATGAAGAAGTTGGACTGCAAGCTTATCATGAAATCAGGACGTGATTCGGGGTGAAAAGATACGGTAGAACATGTAGGCCTCTCCGGCCTCACCCAAGAACCCCTGGTGGATCCTTGTGTTATGCTGTGGATCCGTAACTGGCCAAGTTGCTGCGAAGCACCTGCTAACCAAGACCAACAGGCACTCAGTTCCCAGATCACTGAGCTCCCGCCCGCAAGCTTCAAAGGGTAGAGTGCGAAATGGCCTGAAACTGGGCTCCCAAGCCTTGTCCAATCCTTTGGCGTTTGCTGTCGCGTCCGTTGCCTTTTTTCTTCGCATCTCTGGGTGGCTCAAGTGAAGTTACTGTCCTTGTGCAGCTTGATGTGTCGGACCCGCCTGGCATGAGCCTGCCAGGGCTGGCCTCAGCTCCGCTGTGGGGCAATCCAGTTTCCGGCAATTGCGCCAAGGCCGCACAGCCGGGCGTAAAAAGTGACAAGAGTGGTCGCGGCAGTCCCCGAAAAGCAGCTCGGCAGATCTTTGCACTGGCATCCCTCGCATATGTTCCAAGAAGTGGGAAGGATGCCTCTGCCGAGCCAAGGATGCTTTTTGGCAACATGTGGCCTCTGAAGGCGCTTCATCAAATAGTCCGTTTGAAACCACAGGACTTGTAGATACTTCAGTGTAGATTCGGGCCGGTTGCTTTGACAGCCAAAAGGTCATTCCAGCACATGGGCTTTCCGAGGGCGAGCTATATGGGCCGCGGGAGTTTAATGCGAAGCTCAAAGGAAGCGGTAGGTCGCAGCTGGGGTGTTGAGTCTGTCTGACGGGCTGCGAAAAACGCACTGATTGTGCACAGCGTGGCTTAGACGTGAGCTTACCGTTTCTCTGTTTTGCAGCTCGCATCAGGCAATCTCCCACCCCGGGTGCTGCATATGCAAGGCTTCACTCCAAGCACCTGAAACGTGCGATGCCTTGGCGCTGGCAACGCTGTGCCCACCGCCCTGCAAAAGCAATGTGATGTGTTGCGAAGCGCAGTGGAAGGCGACAGCTTGCCCCTGGCAAATTCAAATACTCCTTGCAAAGAAAACGAAAGCATTTTTTGCCCATGAAATTGCTCATGGGGTGTGCCGAATCCGGCAGGCATGCACATAATCAGAGCTTCTCTGTACTGGGACCCATGAAAGGGAATGCGCATACTCGTTGAGGTGTCTTGATCATGGAGCACCTTTGCCTGCTTTCCCCGAAGCAGTGCATGTGCTGCAAGCACAAGAGCAGCATTGAGGAGGGAGGGCCTACATGACGCTCAAATCTAAACGACGTATGAGCAGGCCGGAGATCACAGGCCGCCTGCTTGTTGTGCTAGCTAGCTGCTCATAACATAGCCTGGTCGCCTAACCTACAGGCTGGCAAGGCGAACAAACCCGTGACCAATAAACTTCATTGGACAGACAGAGGCCGAGAGAGACAGAGACAGAGACAAAGACAGAGACAGACACAGACAGGCAGGCACAGTGATAAAGCAAGCAATCAAGCCAGCAAGCAAGCAAAAAAGCAAAGAAAGGAAGCAAGGAAGCAAGGAAGCAAGGAAGCAAGGAAGCAAGGAAGCAAGGAAGCAAGGAAGCAAGGAAGCAAGGAAGCAAGGAAGCAAGGAAGCAAGGAAGCAAGGAAGCAAGGAAGCAAGGAAGCAAGGAAGCAAGGAAGCAAGGAAGCAAGGAAGCAAGCAAGCAAGCAAGGAAGCAAGGAAGCAAGCAAGAAAGCAAGGAAGCAAGGAAGCAAGGAAGCAAGGAAGCAAGGAAGCAAGCAAGGAAGCAAGGAAGCAAGGAAGCAAGGAAGCAAGGAAGCAAGGAAGCAAGGAAGCAAGGAAGCAAGCAAGCAAGGAAGCAAGGAAGCAAGGAAGCAAGGAAGCAAGGAAGCAAGGAAGCAAGGAAGCAAGGAAGCAAGGAAGCAAGGAAGCAAGGAAGCAAGGAAGCAAGGAAGCAAGGAAGCAAGGAAGCAAGGAAGCAAGGAAGCAAGGAAGCAAGGAAGCAAGGAAGCAAGAAAGCAAGGAAGCAAGGAAGCAAGGAAGCAAGGAAGCAAGGAAGCAAGGAAGCAAGGAAGCAAGGAAGCAAGGAAGCAAGGAAGCAAGCAAGCAAGCAAGCAAGCAAGCAAGCAAGCAAGCAAGCAAGCAAGCAAGCAAGACGCAAAGCAAAGCAAACAAAAGCAAAGCAAACAAAAGCAAACAAAAGCAATGCAAGGCAAGCAAACAAAACAAGCAAACAAGCAAGCAACTGATCCAAACAGCAAGCGAGCGAGCGAGCAACCACGCATACACGCAAACAAACAAACAAACAAGCAAACAACCAAACAAACAAACCAACAAACCAACGAACAAACAAACACACAAACAAACAAAACAAGAACACGGAGACACACACAAACAAACAAACAAACAAGCACACAAACAAACAAAAAAAGAACACGGAGACACACACGAACAAACAAACAAACAAACAAACAAACAAACAAACAAAGAAAGAAAGAGAGAAAGAAAGAAAGAAAGAAAGAAAGAAAGAAAGAAAGAAAGAAAGAAAGAAAGAAAGAAAGAAAGAAAGAAAGAAACCAACAAACAAACAAGCAAGCAAGCAAACAAACAAAACACACAAACAAACACACAAACACACAAACAAACAAACAAACAAACAAGCAGACAGACAAACAGACAGGCAGTCAGGCAGTCAGGCAAACAAGCAAACAAACAGACCGACAAACAAGATACAACAAACAAGCCAAGACCCCCCCCCAAAAAAAAAAATGAACAAACACAAGCCAGCAACAAACCCAAACCAAAAAACAGAAAACAGGCAAGCCAAAACAAACCCGAACAAACCATACAAACGGAACCGACTTCCCTGCAGCTTTCTTAATACAGTTTGAATTAGAGTCAATGTACCACTATGACTATGACCCAACCTGGAAGCTCTGACCACAGCTCGGAGCCTCTCTGAGACTCTCGGCAAGCTCAGTCACTGCCAGGCAGTTGCCCATGCGCCAACTCCGCTTAAGCGCATGCCCTTACTTTTGCCTGAGCGACACAAGCTGATGGCGCACTGGCAACTGCCCGATATACGCGAAGTTTACGAATGGCCGACACGGCCCTCCAGAGTAACTAAACATGCTGGGCTGCGTGGGGAGGTTACCTCACAGCAGAACGCTTACGTATGAAGCTGACCCAGCTGGCATCTCTACTTCTCCCGCATCACGGTGACTTCTGGCTGACCTCCAACATCGTACGATGCGGGCGCGCGGTCTTGTTTGGCTGTGCAGGTCTAAACCTTGTGGCTGAACGGTCCGAATGATTGGTAACGCCTTTGGCTCCAACCCCCACGTGCGATGGAGAAAGCTTGTCCTCCCAAGGGAATGTGGAGTGGGCCCATGGCTTCTGTCAAACAAGGTCCCCTCACCAAATATGCACGCGTTTGTACGCCCTGCCTTGAACAAAATAGCTAACTGAATACGGCGCAATGTTTTGGGTCTGCTGCCCCTGCCGCAGACTTGGCATCCCTATTGGTTGTTGACAATGCGTGCGACCCCTCCGTACACGTCCCAAGGCCAACATGACTGCCAAGGCATTGCAAACACCTTGGGCCATTTTGAGGAACCACAACCCCATGAGGTTCGTACGAACTAGTGCCAAGATCCAACCAATTTGGAAACTTGTTCAACTCGTGCGAGTCCCTTGTCCCCTTTTCATGCCAAACGGCCCCGCGAGCTCCCTGCCTCCCGGGTGCTTGGCTTTTCCCAAGAGCTTTTGCGTAGCTGTATCGTCTGGCTTCTGCGTCAGCAGCACCTGCTGGACGCAGCAGCCAATTGACATGCCCACTCCCTCCGCCCTGAAGAAATGCATGCTCTGGGGTACAGTGCCCGAAGGTTCTCAAGCATGTGAGCTGGTAAGGGCTTGAAACATCTTGAAACACACAATATTCATGCACAGTATTCATACATTGCATGCCTAGAGGAGACGCACCTCTATACAAATGATGCAAACACAGACAAAGCAACAGACGTGAGGTAGGCAGGGCTGTGGAGATGTTATGCAAGTGTGGTGCATCCACATTTTCCACGACAAGGTCCTCACGACTCCTGCAAATGCAGTTATGTTTGGCAGCTGGAGCAAGCAATACCCCTGGACGATTGCTTCTTCACCACCAGGTTTGCTGGAAGCAGGAATTACACAGCTGAAAGTTACGTCGGCACACATTCCTTCATACGCAGCCACACGCGATCATTTTTCTCACAGTTTTAAGCCGTATTCATCTTCATGTATGAAAAAGTTCATCAGATATGTTTACTGTTTAAGGTTGCCGCTTTCTGGCAGAGGCCGCAGGCCAAATCGCTACCCGTTCCTGGTGGAAAAAGATGCGACACATAGCGTCACTATGCAACACCCTGTAAATACGTTGACTGCACAGCAGCCTGGATTGAATCCCTGCAATGACCCAGTAAATCCCCAGTCTGTGAAAGCAGGGTCAAACATCAACGCATCTTCCAAAAAAAGGGGAACCCTGCTACATGCTTGGTCGATGCTTGCCTTTTGGCCCCGAAGCGAAGAATGACGTGGAACTTCGAACAACTTTCAGTCCTTTCGGGTCAGGGTGCTGAACTTTTCACCCATAGCAAATCCAAGCCGGTTGATCACAGGACACCGCCTCGCAAAGCTCCACGCACTCCGGGAAGCGTGCGCTCCTTAGTCGGAGCTCAAGTGAGCAAACCTGAACATTGCCCGATGATGGAGAAGGTACCTGTCGGTGTTGCATTGTTCTTTGGATTTTTCACATCAATGATAAATAAATCCTCATGCCTGTCAAACATGTCTTTGCAATGATGAGTACATAGCAAACCATCGGTAGCGTATACGTCGGCATCCAAGAGACAAGTGAAGCGCCACTACATGAGCTGCGGAAGATATTGGCTACATGGTTGAATGGTCGGCTGTCAGGGTATGGGTAAAGCCTAGAAACTGGAAGGAGAGGTGTTTTCAAGTCGAATGCTGCTGCCGTGGGTAACTCTTGTCCGGGCAAGGAGCTTGTCGAACGTCTAAACTTATATCTCGACATCACAGCTTCACCGAATGCTGTTCTGGCGTCATACCAGAGAAGTACATGGCAGTTGAAACTGCCCTCACACATACAAATCTGTTTGATGAGTTGTATCAGCTAGCTATCTACGCGGGAACCAGACAGCGAGCCCAAATCATCAAGTAAGGATCAACAAAGGTGTTAGCACTCGCTTTATCAACCCTACAGCAGCCGTGGCTTTGCAAATGAATCAAGCAAAGCCAGCAGATATGATCACGCTAATCGATGGTTCACGCTAATCCCACTTCAGCATTTCCCGTGCCAAGCTGCTGATATGCCTCTAGAGCAGCCTCGTACCTCAGATTGTCGCATTCCAAAGTTTTGGGCTGCACAACCACCAGAACCACCGTTTAACAATTCAACTGGTCGTGTCAATAGGTGCCTTAGAAAATGTATGTCGAAAAGAGCAATCGAAGTCAGCACCTTTGGACCTTCAGCGAAGCGGCAGGTGGGCAACTTCCTTTTGCTCTTGGGTGACCTGCAAAGGGCGAGGCTTGCATGCAGCGAAACGTTTGGCACACAGACCCGAAAATGAAACTCGAAGGCATGCATGGCCTCGCAACTTAAACCAGCAAAACAAATTAACAGCCCGGCATTGGATGTGAGGCTACAAGTCTCGAGTATCGTATGCCGGCGCCTGGTCGCACATCAAATGTGCCCTTGGGGACAGTGTCGAACTTGGCCAGCCTCAGCACACCCGCCGGCACACTGGGCTGGAGGTTTTCTAATGGCATCTGTCCTCTTGTGGGGCAAAAGGTGTTGATCGCTTGGCTCAGCAGCCAATGATTGGCAGTCTAGCTGCCAAACTGAACCTCACATCTGCACTGCAAATGTTTGGAAAGCTTCGGCTTGCCCCTCCACCCGCCCAAAGACTACAATGTGATCGGGGGAGGGAGGTAGTTTGGGCGTGCTGCAAGTGCCTGACAAGAAGCCGCTGGACGTGGGAGACACATAGTACCTGAAACCTGTCAGGGCGACTGACTCAAGCAGTCATGCCAACTGCGACAAGCCTCAAGGGTCCTTTCGGCTGGATTTGACACAAGATCTGGGAAACAGGTGGTATTAAAATCAATGTTCATAATGTTCAGAAAACATGTTTTTACAAGATTGTTCGTTGCTTAAGGGGCAACGCCCCTCTGCGCCTCGCGAGCCTGCCGGGGAGGGCGAAGGGATGGCCCAGTAGTGGGACGCCGAGGCCGCGGTGCTCGTGGCGCCGCCGCCGTACGTGCGGCTGCTTCGGTCCCCGGCGGTGGTGCGGTCCTCGAGTGCTCGGCTCCGGCCCTATTTGCAAGAGACTTCATCAGAAGATTGGCGGGGATTCATGTAAGTAGAGATTTGGCCACATGTCCCACAATGTTCCGGCTGGGGGCGGCCCTCTGAGAGATTGAAGCGGAATCCCTCTACCTCGGCTTGCTACATGCCAAAACCAACTTGGACGAAGAACATAATGTCGGGTAGCGATTGGTAAATGGGGAGGCAATTCAATTCAGAAACGTTTTCCCCAAAATTGTTCCCCACCCTGCGCAAATAAAGGGGGAGGGAAGGAAATGCATAAAAGCGCTTGATGCCCCAGTACTGGACGAGCACAAAGCAATACAAGTACTACAACAATTCTAAGCTGAGATTACAACTCCGACTCCCTAAATTGCTTTTAGGTTGTTCCCCGTTGACCTCCCCCCCCCCATCCAATTTGTATGGGGGGACCTCTTTACTAATTGCAGAGAAGCTGGCAACTTGAAAAGCAACCAGCAACAAATGACGCTTCCAAGGTCGGCTTTAGCTCCTTGGGCTTGTCACGAGCAAGCTGGGTACGTCAAAACGGGGACCTTTTTCAACGGTCCCCTTCCCCTGTGAAACCTTCCAAGACGGCCCCAGGTTTGACGCCTCAGCTACATCAGCTACATCAGCTACATCAGCTACATCAGCTACATCAACTGCCTGCCAAGGTCGACCAAGGCTCTCCAGGAGTGGTCCGATCCTCAGGGCTCAAAGGCTGGGATCGGCCCATGATCGCCACGGAGGGCGTGCTGTCGTAGGAGTGGTTCCGGCAGCCGTACCTGCCGGGTTTCCAAGAACGTGCCGGGGTCTGGAATGCTGTCACGAAGAAATTTCAATGCCCTTCTTTGCCTCTTGTCAGCAGAGAACATCTCTGCTTGGTTGGCCAGCTCCCTGTCAGGTGTTTGCACTTGACGCGGGGGGAGGGCGGGGTTCACAACAAATGGGATTGCTCGCATGGGCGAACTTGGTGTATCATCCCAGCAAGGTATTGGGGGAGCAGGGATGTTTGATGGACACCTATTTGGGAGGCCCAAGCCAAGCAAACAAGCCGGCACCACGGCACCAATCAAGCCAGGCCCCCAAAAGTGGCTGGACACCGGTCGCGCCTGCTGGTCAGCAGCTGTGGCAGCTGGGGGCCCGTCTTCGGCTCAGGCGAAGGGTCTGGCCCCACGTCCGAGAAAGTCAGCGGGCCCTTCTTCCGCGCGGTGCGGAAGTCCGGCAACCTGAGGTCTCAGGGCGAGATAGGGGCAAGCATGTTTGCCCTGCATGGAGGCAGCACCTCCACGTCAGTTGAAAGAGCGCTTGGCACATGTTGGCAGATTTGGGACTCGGCAAGCCTTCAACGAATACATATATACATATATATAACCCGTCAGCACGAATATAATATCAACACATCAAGATCTCGAACTTCCAACGTCCCTCCCGTCTCCAGCCTCAAACCTGGGTTGCGCAGATCTTCCGGCAGATCCATGCTGACGCTGGAATCGGAGGTCCAGTACGCGCTCTTCTGAGCAGCGGGGCCCGGCTCGTCACAGGGTGGGCTGCAGCCCAGGTTGTCCCGGCCCATGACCTGCCAAGAGAAAGCGCGCATGGCACTGAAAGCCGACAGTAATTTTGCTTGCGCTTGCGCTTGTGTCTGTGGTTGTGTGGTTGTGTGCTTGTGTGCTTGTGTTGGTGATTGTGCTTGTGTGCATGTGTGCATGTCAATGTGTGCTTGTATGCCTGTGTGCCTGTGTGCCTGTGTGTGTGTGCTTGTGTGTGCTTGTGTGTGTGCTTGTGTGTGTGCTTGTGTGTGCTTGTGTGTGCTTGTGTGTGCTTGTGTGTGCTTATGTGTGCTTCTGGGTGCTTGTGGGTGCTTGTGCGTAAGGTGCGTGCGTGCGCGCGCGCGGGCGTGCGGGCGTGCGGTCGTGCGAGCGTGCGGGCGTGCGAGCGTGCGGGCGTGCGGGCGAGAGTGCGTGCAAGCGTGCGTGCGTGCGTAGTTTGGTTTGTACGTGCGTGCGTGCG
>CAUJNA010000294.1:81382-103882 GCA_963377175.1 Effrenium voratum
TCTGTGTGTCTGTGTGTCTGTGTGTCTGTGTGTCTATGTGTCTGTGTGTCTGTGTGTCTGTGTGTCTGTGTGTCTGTGTGTCTGTGTGTCTGTGTGTCTGTGTGTCTGTGTGTCTGTGTGTCTGTGTGTCTGCGTGTCTGTGTGTCTGTGTGTCTGTGTCTGTGTCGTGTGTCTGTGTCTGTGTCTGTGTCTGTGTCTGTGTCTGTGTCTGTGTCTGTGCCTGTGCCTGTGCCTGTGCCTGTGCCTGTGCCTGTGCCTGTGCCTGTGCCTGTGCCTGTGCCTGTGCCTGTGCCTGTGCCTGTGCCTGTGCCTGTGCCTGTGCCTGTGCCTGTGCCTGTGCCTGTGCCTGTGCCTGTGCCTGTGCCTGTGCCTGTGCCTGTGCCTGTGCCTGTGCCTGTGCCTGTGCCTGTGCCTGTGCCTGTGTCTGTGTCTGTGTCTGTGTCTGTGTCTGTGTCTGTGTCTGTGTCTGTGTCTGTGTCTGTGTCTGTGTCTGTGTCTGTGTGTGTGGGTGGGTGTGGGTGTGGGTGTGGGTGTGGGTGTGGGTGCGGGTGCGGGTGCGGGTGCGGGTGCGGGTGCGGGTGCGGGTGCGGGTGCGGGTGCGGGTGCGTGCGTGCGTGGGTGGGTGGGTGGGTGGGTGTGTGTGTGTGTGTGTGTGTCGGTGTGGGTGTGGGTGTGCGTGTGCGTCTCCGTGTGCGTGTGCGCGCGTGTGCGTGGGCGCGTTTGTGTTGGTGTGTGTGTGTGTGGTGTGTTTGTGTGTGTGTGTGTGTTTGTGTTTGTGTTAGTGTTTGTGCTTGTGTTTGTGTTTGTGTTTGTGTTTGTGTTTGTGTTTGTGTTTGTGCTTGTGCTTGTGCTTGTGCTTGTGTTTGTGTTTGTGGTTGTGTTTGTGTTTGTGTTTGTGTTTGTGTATTTGTGTGCTTGTATGCTTGTGTGCTTGTGCGCTTGTGTCTTTGTGTGCTTGTGTGTGTGTGTGTGCTTGAATGTGTGTGTGTGTGTGTGCTTGTGTGTGCTTGTCTGCGCGCGTGAATGCGTGAATTCGTGCGCGCGCGCGCGCGCGCGTGGGCGTGGGCGTGTACTTTTGCGTGGGTGTGGGTGCGGGTGTGGGTGTGGGTGTGAGTGTGGGTGTGGGTGTGAGTGGGTGTGTGGGTGTGTGTGTGTGTGTGTTTGTGTGGGTGTGTTTGTTTCTGTGTGTCTCTGTGTTTGTGTGTGTGTGTGTGCGCGTGTGTGCGTCTGCGCGCGCGTGCGTGGGTGCGCGTGTGTGCGTGTGCGCATGTGCGCGTGCAGGCGTGCGGGTGCGGGGGGGCGCGAGTGCGCGCGCGTTTGTGCGCGCGGGCTTGCAGGCGTGCGTGCGTGCCTGCGTGCGTGTGTGGGTGTCTGAGTTTGCGCGTGCGCTTTGCTGCCATCGAGGTATGGTGCTGGCAAGTGAGGTATGTCATGCATGTGGACATCCGTTGGCTTGGCTTCAGAGGTTGCAATGGTACTGCATGTCACTCCTGGCCCAAGAGCTATCGCAGGGACCCGAGCCATGCAACATACCCACTGACATCTGCATTAAACGAGTGGTTGCTGAGGCACAAGGTTAGAGAGCACGGGAAAACTCAACGTGCAACATACCAAGCAAAGATCCTGTGCTGGACTGCTCGTAGGGAGGCGGGAGTTGTTGTGAGAATGCGAAAGTGCTGCCGGGTAGGGTCATGGAGACTGAGCTTAGTCTGCATCGTTTTTGCCTTGCTTCGTGTCTTCCAATCGGGCCAGGAGCCACCATGCATCCCTCAGCCTAATCATCTACCAACAGAGATACGAGCAGTTTCCCAATGACCTCCAAGTAGTTAGAGCCCGTGGCAGCGCAAAGTGGCATCCTACGACCCTTGACAGTTGCCCCTCTGTGGAATTCATGGGGAGTTCCGTTTCCACCGGAGCTACAAATGGGACTTGAATCCACTCCTCTATATAGATTGTTGCTTTAGTTGCCAGAACTTGTCGGCAAGGCACGAGCATTCGCTCCTGAGCTTAGCCTTACAAAAGCCACGGCATCTGCGCAACCGTCCAGGCGCAACGGCGGTGGCAGCTGCAGCCTGTTACCTATTTGTTGCAGCGGCTCCACTCAACCAATCAGCCAGACCATTTGGAAGGAAGGTGTCATCGAACGAGAAAAGCAAACGCTTGCAGCAAGCAACTGCTCTTGTCCTGGTTTTCTGTCTTTTCTTGTTCTCTGTTGCCCTTGTCTTTTGCGGAGGGCCGGGAAGGTAAGGCACTTGGTGCGTCAGTTGCACAAAGCAGTCACACGTGTTGCACGCCTCGAAGACGGCCGTGGTTTCTTGACGACCCTTCACTTGGAGGTGGTCGATCTTGCGGCAAACTAAGCTGTGCGTCTTGCTGAAGGTCTCCTCGGAACACCTGTGAAGCGAAAAGGGGCACCGATGCAATGCCAACATATGCACTACGTGAGGCACAACCGCAACGCAAACCTAAGCGATGTGGACCAGCACCCCAGGTAGCCTCAGAACCTCACTTTTTACAATGGTCCAAGAGAAATCCAAGAGAGTCCACCTCCAATATGAGGGCACGGGCAACAAATTCGGGCAAAGAAAAAGCTGAGGCCTGCCGGCTCGGCCTTTAGTGAAACACGGTTCAAAGACTAGCTCCGCTGGGGGGGGGGGGGGGGACCGCGGAGAACGGTGGCATGTGGCTTTCTAACTTGCGAGTTTCATGTTAGCTTGTCCCTTGCACTCACATGTGGCGTGTGAGTGCAACTGAACAGTGAAAATGAAACTCGCAAACTCACTCACTCACTCACTCACTCACTCACTCACCCACCCACTCACTCACTCACTCACTCACTCACTCACTCACTCACTCTCTCCCTCTCTCTCTCTCTCTCTCTGAGCAAATTGGAAGGAACGATTCGGTTTGGACGATGGATATGGAAGTTTCAAGTCATTCACACGGGCTGGCTACAGACCATGTCTTGTATCTCTTCCGGGGCACTTTCTGACTCTGAGACCCGAGCATTACGTCGACATCGTAGAATTTGCAGAGGCCCTGCAGGCGGCTCGCCAGATTCATTGCATCGCCGATGCAGCCGAACTTCATCTTCATGTTGCTTCCGATGCATCCGCACAGCACCTGCGCTTTTGAGGTGACACCCTCGCATGATCTTTGCGGGATGTGCCCAACTTCCAGGGGCCCTTTGTGGCAGGGAACCTTCCCTGGTGGGGTGGAGGGGCTGGGTGCGAAACGGCTGCCAGTCACAGCAAATCTGGAGGGCCAAGTCTGGCACAACAATGCCTAATAAAGTGATTCTCTGAGTGAGGCTCCGTTGTTCCCTTGAAGGCCAGCGTTGGGTCCAGGATACCGGGTGGAAGGATGCCCCTTTGAGAAGCTTATTTGAGTTAGCTCTGTTCACCACTGAGGACGGAAATCCTTTTCCCAGAAACCGGGGGCGGGGCACTTTTGAGTCACGGCCCTGGCCCCTGGGTGGCAAGGCCTCGCCAGTATGAATACCAACGCTCAGGCGAAGCTGAAGATCTTGGCCTGAGACCGTACGACGGGGCCAGGGGGCCACACCGTTTGCCAACAAGAATCGGGAATTACACAGAACAAGTTAGAACTTCAGAGAGGATCCAAGTTGTCCAAGTCGCCTGCTGGATGATGGGATCTTAGCCCGCTGGAATCTCAGGCAATGGGTATGATGGATGCAGTCTTAGCCTGTGGAACGTCTCAAGAACGTTGCGCGACGGTTCAGAGGGTGGGGCACTCCCCGTATTACTTCTCCCGTTCTCGAAGGAGATCCCGCCCCCCCCCCCGCCCCCATTTTGATACATTCCTAAATCTTGAGCGTGCGCATTGTCCTGCGCTGGAAAGTCTTGCGGCTTCCCAATTCCTGCCATTTGCCATCCTGCAAGCATTTTGCCACACCTCCCGCATGGAAGGTGACAAAAGCATAAGAAAACTTGGGGCCCGGGCCGAGCCAGCCGGCGTCAGCCAGCTCTTCCCGCAGCAAGGACATCGCCTGCACACATCGAATAGCCCAACCACCCCCCCAATGATCAAGGGTGACGAATCGAGCATGCCTCCACCACAACATAGGGACATATTGGGACGTATTGGGACATATTGGGACGTATTGAGACGCAGGGACATGGGGCGCCCCGGAGAATTTGACGTGACCACCTCCGGCTTTGAGGAACATCTCAATGGCAACAGCGTATGAGCGGTTTCCGCAGTCGTGACATCGGAAAACACTCGCAGCTCAACGTGAGATTTGAACTTCCAGATCTTCCTTTCCTCTACACACGTACATGTGGAATACCTTGAGCGCTACACCAGCAAAGAACAAGGAAAAGCATTATGTCACCAAAAGCAACCTCTTCTTTCGCTCTTTCTAGTCAGGGAACCACGTGGAAGTACCCATGCCACTATATACAGCATTGGCCTTTGCTAATCGCGTCTACGCCTGAAGCAAAATAGCGCGCCCTCTTCAATGTAGCACATGACAGCTTTGATGAACCGAAAGGGAGAAAACCAAAAGCAATGCAAGCACACCGAAAGGAGCTCGCAACAACTCCTACTCCCCAAGCCTTCCTGGCTGTCGCTCAGCCCGGCACACCCACCCGGCAAGGCCTCCGCCCCGCACCCGCCTTCCGTTGAGCGAGGCCTGCCTCGCAAGCAGCTGCCGCATGGTCTGGGACGCTGTTGGAAGCATTCCAGTACACCAGCAGCCCCTCATCAAGAATCTCACCTGAGAATGCGCGGCCGGGCCTGCACGTTCTTTCAAAACCAGACCTGGTGCGTCATAGCATCGGGAGACTGTGCAAGTTTGGTTTGGTCCAGGGCTGAGTCGTCATTTTGCGGTTAGTTCTTGCTGGAGGATATCTGGAAGCTCACATGAGGCTAGGATGAACGAGGCACGCCTGAGTTGTCCAAGGCACTTTAGGGGCCACATCATACTATCAGGGTGAGGGCCATGAGTTCAAAAACGCCACCCCCATCCGCCCTCTTCAGATCGCTTGGCCCAGGGGCCGACAGAGCCGTGATACTGCTCCACGATGGAGGTCATTATTGTATGAAACCTTCGGTCAGGACGAGGCAAAGTCAATCATCCGAAATGGAGATGGCAATTGAGGCAACACCCCAGCCCAATTCTGCATGTTGGCCAGCAGGGCCCACCCCTTTCTAAACATGTTTAAGCTGCTAGTGTTTCAACAACCTCCTTTTGGTTTCCCTTTGGAGGGGCCAAGGATTGGTTGTTTGCAGTTTAAACAAATTTGGACCAAACCTGGCCATGCTGGCCGTGTGCCATACGCCGTGCCTAGTGATGACCTTCAGCATCCGGTCCTCGCTCAACCTCATGGTGGCGAAGTCCCGAATGCCCGTGAACATGATGGTGACCTGT
Source organism: Effrenium voratum (assembly GCA_963377175.1). Lineage (NCBI taxonomy): Eukaryota > Dinophyceae > Suessiales > Symbiodiniaceae > Effrenium > Effrenium voratum. The sequence continues at coordinate 86,775 of CAUJNA010000294.1, forward strand.
GGGCCGAGCACTGCGTTGATCTTGTTCTCAGCATTTAAAAGTGAACGGCCCTCTAGCAACGCAGAAGTCTTGACGCTCAGAAGAACTAACCGGCTCTGGGAGGAATGCTACGGAAACGTCGCAAGCGATGCTCTGTGTCGCGCAGCGGGAACAGGAGGACTCTGCTTCAAGTTTCCATTCATAACCTAGAGCCGCCCCAGCAGCACACTTGCCAACCCTCCTGAACGCCGCACCATCCAATGGGCGCAAGGCTCCAAGACACAAATAGCTTCAGAGCCTTGCCACAGCAACAAGCCCTAAGCTGAAGTGGGGAAACTTTCGGCTAGCACCTTCAATCCAATCAAACCATCACCCCCGCCTGGTGGCTTCAATCCAATTTGGCAAGGTCTAGGCGCCCGGCGCAGCGCTTGTCCACATGAGGCCGTGTCGCTCGGCGATCGTCACCGTAAACGATGCGTGTCACCACTTCCTGGTGAACCAAACATCCGGGGCCCGGCATGCCAGCACGCTACTGCCACATGAAGCCACACAGGCACACCGAACGCATGCACCTGGCCTTTGTCAACGTTGGTGCCTTCCAAAAAACTGTTTACTGGACTGTATTTCTTCAGGTTTCTACATCGTCGCATGCCTCATGCAAGCACAACTCTGTCGCCTCAGGGATGAAGTGGGAGAAGGCCCGGATGCCACACAGAAGCTTTCCTGAGATAGGTGAAAGCATGCCGCAAATCAGGGCCTCCGCTGGGTGAGCACCCATGGCGCCAACCGTCTTGGTGGTCAAGTGAACTCAACTGACTGTGCAGGGGTGCAAAACACTTCAATGCCTTTGGGAACTTTTGCTGCCATGTTGGAACAGTGCACTTGACGTTCTGCTTGCTGAAGGCAAGCAGTCTCCCACATAGCGCAGCTTTCGAATTTGGCCCATACAGAATAACGTGGAGGCTGAGCCCAAAACGTCCAAAAGGTAACGTGGCACCCGTACTGTCTCTTTTTGTTGGGATTCTCTCGAAAAAATAGGGATCGGGGAGCGCGACTTTGACAAAGCCGATGTTGGGAAAATTCACTGACTTAGAACCTTGCTGAGAAGCATCACCACACAATGACTTGCTGTTAGATTTCCGTGTGTTGGCACATGTGCTTAACATTAGGACCCATTCCGGGCCCAACAAAGTGTCTTTGTTTGAACCTATGTTGCGTGAAACCCCTCAAGCAAAAAAACAAAAAACAAAAAGCGATGCTCAGATTCGAACATTATCACCCGTCTTCTCGAAATGCACAGAAAAAGACCAACCCAGGCCATCTCTCACAGGTTCCATGTTAGTGGTTCCTGCTGTTTGACAGCCGGATGATCTCCAAATGGTACAGTCAAAGAACGTCCATGTCAGGTTCCATGTTGCACAAACCAAAACAGGACGCTACTCCCCTGCAAACTCGCACGGAACCCAAAAAGGGCTCCCCAAAAGGAGTTTCCTCTGCAAACAAGGGCTTTTGGGGTTACATGCCCACTGAGGGGAGCACAATACGGAATTCCCACGGAAGCCAAGAAGCAGCTACGTCCTACATCCATGTTTTCAACATGGGACCCGGCGCAGTGGTCTCTCCTTCTCAAAAAAAAAAACAAAAAAAAAACCTCCCAAACAAAAAGGGAGCCTCTAACCGATGATTGTTTGGGTTCCATGTTTACCTCAGAGGTACACGAGCCCAATTTGGAAATGCAAAAAGCAACAAATTGGCTGCCAAAAACACGTCAAGAGAGAATTATTGACATGGATGCTGTCCAGATTTTGAACGGCTTCAAATGATTTCAACGGTGGCACATCAACATAGAATTTGCCAGCAGTGGAATCCTTCATGGTTTGGAGGTCCATATTAAAAATAATCATGATTCTGCGCTCATGGGTACTAAGGCAAAAACGGACCAGACCAAGCCACTAACATAGACAGAGCGTCACAACATGTCACAACAAAACATTTGCTCTCAACATACAACCCGATGTTTGCTGATGCGTGTTTTTGAAGGGAGTTAAGCATGCTGTTGGAATCTCAAAACCACCAGTACATGGCTCCTTGTGAAAACCCGCGGCGGGCAGCTCCCACCACATCAGAATGGCATGCTTAGCTGCAGCGCTTCGCAAACAAGCACAGCAGTCCCAACACTCCCGCGTGGCTTGAGGGGTTTTCTCTTTTTTTCGGCCAAGGCTCGGAAGGCTCTCTGGAAGGCGGCGACATCTTTGATGCAAGGCCCCCCGCTGTGGAGCACGCAAAACTCCGGCAGAGTCCACTCAAAGCCGCCCAGGCGGTGCATGTTCATGCCTTACCCCGAAAGGAGCAAGGCCGCAAGGTGATGCAGTCGCCAAATGTTGGAGAAACCATCCATTTTAACCCAGGGACGGAAAAGTTCAACATAACGCACGCCAATGCACAGGCCTGTGGAGGCTAATGCTTCCGTGAATTGGGAAGCCTCCCTTGGACTCGTCGAGGACCAGCGCTAGGGGTGAAGTAAACCAAAACGTGCTGAGCATTTCAGGTGGTCCAAAAAGCGGGCCGTAATTTACTAATTTGCATAATGTTCTGCTACAAGATTCCTTTTGGTCGTGAATGAGGCCTGCAGCTCCGCGCTTATGTTTCGATTCCATCTTTAACCGCAAGGAATCGAATGGAACAAAACAGCTGCAGGCGGTGACGCACGGGGACACTTCCCCGTTCGCTCTTTTCAAGCTGAGCCCAGCTTTTGGGAGTTTCCCCGAAACAGCAGGAAATCAGTGAAGGTAGACTTTGCTGCGGATGTTGCAACTATGTGTCGGCTGCACGGCCAACCAGTGCACGTGCGTTCACCATTCGTTGTTCCATCCCCAATGGGGGATTTCTCTGTTGTTCAATTTTTGCTTGGGCTCCTGGGCTGCCCCCTATTAGCCAAAGGCCGCCCGGTCTGAGAAGCCATGCTGGCCAATGATCAAATCCATCTGCTGATGATGCGGCCGAAGCAGCCCTTATAGTTCACAGTGGTCCCCCCTCAAAACAAAGAAAAGCCCCGGACAGTACTGGCCAAGCCACTCAAGTGCTGCAAGGGATCAGATACAGCCCAGGAGAGCAGCGCCCCGATGCACACGCAAATGAAGCCAATGGCGAAAAAGATCAGCGATGCCGAAATGCGGGCCTCCGATGCCCCATGCACTGCAAAACTCCCCGTACCTGCAATTGCCTGGTGTCAACATCAGCAGTGAGACTGCAGCATACCCTAATGACATAATGTCATGCCACAGCTGGGTCGGCCTTCGCGAGCGCATGTCAGAGCTGACAAGGGTGGCGCTTTTCAACCCGCATTCACACACTAGACATCACCAAGAATTATGTTAAAACCACCCAAGATGCCCCGAAATGGCCATGTTCCATACGTTAGGCCGGGGGGGCGGTCTCACGAGTGCATCGCTGCCTCATTGATGCCCAGCTGGGTGCTGTCCCCCATGAGCATCAGCTCGCTGACCGCCAAACGCTCCGTAGCGTAGGCCTACAGGAAAGGACGCCAATAGCTGGTGCGGACCCGTGGCCGTCGCCCGCCAAACGAAAATGCGAACCTCTACCTGTGACGTGAACAAGTTGACTGTCAAAAGAGGCTACTGTGGATGAACAGAACCCACGAAAACCTAAAAATACTGTGGTGAACGACGAACCAATTCATGCAGGAATTTGTCCACGGGCGATCGTGGGTGGGCTGGCAATGATTTTCGGGATCAGAGACATCGCTCTAAACTTCGACATGCTTTCCCCAGGCAAATGGGCGGGGTCGTTCGGGGCTGGGTTGGTCGCAGGGTTTGCTACATTTGGTGGCTGTAGTGACGGGTTCAGGCCTCGTTTGGGGGCTTTGGGCTGGCTAGGGTTGGATTTTTTGGAGCCGGCTTCGCGCCAGCTTAGGCCAATGTCGGATAGCGGATAGAAAATTGGTAGGGGTGCAAAACAGTGTTCTAAGTATTTATTCCCTGGCATGCAAAGGAAAAGTTCAAGGAGCGGGGCAGAATACTAAACATATTAATAGTACCCCCCGCAGCTTGAAAAAACCAGATCGAATTGGTACATCAAAACAGGCGGCAAAGCATGCGGCCAAGCAATGTGCAACAGCAGCAGGTGGCAAACCAGTGCAGCCCAGACAGGGTGGGAGTTGTGCCGCCTGGGTACAAGCCTCTTCGAGCCCAAATTTCGGGATCAGCTGTAAACCAATGTTAAACCAATACCTAAGCAGTACCAAACCAACTGCAAACCAATACTAAACCAGCCTTGCTCAGATAGAAGGTGGTCTGCGCTATGCATTGCCCTTGCCCCCATTACAGATCAAAGAACGGCTTATGCAAAATCATGGGATGGGCCAACTAGGCAAGCTTACGCAAGCATTGTGCGCCTGCATACACGTGCAGTACCATATCAATGAATGAAACAACAGCGGTCCCAAAGCAAGGCTTCCCATGAGACAGCTCTTGCCTGACAGACAAAGGCGGGGTTTTAGAGCTGCTCTATGCTTCAAGGCCATCGGCCCATGCTGGTTGGGTGAGCGCAAAAGGTCCTTAAATCTCTCCCCAGGCACCTTGGCGTTGAAAGAGCTCTCTGGCAGCACTGCAACCTGAGATGTATGAGCAGTGAAGCGCAACCTAACGATGTCCAAATCACCAGTGCAATCCCTCTAGGAGGCCTTGAGTCACGTGCTTGGCGACTGTCTCCGCATATCTCTGTGTTTTGGGGAGAGGAATTATTCAGCGCATGTCCCATGCTAAACTGCTAGCAGCTAGCAAACACACCCAAGGCTATGCTTCAGTGAAGGTATCATGTTTCCCGCAAGTGGCCAAACCCCGTGTTAATTGGGACAACCCAACCCACAGCTATGCTAAACCCCTTTCCTGGTGGTTTGGGCGCGGGATGTTTCTCACCCAGGCAGGGATGTCCAGACACTTTGACACAATTGCAGGCCCAAATGGGGCTTTCTCAGAAAGAAGGTCGGTTTCCCGTCATTTCCCAAGGAGGAGTCCCCCTGCTTCTATTATGAGGCATGCCCACAGCGTATGCTCCAGGTCAGCATAAATCTGTTAATTCCAAGATGTGCACAGAACACCTGGTTTTTTTTACCAAAAGCATCCCTCAAACGCAATCTCACCAGTTGGCACCTGTCCTAGGTGACTCATTCCCAGACTAAGATGGAGCCTGCTCTGTCCAAGACCCGCATGGTGGGTAAAGAGCAGTTAGTTAGCTAGTTAGTTGTTTAGTTGTTTAGTTGTTTAGTTGGCTAGTTCCTTGGTTGGCTGGTTAGCTAGTCAGTCAGTCAGTCAGGCAGGCAGGCAGGCAGTCAGTCAGTCAGTCAGTCAGTCGCTACATAGCTTGGCTCCTTAGTTGCTTGTCGCCTTTGGTAGGGCTTCAATCGGTGTGGCTAGTGGGGTTGTTGCTTGTAGAACGCATATGTTCAAAGAAAAGCACGGGGCCAGCATTTTATGGTTGTTGCTCATTGCTTGTGGAGCGACAATTCTGCATGTTAGCCCCTGAAACTTCAATAGCAGGTTGCCAATCCCTGACGTGTGTGCGTGTGCCTGTGACATTGCTTGTGATGGTTGCCTAGGGTGTAAAGTGCGCCTCCAGTAACCGGCACATTGGGCTACCCCGACTACAAAGGAACAACGTGCTAAAATGCGCCATCATGGTTGAGTATAAAGCAGCCACATGGAATGACATCGTCAGATCGTGATGCTACAGCCTTTTCATCTAGGTTCACTGCATGTTTGGTGCGTTTTGCCGCAAGTGGCGCCCCCAAGGAAGCATGAAGCCACAGCGCTGCCAAGCAACCATCAACCACCTGGTGCGCTCACCCAGCTTCAAAGACTTCGTGCCGACTTGCAAGCAATCCGGATCGCCGCCTCAGGTTGACGCAAAGCCCCAAAAGGGTGCTACACCTGCATCACCAATCTTGACAAGGGGGTCCAGTGACGCATGCTGGTCGATACAAGCTAAAGCTGGCAAGCCCAGAAGTGGTGTTCACTCTGAGCCGGCAAAGCTTGGCAAACCTGTTCCAGCCCAGCAGCCGGCATCTACGGATACCATGTTGTTGCCGAAGCGCCAGCCACAATGAGCATACCTGGCAGACCAACAAGCAATTCCGATTGAATCCAACTACAGGCATCGATACAATGGTTTTTGGACTTGCGCCCAGCCTGCCCTTCAAGGCCTCACTCTTGCGGAAGGTCAGCCTGAGGCATCGGCTGTCGCAGATATGCAGTGGCATCCCGGTTTCACTTTGGTCCGCCTTCGGAGTCTAGGAGACACACATTTATGCGTAGTAATGTCTTGGTTCAAAATGGCCAGGCAGGAGGTTGACAGACATCGACAGGTTGCCACCTTTCGCACGGTTCGATGTTCTTTTGCACGGATGACTTGCATGCCTGCAACGGCAAGCCTGTGCGTGACAACACTTGCATGATTGTCAAACCTATGATGAATGGAGTCCTAAGTGTTGACTGGGGCGGCAAGTCTCTTCTTTTAGTCATGCGCTCTTCACTTGTACAAGGTTTTTGGGATGGCTTAATTGGTCCAATCCAAAAACCCACACAGATTGTGAGACCCACCCCCCACCCCTTTTCGGGCTTCGGGGCTGCGGCACTCTGTCAAACGTCGCAGAAATGCTGAGGCTTGCGATCTCCTACCAGTTGCCTCTTTAGCGCTTCATCTGGAAACTGCGCAAAGTCAAGGAACGGGGCCATTTGTTGCGCTTCTTGCTCAACCACCCCTGGTTGCCTGGTTGCTCCAAGTCATCAAGGTGGGTGAACCTGACAATGAGAGGTAATCAAAGGACGAGGTAATCGAAGGACTGTGGGAACCAACACAAACATGGGGAAACCAACAAGTTTCAAAAGTTCGACTCACTCTGGGCAAGCAAAGCTCCTTAAAAGGCAACCGCCAAGGCCCAGTTGCCCATTGACCCTAGCATCTTGCTTTGACAGGAAAAGGGGTGATCCCATTTTCAGTGCGAACCCACCCAACAAAACCGGATGGCCCATGCCACGCAAACTCGATGGGATGCCGAGGGGCTGTTGCGGCTCCAGGAGCTCGGGGGCATCCCAGGCCCCGAACTTGGCCAAGATCGCCTTCGAGGTAGCAGCCACCAGGGCCTTCGTGGGACCGACTCAACCGCTTTGAGTGCGGTTGGGTGTTTTTTTCCGATTGCAGCTTGTCTCCAAAGGAGCTGTGCTGTTGCGAAACCAGCAGGAAATTACAGGTTGGAGCTGTCGCATTTGTTGGGGAGAGGGGGATGAAGGTGTGCTGACAATGTTGTTCCTCAAAAGTAGAGTTTGCAAGAGGAGATGGCCATCCGAGTTTTGAGGGCACGTGGTGTGTCCCAGCAGTGCGTAGGGTGTCTTGCAGCTTGGGGCTTTGGCCGAAGCTCGGCCGCTACGAGGGCTTGCGGGGCTGGGGCCTTTGTTAATGTCGCTTCGGCCCAGGCAAGGTGCGTTAGTTTGTTTCGTTCTGTTTCACCCCCAAGTTCCAAACCACACCAAGGAGTGGCTTGCAACAACACCTCCTTGGGGCTCTTGGCCATCCTTGCTGTCATTGATGGACAATCCAATCTAAAGGCATGGGTGATTGCGCGCCCCAGGCTGCAACGTTTGAACACGCATTCCTGCCTTTCGATGCTCAGACTTGCACTTCTCCTTCAAACCTGCTGCTTTGGTTTGCAAAGAATAAACGCTTGGTGCAATTGAACCAGCCAAACAAAGGCGGGTTGACCAACTCCCTCCAGCACATCGACATGCTGGGGTCTGGGAAAGGTCTGACAAATTTGCGCGCTGGCGAATTGGTTTCCAGTGGCTCCCCCTTCCCACCAGCGCCTGCTCCGGCGCTTCGAGCTCTGTAGACCTGCGGCCCGCCGGGCCCCGTTCGGTGGAGCCCAGCAGCAGGCCGTGCCTCGGCAAACCCAGTTGCCATTAAAAAAAGAAACAACACCTTTGGGGTTGACATTTGGGTGTCTAGTTTTTAAGGGCACCCTTCTTCGGGCTGTTGTGGAGGGAAACCGCACGAACACAACCTTCCAAGGGGTTAAACAGGTTTTCCAGCATAGAGCCCAATAGCAAGATCGTGCTGTCAGTACAACCAAACATGGGAGCACTTAGACCGCCGTTGTCTGTGACCCCCTTGGTTCCAGAAATAAGGCAGGTCAAAACGGCACCATTGTCAACCCATGATATTGATCGAATGCTTTCCTTTTCCTAACGCCCCAGTTCCAGCTCAAAGCCTACTGGCATTGCCGGGCTTCCACCGTGAAAACAAGCGGCACGCAACATCGAAAGTGCAATAGCCAAGGGTGCCGAAACGGGATTGAACCCAACAACGGTTGTTCCGGAAATAAAGCGGCCCCACGGAGTACCATAGACCAATGAATCTTACAAGACCTCTCAGCAAGCTTGGTTTGCCCAGGCAAAAAGAAACAAACACATTTCCGAACAAGCGACCTTACCACCAAAATACACACCAGTGATTTCCACCGCATGCCAAAGAGAGAAAGCAGGAAAGAATGAGCATCAGGCAACCCAACCGCCAAAATAAACAGCAATATTTCCGGCAACAATGCAGCAGCATACCGCACAAGTCCCTATCTAAAAGCGTAGCGCTAACAGTTGCAATTTTTAGCCGGAGCTGCAAAAGCGTACTTCGCACACTACTTTGGTATTAAAAGTTGCGCGAAGAGTGTACTTTGCGCACAACTTTTGCGCTTCAAAGTTGTGATTTTCTAGCTGGTGCTACTAAAGTGTAATTCGTGACTTGTGTACTACTTTCTAACTTACAAGCTGCGTGGGGCAAGCGGGATTCAAGCCCGTTGCCACTCGCTCTACCAAAAGGAGAGAAACTTCGGCCCGCTCCCCAACTAGGTTAGGAGAAAGGCTGATATTGAACTGGAGGGCGGGGGAGGCCAAAGGAGTTTGCGGCGGTTTGGAACGGCAATGCGGGGCGCTTGGATTGGTGATTTGAGGGGTTCATGAGTATGTGCTGGGCCGTTCTCAACAGAACTGGTAGAGGATGATAGACTAAAGGCTACAGCGGGCCTTTGAAGCGAGGTTGGGTGAGGGCCCTTTGTTTATATGATTCATACTGCAGTGGTTTTCAAAGGTGAGAATGCGGCCGTGCTGGTGTCACACAGTTTGCAATTTGTTAACTTTTAAGCTCTCACGCACCCCGATTCATTTGAAAGCGACCGAAACGACAGGGTCCGCCTTCACACACTCGTAAATTTGAAAGGTGCCACCCAACAGCCAGACCCAGCCTAAAGCCAACAAGTCTTCCGCAGAAGGGCAGCGCTTGCATTTACTTCATGGGCCCTCCATGCTACATGGCCTGTCACACCAATCAAACGACGGCACCGCTGGCCAAGGCACTGCTCTGGAAAATGGGACACGTGCTGCACCACAAAGACTGAAGAATTCCCAGCCTTGGCGGCAACTGGGGTGGGGCCTGGATCGCTCAAAGGGGAAGCCGGAGGAACAAGTGCCAGGGAGTGATCCAAGTCAACAGGTTGCCTGCAAATCATCAAGAGGTGTGTGTGTGTGAGTGTGTCACTTGCACTGGCACGCGCGTGCAGCACCAAGCCAGACACGCCAGCACAACACTACAACCTGCATGATATGAGAACCATGGAGCCGTCAAGACGTCGAGCCTAGCCAGCCCGGTGTATCAGGACCCGGCATGTCTGACTGCTTGCAGATGAGCAGCATTAATGTGGAAGTTGTACTCCTTTTGGAGTGCGTCGCTGAAAGACTTCAGCTCGCTTGTGCATTGTGCACTGAGTTGATCTAGAACCACATCAGCAGCGATGACGCCATCGAAACAGGAATAACCTGGCGCAAGGAAGGCAACCCCATGGAGAAAGAGAGACGGGCAGCACTGGAGCCCGAAGCCACGAACACCAACGCAGTCTGGTCCCAAAGCATGCGACGGCTTGCTTGCTTGCTTGCTTGCTTGCTCTGAGCCCCTCACTTCCACAATACGAGATTGGGCTGGTCCAGGACATGCGCATCGTCCCGGCCCCGGCGTGGATCTTGGACCTCATGCTGCTTCAACCAAAGCTGGTCTCTGTTGGCCAGTTACAGTGGTGATTGAAATTCAAATATGCCGGTTTCTTCTTGGCTCATTCAGGCCCAACCAAAATGAGTTCCCAACGAAAGACGTGCCATGAGTTACAGCTATCCGCTTTTGACACTGCAGGCAGCCCTTTTTGCAGCAAACCTGAAGCAACCGAGGTGCCACGACCTCACAGGACGGCCATCTGGAATTTCCTGGCAGAACGTGCAACGCCGCGAAGGTAGGCACTCGGCCGGCTGGGTTCCACGCGCACCAGATTTGCCATGCAAATGCAACAGGTTCTCAAGGTGAAGGGCTGGCAATTGAGTGTTGACGACTACGAAAAAAAGAAGAAGGTCTTCAAACATGAGTGGCAACTGCTGCTGTTTGCCACCTGGTTCTCCAGATTGTAGCCTTTGTGTTGCTCATTGTCCTGCCTCTCATGTTAGCCGTCGCTATGCTGGTGACAACAACCTCGAGGCTCCAAAAATAGATGTTTGTATATGCGCTGTCCACCTCCCGGGGTCGCTCAATCATCTTGCAACTTCCCCATCTCTTGCTTGAGTGGACCTACACCAAACAACCACGGCCCCCTGTTGGTACCTGCAGGAGAAAGAAGGACATGCTTGCGCCCCAGCCCCATGCCTGCGCAAGGTTCTGCTGCACCTGGAACCCAGGCACCTCTTTCCACTTGAAGTTTTCGACCAGCAATGGCTCTCCCACCTCGGCCCGAGCGCGTCAGGTGCAAACTTGAGCGCCCGTGCGGCCAAAAGCACCAGGTCCGGTCGTCAAGGATCCGCATGCGAAAAAAAAAAAATGCAAATTCATTCAAGCACGGAAACCGAATGGCAGGAGCCCGCTTCAAAAGTGTGCGCAACGGCCACTCTTCTTGCCCAGGCTCCGGTAGGCCAGTAGCTGTGTCTATGTTTCGGTTGATGCGCTTGGTGACGTTGTCCGTCCCGGCACTGGAGCTAAACCTCGTCTGCCCTTCTCACATGACCGCACAAATGAATTTGCTACTTGCTCATCGCTGCGGTTGGTAGGTTGTTCTTGCTTAGCAGGCGGTAGACTGCTCAAGCGGTTCTTGACTGGCTATGTGATGTTCATGTGTTGCTTCATTTGGGTGGCCAATGAAGCATGCCTCACGCCAACAATGGATCATGGTTGCAAGATGGTGGCCAAAATGACCAATGGACAACATGTCCTGAGCTGTTTCTTTCCTGCGGCAGCTCGGTGCCATCCAAGCAGCGCATACAAATCCAGATGCCGGCAATGGCCTGCGCCAGGTGCCACATAATTCAATCCAAGTTGTGTCCTAATGGGACTTCAGCCCAGCATCTGTCAAACAAATTTGGAAGACAAAAGCTCTAACATCCAGAAATGTCAATATCAACGGACTGTTTCTGGCAGGCCACCAGCCGCCAGCAGCGACCCTGATGCAAAACACCCTTCTCGCATGTTGATGCCCGCTCTCCGCCCAACCCCTCCCCGCCGCGGCAGCTGCCGCAAATGGCAGGCCCTGCGCGGGGGCAGCTCACGGTGTAGGAGCTGCCTGCCATGCCTTGGAGAATGGGCAACGAATTCGCAGGGATGGGACGTGTGGGGACAGCCAATTACAATATCATACACACCCTGGAAAAGCAATGGCATAACAGTTCGCAACCTGCCTGCAGCCTCCAACCCACAAGCACAATCGGTGTCCAGGCACCTACAGATTCGCCGGAAAGGCCAATGATGCTCAATGATTCGAGCTGGTTCTTGGGCGGCACCAGTTCCTTGGATCAATGCAATGGAAGTGGCCCCTTTGACAGTTGACCTTGGGCAACATGCTATGGTTGCTGGTGTCCAACATGAACCAAACACATGTTGCCCTGCAGCAAAAGCAAAGGACGGATTCCATAGCGCACTCCATCACACAATCTAGTTCATGCAGTATCCCGAAACATGCATCGCGGATAGCGGCGGGAAAGCATCATTACTTCCTTTGACGCGTGTGAATTCTCCTGAGCATGTCAGTACCATTGACACGTAACGGTGGAGCAAAAACAAACAGGCTGTGGTCAACTTGTCTTGTCTTGGCAACAACTTGTCGGCATTCTGCGCGGCGCAGCTTGCAACACGGAAACGGCTCTCAGCATGATGTTTGCTTGGCCGTGGCCATAGGTGGTCCTTGTACTCAGCGTAGGGGACAGCAGCTACCACCACTCTAACCCCGTGGCAGCCAAACGGGGGACCAAGCGGCTGAGACAGGCATCTTCTGTGACCCAAACGGCCCGTCCTGACGAAGAAAGCAGCTATGAACAAACAGCACGCAGCATGCTTGTTGCACTTAACTCACAACCACCCCAACCACCTGCCCATGTCACGCTTTGAAGAATGTCCTTGATGCCCCACTGCGTGTCCAGCTCCACCCATATTCCTTGGCAAGGATGTGGCCGCCTTTCTGATTCCAATGACCCTGCGACAAACTAGAAGAAAGGCCCCCCAGCGGCACTAGAAGTGCAAGCGGGAGCCCGGTGCTGCCAAGGCGCTGTACAGGATTTGGCTCCGGAACTCCTGGCGATGTCACAGAGGCCACGTGCACAGAGAATCATGCCCAAGGACAATCTTACGAACCCCCCAAAGCCCAACTAAATATCAGTAAAATTGGAGATGCGTTTGGTGAGACCAGCTGGTTCCTGGCTTCTGCATGCAGCAAGCCTGGCCAAAGCAACGCCCAACTTGCAAAAAGTGTTCTGGAAAATGAGCGGCCAACAAGACAATTACAGTAGCATTGCAATTGCACGAGCATTCGATATCATTGCCACACCCCACGGTCGCCCAATCAATAGCGGCAGAAATGCAACCTGGCCCCGAAGGCCCGGACACAACATGCCTTTTGGGACCTGTCGCTCGAACTGGGCCCAACATTGCAAAACCAAACTGTCAAAGGCTCGGCTTCGACTTTCCGGCTGCGGGTGGCACGCGTTTCGGGCCTCGATTCCGCCGTCCCATGTGTCGTTCAGAACCCGCAAAGTGCGCAACGAGCCCCAAATGGACCTCTGCTGCAAGTGATGGTGCGGAACAATGCATCACAGGCAAAACAATCACGTACTTGAACTGATTGCAAGCCAAACTGTTGCCTTCAGCTTTTTGATTGTCAGAGAGACCCTGAACGCCTTTGGGTATTTGTGCGTTTTTCTAACGAAAACCTCCGAAAGAAGCTGACGAGCTCAAGATCTGTCAGTCAAGCATATTTTGAACGACCAAAGCCCGACAGGCAAGCAGCAAAGGTACAAACGTGACAGTTGAATGATCTGGAAGGAAGCTCAGCGGATACCAGTGCTGCCTAGAATCTCGAGACCGCGGTCTGCCGGTGACTGAATGGAATCGTAGATCGTGTTGCTAAGGGAGCCTGGGCCCAGCATGCCAAGAAAGGCCGGGGAACAAAATGAGCAAGCTGCACCTTTCGGGAGCAAACACTTGCACATGCTCGGTGGCGTTCCTGCGAAAAGGCCAGGCACATGATTGGCGATGGGTCTATAGTTTTCACACCCTCCCCTGTGTCCGCCTCCGACGTTGCCCAACGTCAATTACCAAAAAGAGTTTTGTGGCACAAGCCCCAGCATTGAGCCTCCCCAAGGGCAAGCACGAGCCTCCCCCGGACTTTGCAGCAGAACCTTCGCGGGGAATACGCGAAGCAACGCGGCCGAGACCTGCCTGCCGCTGGAAACCATGGTGTTGAAATGGCTTGACCCTGCCTTGAGAGCTCAACACTGGCTCTTGGCCCCAAAATAAGTTCCAACCAATCGAAAGCGGTGGTACAAGCAGTCAACAAAGGAGACATGTCTGCTTTTGAACATTGCCTCCCTTCATGGGTATGGGTAATTAGTACTTGCTTGCTCCAGGGTCTCAGCACGTGTGACATCGAGCCCCCGCACATCTACCTTCCGATGGAATGCTATCACCAGCAGTGAGGCATCTGAGGTAGGAGGTGGCGGGACGCATGCTTTTTTTTAGCTGGTCTCGCGGTGGCGAGCATTTTGAAACACTCAAGCAAACATGAGGAACCCACAAAACCCAGGCAACAACTCTGTCAGTACAAAATCTGTCACATACCAAAAGACAAGCATGACCATCCAAGTCCCCCAAATCCCATTCCTTAATTCCCCTGCTGGGAGGCAGGTTCCTGTCCCAAAGGAATATACACTCCAGGCCGCTCACTAAATATGTGTGCGTCAAAAGCCAGAAAGGCGTCCAAGACGCCAAGCATGCGGCTCACAGTCTCAGAGGTCACATTGTCGAATACCAAGCCTGAGATGCAAAGAAACCCACGGCCGACTTACCCCAATGCACGCTTGCCAAGTTCGCTTGTGCTGATTAGCGCTTCCAGGCAAAGGGCAGGCATGTTGAAAATGACGAAGCCGAGGGGCCGCCCACCGTGGACTTCTGAATGCCTAGGGCTGCATTGCAAGAGTCGATGGCTTCGGATCGAATCGCCGTTGTTGAGCTCTCTAGTGCCTCAGCGCGCTAAACGCCAAATGGCGAGCCTCACCCGCCCCGTGACATCAAGCCCCACTCACGCGAGGCAAATGGTAACGCACCTTCCAACATCCACCCAAGTCACAGCTTGACAAATTCAGCTTGCGCGGCAAGCAAGCAAGCAAGCAAGCAAGCAAGCAAGCAAGCAAGCAAGCAAACAAACAACAACGAAAGGAGTAGCCGATTCGCCCCAAGTGAACTCCGCTGGTGCACCTATTGGATTGTCACCTTGACGAACATGGTGTTCATGACTGTCACTGTGGCTTCTACACTTGAAGCTCTCTCACCCGTGATTCTGTGCATCAGTTTCGGCTTCAAAAGAGGAAAGCGCGGGTTCGCTGGAAGTTCCGAACTCCCTGCTGCCTGCCCCCTGCCAATTCCCTCAACCGTGGCACATGATACATGCCTGCGCAGGTGGCCAGCACGAACACTATGATCAATCCGATGATGCCTCTTCTCAGCGACACAGCGCATCCTGGATACCCTGGGTCCTCGACAGTCAGAGAAGAAGCAAGAAACCGAAAAACATAGGAGCCAGTGCCCAAAATGAGTGAACATGGGCCGGTGACGCAGTTCGAAACCAGTGGTGTGCACGTGCCAGCTGTCATTCATGCTGAGTCCTTGTCAAGGGAGAAGCTGTCCATGGAGATAGGCACCAGCATGGCTGCTCTGGCCATTGCATTGGAGCTATTGTCCTGAGCAGGCGAAGGGCAGTGCAATGTGCAAACGCAAGGCCGGTTGGGCATGAGGCCCAAGATGGAAAGACATGCAACTGTAAATCTAGTCACGTAGTAGTCGAGTGATGCTTTCTCGACTAATTCAATTGGATGGCGTTGGGTAAGCCATAAGCCTGCTGCGGGTCATTGCACCCAAAGATTGCGCTCGAACCTGCTTGGAGGCGCCACATGACTGACGGCTGAGGCCAGGTCGGAGCCATCCCAGAAGGCTGCCGCCATGGACTGACTGGAGGGGTGTCTAAAGCTCCCACTCCTTGGCGCTGAGCCATGGTTCACGGCTACACGTTGGAAAGCTGGTGAGCTGCCGTGCCATATAGGGAGGAGAGGCCAAGAAAAGGAGAATGAGAAAAACAAAGATGAAAAGAACAAGAAATCGAAGAAGAAAACAGGAGCGGGGAACTAGGTTTGGAGTCACTGGAGGCTAGTTGAGATTCACAGGAGCCCAAAACCGCTCAAGTGTCCAATTTCTTCAACTTTGTTTTGCCTCAAGCTCGGGCCTGGGGTAACTGATCGGTAGAACTCAGGCAATGCCCCCCAATAATGCCTGTCAAAGCACCCCTTCCTCGCCAACGATGCATGAGGTGCAAGTTAGAATCAAGCTAGTCAATGCGCCGGAACCGGGATAGATTTCAATGGCGAATGCGCTTTGAGAGTCTTGGAGGCGATCACCAATGTACCAGGTCAAAACTGTCACTGCCTTCTTATCATCATGGGACATGCAAACGACACTTCTGAGGTCTCCTCTTCTTGCCTCAGAGGTCTCTCCAATCCAGAAAGCTCCCCAAACGGTTCACCTTCTCAGGCTGATGTGAGTTATCGAAGTCTGCCGTAGCTTTGGTGGCTGCGTGTTGTAAATGCAAACCCGTTGTCAACCTCTACTTTCCGAGAGGCTTGTCGGAGGGCCGAATCCATTCGATCAGCGCCCGAACATCCTCCATCATGCCTGAGTTGCGCATCTTTCCCTCCCTCTTCGCTTTTGCCGTGCTCCCAAACAGAGTCACTGTTTGACTTGCGGTGCGAGTGCCCCGGTGAAGCTGTCGGGCCAGCAATCAAGGCGTTCGACCAATGCCCCCTTATGCCCCCTTGAGGAATAGGGATCTTTATGGCTCATTCCAGCTTCGCCTTCTCTGGCTTCCCCAAGCTTGAATCAGACGATGCCGGAACTGAAGATCATTTGCTGCGACTTGAAATTCTGAACGGGGATGCCTATCCTTCGTCTTGGGTCGCAGCCTCTTTTCACCTCGGTGCTTTGGGCGAGCGGCTCTCCTCATGTTCGCATGGGAATTCGTCGCCGCTCTCCGAGGTCTGCGGGGTGCAGCCTGCTGAGGCTGAGGAGGTGGGGCCTGAGCAATGCAAAGGGTACTCAGAAAGGCGCTCAAAGTCGGAAGGGCAAGCACTCAACCTTCAAGGTCGGCCATCGCATGAAACAAATAGTGAATTCAATTGATCAAACATCGCCCGCATGCTGCATGTCCTCTCATTCGTCGCAACTCAGTAGTTTGAGAGTCCATTGTCTCGACAACCTGTGGGCCCATGAGCTACCAGTTCCTTCTCTGGCTTGTCCTTGTCCGCATTTTGGTGTGGTTGCGTCTTGGCCGCCCAAGGCTAAATGTCGCTAAGTTGCCATATGGGAACGGATTGTTCTTAGGGTGCCTTGTTGGTCTTTTCTTTCGTCTGTTTTGACGGGACGCCACGATAACACAATCCATTTTGGGCCTCTGGTCAACCCGGGAAGCTGCCAAGCAGCTCAGCTCCAGATTGGCTTCAAAG
>CAUJNA010000294.1:111382-150367 GCA_963377175.1 Effrenium voratum
ATTGAAGATGGGCTGCAGCGGATGCACTCATGCCACATGCCCCCTCACAGGCAAATCTCCATCTTGGAGGTGGGGAGGGGGGAGCCCAGTCAACTGTCAAGAGTCCAAGTGAAAAAGTACCCAAAACAAGCTTCATACTGCAGAGTGAGAGCCGGGGCATCCTCGTCTCCTTCTTCTCGGTTTCCACCTTGCGGCGACCGCCGGCCAAAACGCAATGAGCCCTGCTTTTTTGGCTAGCGTGCTTCATCACGACAGCATACATTGGACGTCAACCAAGCCGCTACAAGTAAGGGCATGGGTTGGCCTTGTCCGGGCGATTGACTTCTGCAGTAAGCCTTTGGCACCAGCAACTGTGTCTGAGCGCGTAGCTTGGTCCAGCGGTGTATCGCCGTAGCGCTCAATCAAATATTCATCAGACCTTGCATTCAAAAGTCGCATCTCTCAGCCTCGCCGTCTCTACATCCCTCAGGGGGGAAGAAACTCACAACCCAAGGGCCCGGCTCCCTTCAAAGAGAAACGGGTTCCGAAGCCTGGGTCCCTGAAATCTAGTTGCTAGGATTCATATGGTGACGGCGCATGCAATTCGGATTCAGGGTGCAGTGCTTGCCCCGAAGAACCCTTGGCTGATTCGAGCAGCGACGCTTGAAGTGCCTCCCAAACAAGCGATCTGACACCAATCGAAGGTGCGGCAAATCAAGGGCAGGCCCTTGCCTAATGCAACCAAAGGGGTTCCCTTTCTGGTGGGGATGTTTCAGCCAGGTTTCCGTCAGTAAGCTGCACCTGCACCCCCTGGGGGCGGCACCACTGCTGAAAGGCGGGCATGCTCCTGCTTCAGCTGCTTGCAGCCAGCAGTTTTTGCGCAACTCTCTGGCCAACCAGTTGTTGCGACACGTTTGGAGCTTGACAGGTGGCAGGTAGGATCCATTTGCACGGAATTGCTTCTGTGAGGCTTCTGCATGACCACGAAGGGCCGAGGCAGGCTGCCTCTTCATAACCAATGACCTCTGTGACCTGTTGGATTCTACCGGACCTTTTTAGGACCGCCACTTGGCCCGCTCAGTTTCGGCCGTGAAGGCAGGAAGCCCTGGAGCACTGTCATCAGAGACGTAGCCACTCAATGAGCAGAGCGTTCTGCCACGAG
This sequence comes from Effrenium voratum, assembly GCA_963377175.1. Lineage (NCBI taxonomy): Eukaryota > Dinophyceae > Suessiales > Symbiodiniaceae > Effrenium > Effrenium voratum. The sequence continues at coordinate 112,524 of CAUJNA010000294.1, forward strand.
CCAGGAGTCTCATTGTGACACGAGGGTGTTGGTGAGTGTAATTGGTACGTTTGGGGGGCACTGTGGCTCCGAGGACTGCTGAACCCATACCACTGTGTGTCAAGGGCAGCTGCGTTGCCCTCTCCTGGCGGCGCCCTTCAGAAGCACCGGCTTGCCGATGCCCTCAAAGTCCCCACCCTGCCACCACGGCGCCCGGGCGCGAGCCCCGGCAAGAGTCAACACGGTGGCCTTGAAAAGTAGTCACGTCAAACTTGCCCGGCGCTTGCGAACATAACGGGGCTGGCCTTGTTCCTGATATACCTGGCAAGGGCTGCTGGCCCAATGTGCTGCCCAAGAAACGCATGTTCTCACAGTGACAGGCAAGCTCGGCGACATTGCAGCGTGGTGGAATTGCAACTCACCACACTCGTTGCCCGCATCTACGAAGCTAAAATTCATACTATTCGAAACCCGGCCTATTGAAGAACTCCTCTGCCGATGGAAGCTCCTCTGGCAGTGCGGGCGTCATGCTACTACGCGCAGTTTGTAGCATCCTACACGATTGGTATCCCATGTGCTGCATATCCAGCCGGTGCATCCAATGTCGTGTTTGCCTCTGGCGTAGGATCGCTGACAAACCTGACCACATGAACCTGAAAAATGGAGTCCCTAAAGCGGATCGCAGGCCTCATGGATATTTGGCCGTAGCAGAATTGTTTTCCATAGGTTGGACACAAACACCCGCCCATTGCAACAATCCAAGCTAAGAACCTTCAATGCGCCTCTCAGGCTCCCTGGCGTTCAATTCCGAAACATCATGCTGCCATATGTTGCAGTATTGTCCATGGAGAACGTGTGATCAACTCATAGCTTTGCTCGTGTGACCCCTCCCCCCCCCAACAAAAACAATATGGCAAGAGACCACTGTTTGGGGGAAAACAGGGACACAACACTTTCCCAAAGTAGCCACTTGCGTTCATCTCAGATTTTAGCCACGTCCATGTCTCCCTTTGTTCTGGCGTTAAGGGTCCCAGACCGGGGATCCGCGTCCAGCGCGCACGAAAGCAGGCAGCTTGCAGAATTTGAGGGCAGCACGTGGATGACCTCCACACTGCCCTGCGGTTGGCCCACGGACCTCAGCCAGCGTTGCAAAGATGAAATTTCGGCCGCCACGCCGCAGTTCAAAGCGCAACATTGTGGCATCATGCAGGCAGGCAAGCAGGCAGGCCCCAGCCCACCGCAATTCAAAGAGCCTCCGTGCCTGTAGGTTGAACAACAAGCCCGCCAGACAGGGACCCTACCTCTAACTTTGACACTCAGCTTCGTATCACGACCCTTGTGCTCCCCGGCCAAATAGAGTTGCCACAGGCCAAAGGCAGAGTAGCCTGGCATGTGCAGTCAGGCTGCCGTCAGGTGAAAGCCCTAGCTTGCAAAGCCTGCCAGCCAATGCGGCTTGAAAAAGAGCCTGCACAAGGTTCTGGCATCCAGGTAAAACTTGTCAAAACATGTTTGCCTCCCTCGGCTGAGTCAGTTTCTTATGTGTCGACCATTCCCCTTTGAACATCACCAAACCCCCCGGAAGCTCACTGGAAGCTGAGCCCAAAGCGTGATGTTTCAAATAGAAATGTCAACCAGGAAGGAGGGATCCTGGCCCTTCAACTTATGAGGCAAAGCAGCTGGACGAAACTTGGGAAAAGGGAAGCATGACGCCACTGCCCCTTGGCCAACAGCATGGCAGCAATCCGCCAGGCTTGCAAGGCCCGTCCAGGTCCACATAGCTCTGTCCGAGGCGCAGGAGAGTGCCCGCGAGTGAAGGGCTTGCTACAAGAAGCTAAGCTGCCTGGTGGCCATGGGGACTAAAGGGGTCTCTACCTCAGTGAGGTACCAGCTGAAGAAAACAGGAAGACTGGGAGGACTCCGCTGAATAAGACAAGGGTTGCCACAATATTTTCTGGAGGGACGAACTTGTTGCGTGCGTGCTTGCGCCTGTTTCATGGCCTCAGTTGGCTTCAAAGTGCAACAGCCAGATGGACAAAAGCTCAAAGCTCCAAGCCAATGTGGCTGTGTTGCCCGAGCTCTAGAACGTGCATCCTAACATGTTGCGCTGCGGCCTGGTCGTGGCTGTGCAGCTACTGGTGTTGACTATCGTCGACTTTGTTGCGTTGCCGCTTTGAGCTCTGGTGGCTGAGCATAAGCCAAAAAGCTGAGGGCGAGCAACATCAACGCTAGTAAACGCATAGCCTCTGCTCCCTCCTTGGGCGTCATCACAGTACGTTAAAATCTGCACCTGTCAGCCCGCCTTCTGCTATGAAAATGCGCAAACCACGCTGTCATAAGCCGTTCATTCCCAAGCTAGTCTGATCGGGAATCTGAAGCAGCTTCTGTGCAAACCGAGGGCCAGCTTGGAGCACAACCCCCGCAAGTGATGTCAAGGTGCTGCTTATCGTCTTCGACTTCCAAGGTAAGACCTTCCACCCATGCCCGGCAAAACAGGGCCGTCGGATTGCCTTGGAGTAGACCATCATGGATCCCCAGCCTGGGTGCGAAGCTGTGGGATTGACCGGTGAGTTGGCAAGCAGCAGGAAAAATCTCGTGATTTTGTCTGCTGAGTCAGCTGACCATGACGAAAACCCATCAACAAACATCATCGCCCATCAACGAACATCATCAAGGTTGCCAACTCAACCGACACAGTTCTAGAGGGGTACCATCATGCGGGTGCGGTGGCTAATCGAAAGAACCAAAAGTAGGGGCCAAATATGAGGGCCAGGCCGATATACACGGGCTTCTCCCCTCCGTTGATGAAATCAGTGCAAACCTGGCGTTTGCAATCGGCTGATCAATACCCATGTTAACTACCAAAGACACATTGAAGCCGCCAATCTGACAATCATCGAGCCACCTAATGGATAGGAATGCCTAGCTTAAACAACTTCAGGACAGGCCGCATTCGCGGCCTGAACGCCTTGTGCAGTTTCATCACACTGTGCTTGGTGCGCGTAATTTCATCTCCGTGGGCAGGGCGCCCAGGTGCAAATGCCCCTTGCCAGTATTTGAACCCTTTGCCCCCCCCCCTCCCCCCCTTTCCTGATGCTGGCCGCCGGCATCGAAGAGCGTGCCGCCCTTCAGAGCGGCTTCCTGCGCCAGCAATCAGATTGCTTTCGAAACACACCCGTTTGCTGCAGACATGCTGCGCTTGCTGCTACTTGCTGTTACTCCCTCCCGATCTTTGCAGACTTCGCCTTCAAAGGCAAGGCCCAGTGAATGAGTGAATGATAGTTCAGCGAACCGATCTGGCGAACAACTCGTTGCTATATGCCATCATGTTCACAAGCGACCGGAGCTCCAGAAGCACCTTGCTGAGCCTGAATTGCCATGCAGTTGGAGTTGGCACCCCTTTCATTCTCAAGGTGAACAACTAAAATCAAACCGTGATGTCAATGACATGCCTTACGCAAGGAATGCACAGGCGAGGCCTTCCAGTGTAAGGATATGTTACGCCATTGGTTTAGCCGCAGCTTAGTTCTGGGAGTTTGGCTAGAGGTGCATAGAGACTCCACTTCTTTTTGCTATATCTATATGTATGTATAGTCGCACGATGACAACATCGTATATTTATGTGCTTGGACGCATCTAGCGTACTTCTGTTGCACAACGGCCGTCGAGCTTGAAAGAATACATTGTACTGCACATGCTTGCTTGGAAGAAGCCAGCAGCTCTCTGATCTTTTCCGAGCCCTTTAAGAAACCCTGCTTCGCCTCGCTCGGAGCACAAAGGAAGTGCGCGTAAACGTTCGGAACTGCGTGCAACGGCACGCTTCTCCCCGCAGTGCTTGGCCGCATGCAACTCGGGCAACCGCGCGCGGGTTGTGGGTTGTGCCAACCCTGGCTTCCCAGCCTCCTGCACCTCCTTCGGGATCTTCCAGTTGCCTGCCATCCGGTCACAGCGCCGCGCCACGTCGCCAGCGCGCACAAGTGTGCTTGCTTATCTTGCTTCAAGCTCCGGGACCTGCTTCAAAACTGACACCCTGGGACCCAGGTGTTGCCCGGCCCTTCCTTTGCAAACGGGCATCCCTTCTATGAAAGCAGCGACTCTGACCTAGGCAGCAGAAAGCATTGCTCATGCAATCTTGCATGCCTGTGATGTGAAGGTTCTTCTTGGGCCAGTCGTCGTAAGCTGGCCACCTCATGTAGAAGCATGCGAGAGGCAGATCGCCTTGTGGCCCGGTAGGCTATAGAACACAAAATGCCCCCGGCCGGGGCAAAACAACTGGCCACAATTCTGTAAGTCGCGTGCTGCGGTACAAAGATTACTGTTGCTCACAGCATTCAAAACAGCGACTTGTACTTGCCACATCTGCACATGCAACTAGTGAGCTCAATTTACCACAACGACAAAGCACCTGAAGTGGGCTGCATGTTGGTTTGAACCATTTCGGCCCAAGAGCAAAAGAACGGATCATTTAAGGTTTGGTTGACAAGAGGTCACTCAAGGGTGGATGCTTTAGCTGCTGCACGGGTTGAGCTATAGCCGCAGCCCTGAAGCAAGGGCAACGTGCACGCGTGGCCGCCCCCTTTCACCGAACAAACGGAAAGCGAGTTTGCGGTAACAAGTCGCTTCGCTTTTGGGCCGGCCTCCTCGGTTTCTAGTCAAACAGTCAAACAGTCAAACACGTTGAGCTGGGTTTGTCTCTACATGGGGAAGCCAGCAAATTTTGTGTATGGGCTCTGGCCTGACTGGGGCTCGTGTTGTCTTTTAGCCATGGACCATGGGGGACTAACCAAGATGGAGCCTAAGCATTTGAGGACCTGCCCCGCCCCCCACTGGCGCTCTGGTCAGCTTCCCCAGGGTCACTGGCCAAGAAGGGCTGTAGGCCATGAGTTTGGGTGTGGGTTGCTCCTGACGGGCTCCGGGATGTGCCCTCGACAGTCCGATCACTTTGTGCTGCTTTGGCCCCGCTTCAACCTGTGCTATCCCAAAAGCATCCATTCCAATCCGTGTCAATGGATTCCACAGTATTCCCAATTTGTTCTGGAATCATGATGGGTACTGTTGCAGGAGTGTTGGCCACAAATGGCCCTTGAAGCAGACACGCTCGAAGCCACGAATTTGAGATGAAACCCCTGAGCCGCTCCAACAAAAGCCCTTTTCGAGGGGAAAGACAACGTTGGACACGGGTGGCAGCTTGCATGTGCGTTCACAAGTGGGCATGCAAGACCTGACAAAAAGCAGCGCCAAGGCGGGTCTTGCGCCTGCGCGCCTCACAGACCAATAAGCGGCCGGCGAGTCTCATGCCTCAAGCTTCCCTCTCCCCGATTTCGCGGGAACCCTCCGAGCCAACGGATACACGTGAACGGAGGCAATGAATTGCAAAGTGAAGCAGGGAAGGTCAAACACGTTCAGCCAATTGAGACAGCTTTGGGCAGTGTGCTCCTTGGTTGCCCTTCACAGCTGCAATGTACAAGAGGCCAACGTATTTGGGCCTGAAGGGAAGAGAGGCCGAAAGGGAAGTGGTCCGAACCAATCCACGACATACCCAAAAAAGGACCCAGATTTGTCGTTTGTCCTTTTCTGTAACACGAAAAGGAACGGCAAAAGGCCGACTTTCTGGAGACTCAAGCGATGCTCCTCCAGGTTGAAGGTACCTTCATAGACGACTTGCGGGGTGTGCATGATGTAAGGCCTCGCGAGTACTCGCGACGCGTGAGAGTACAAGCCAGGCCTTCCGGCAAACCAAATCCAAAAAACAAAGTGAGTCACCTCCCGAAATCAGCGAGGCAACTGACTTTGGAAAGCCAAAAACAGGTTGAGCTTGTGCTTTAGTTGCTTGCAGTGGCAAAGGCCGGCAATGTCAAAGGGAAGGAGATTCGGCCAAAAAACTGGCTTGGGCGATACCTGGTTAGCCTTGCAAACTATCCAGCGGACCTGCCACCACCAAGTGGATGGTGGGATTTTAGATCAGCCACTGAATGGGCTTCACCAGCGCAACTGTTGGCGGGTAGGATGCAAGGAATACCAGACGTGAAGCTAGCTTCGCCAACCAGAGCTAAAGTGTCTTTTTACGCGGCTAAGGCAGAAGTTCAGCGTTGGTGACATTCCTAGCTAGTTCCGATTCCGTGAGCAGTGGCCGTGTTTCCACATCGGTGCCATCCGGTGTGGCCCCCCAACAACTTGGACCGGACTGCTCAGCCGTGCATATCTTCGCTGGATGTGCCAAAAAGAGCAAAGAGCATTCGTACCCTCCCTTATATAACTCCAAGATGATCTGATGAGATTGCTGCTGCCGCTGTCGGCCGAGACTCTGGCTCTTCGCCTTTCTTCAGCTGCTCCTGGCCTCAGGTAGGTGAAGCGCTTCGTGCGCAAACGCATGTGGCGATTGCTTCTTGGAAGGAAGGCGGTACGCGGTGCCCATGAGAAGCCCGTTGCCATTGTGAAGTATGCCTATTGAACTGTATGCTGAGACTGCGGCTGCTTGGTCCTTATGCGCCCTTATCAAAGAAGACATGGGAGCAAAGTAACAACGTGGCAGCCTGAAGTGCATTTCCACGACCAACGTCGTCGCCGCATTCAGCCTCACACAAACTGCCGCTAGATCTTGCCCATTTCCCTGGGCACCAAGGGCCGCCCGGCGAAGAACTAGCCCAGTGCCCGAGGTGCTGGCAGGCTTGGAACATGCCCACTGCGGCACTTTGTGACTCCAGCACCTCAGAGCTCCACGGAAGTGCGTAACAATCTATGAATTATACATCCGAAGGCCAGTCACTGACTAAAGAGAAGGGCCAACCAATTGACCAGGATGATCGGCCCCAGTGCGCCGTCTTACAGGTTACAAGTGTTTTGCAGGCCCACCTTCAGCTTGGAAGTGCAAGAAACTATGAGGAGGCAGTTGAACTACTCGATGATCTGATACGTTGCTTAACAGGTCGACCCAACCGTGACCGAAGGCAGGCGAGCTTAGGCCGCACGCCCACGTAAAGAGCAGGGGCTGGCCCGGCTCCAGTTCCAGGCGTTGCATGTTGATCGACCTCAGCCGCTGAGGGCTGCTGCTCAAGCGTCCCGCAAATCGCAAATCCTGCAGGTCCTGAAGAACGCTGCACAGCTTGCTCTGGCTTGCAAAATCCCAAATCCACCCAGTGAGGGAAAGGTAAGTCCTGTTGTGCATGCACTGCTTGCCGCAAATTTGCAGGGTGATAGTCTGAGATTCCTGGGCCTCTTAATTGGCTGTGTTTTTTGGTTGGGACGCAAAACCAAACCAAATGCAAAGCCAAATCTACACAGCACTGGGCAAGCAGAAAATGGACCATAACCAATGCCAAGGTCACTTCTGAACAGTACCGGGAGCAGCATTACCTAGCACGAAAATACCATCTGAACACTGCCGGGGGCGGACTGGGCCAGAGCCAGAAAGGCGCCCAAAACAACTAAGTCAGTTTCCAAACAGTACTGGGCCGAATACAAAGCCTCACTAACCCAATACCTCAACCATTTTGAATCAGCGCAGCAGCAAGCAACCAGTCCTGTACCAATATTGAACTGTGCTTACTGCACAACTATTTGGTCAGATCCGATTCTTGCCTCGCGCGCCACTTGTCTGTGCGACGAACAGATGCTGAGTGCTGCACTGAATATGGTTGGTTGCGACACAATGAGGCCTTGGCATGGCGTGCCGGATCAGCCGGGCACAGACGGGCACAGCCGGGCACAGCATGACATGTTCTGGCCCCTCTACGGTCAGAGTCAGGACCCTCCCAGTGGACAGGATCTAAAGAATTGGCATTTTGCTTTGGCCGTTCTACAAGTGTGCGGGACCTCCAAGATTATGTTGAAAGGAAAGCAGGCATGCAACAAACCAAGTTTGCCTCCACAACAAGCGCTGCGGAAAGCCCCCCAAGCAATCCACAAAGCTAGTTCAGGCTACACAAGCAGAGGTCCAATAGTTCAGGCCCCCAAGCCTTCACGTGTGGTCAACCAAGTTCTCACTCCCATGTTGGAGAAAGCATACGTGAAAACATATTGTCTCAGCGAGCGGCCAAATGCGTTAGCAAAGGCATCAAGCCACTATGTGCCTGTGTACGTGTCCTTGTCCACGACGGCCTGCGAACCCAAATTTGAACTCAGTCAGTTCCGGTCAGTGGGCTGCCCGGCTGATAGGCAGCGAGCATGTCAGGCACGTCCGGGCAAAGCTGCTTAAATCTGGGCGGCGGGGATTGCAACGACGGGGGGCAAGGTGGCCCTGAAGCCCTGAAGCGCCCGTAAAAATCGGGAACACTGACAACAGTGACTAGTTCGAAGCCGCACCCCACCAGCAAGGTCAACAAAACGGTCAAACACCACTGCATGACCTTTGCTGCAAAAGCCAACTGCCAACGCCCAACGAAGAATGGCCGCGTCATTAACAAAATATGCAACGCCTCTGGTAGATTTTCTGAACACGCCAGCATTGGCAACACGGCTGGCGCAGCTACCCAGCTGCACCCAGAGCAATGGGCGGGGGTCCTCCCGCACAACGCCGCAACACATTTTGCGTTGGCCGGCCCTACATTGCGCTGGAATTGCGGCAGACCGTCTGTCGCAGCTGCCCGAGCTGCACCCAGCCAGTGAGGAGCCCCGCTCACAAGGCGCCGCAATACGCGCCGCACCGTTGCGTCGGCGCCAGGGAGCTTCCGAGAAAATCCAAGTCAACCTTGTGCTCCTTACACAAGTCAACGCACAGGCAGCCCGTCCCGACCCAAAGCATCTGCACACGCACTGCACCCCCAATCATTGTGGCACGCAGGCAAAGGCCGCAGCGGCAGCTGCAGCGGAAAGCACCTGAGGCCGCTCTTGCGCATTCGCCCAGGTCAAGGCCGCGCCATGAGGAGCTCCGGGTAAGTCCTCTCCCACTTGCACCGAGCCGCTTGCAGCAACCAGCCCCAAGGATTTCAACGGGTTGTCAACATCCCTCACGTGTACTTTGATGTTGTATCAGGCATGCATCTTGCCCCCAACCTTTGCGACCTCTGGATACGAGGATGGGGTGTGAAGGGGAGCGTCAGCTTGATCCTGGACACCTGAGGCTATGGGTGCTGCAGGTGCAATACACCTACGCTGGCTGCAGCCATATGCACAAGTTGCGACGTGGACATGCATGTGTGCATACGTGTGTGTGTGTGTATGTGTTTTTACATATTTACACATGTACTGATATACATACTTCATCATGGGAAAGCTCGACTTTGGCCCCAAAGTGAGATCACGAATCCGGAACGAAGAAGCTCGGGAAAACGTCAAAGCGTGCTTTGCCAGGGGAGTGGCGGACTCAGCGCCCTTGACTGCCAGGTTGGCATGCAGGCTGGGCACGGGGCAAAATTCAGAGAGCCGCCTTGCCTATGAAGCTGAAAGCTGAGCCATTCGAAGCCCAATACCTCCCCTCAACTGGGGGCTGAGCACGGAAACCTCGCCGCCCATGAGGCTCGTCCTCGGCATTTGGATCCATTTTGTGCCTTGGGCTGGCGGCTTGCAATTCGCACTGGCTTGCCTTTATATGCATCACTGCATAGGTCGTTCATAAACTACACATCCACAACAAAATATGTCTCGCATCCCAGCGCCGCCAACTGTCTTTCACGATCGCCCCCATGACCAAGTGGCCAAGCGTGTTCATGGCACACATCTACACACATGAAAGCATTCCGGCATAGATCTCTCAGATGGCACTGTGTCAATGTCAGCCTTTGCTCCGACGATTCGACGGGAGGACATGTTCTGTGCTGGGACTGCGGCCATATCAGCAAATCGGGTTTGAACCTCAGTCGCGCTCCTGGCCTTCACGTCACTGGCATTAAATAAGATACCAGCTTCCTGCAATTCAGCTGGCGCCAAACTCTCATACAGTTCGTTGAGTCAGTCGCATCTGCGTCGAATTAATGGGGCTGTTGCTTGTCTGCCAAATATTTAGGCTCAATATACGCACCAATTCAGACCAAGGTGTTCGTAAAACATGTGCGGCCCAGTCATCTCTCGCGATCGGCATCATTCTGAGGCGCAAGCTCCGAGCATGACTTCTTGAAAATTTCTCCCCAGTCAGTAGACCTGCCATGGGCAAAGCGTCGAGATGGCTCGAGGTTCCGCGATTTCCTCACGCCTTGCGGAGACAAACTTTATGACACTGCAGCCTTGCCCTCAGGCTTGTCTGCAAATGGTCAGGCCGACATTCCGTCAACTTCGTCATCAAACTCCTGGTTGGTCATGACCATGACGATGTCACCTGCAACAGATGCAACTCACGTCTCAAAATAAAACGTGTTTATAACTTGCTGGAAGTATATTGGTGTTGTCATCGCGCATAACCGGCCACTGCAAGAAAGCAAAATTTACACTTTCAAGTGTCCGTCTCAAATCATCTCAGCACATGGCCCCAGTGCAACTGACTGCCCTAACAAAAGCAGTCTTTGTTAATGCTGAAGTCATTTGTTAATTTGAAAAGTTACAATTTGGATAAGGTACTTCGCGGTCCAATTCATGAATGCTGTCAAAAACGAGAGAGCATGTTTCGGAAGTCATTGTTCAAATCAACAAAGCTCTCTTGCTGCATTACCCTCATTAATCAATGATTGATATTATTCGCCAGGTATACGTTTCGTTGAAACGAAATGGTACAAATGGAAGGAACAGGTTATTCACAAATAGAACTTGTTTGATTGCCAAACAATGACACACGCATTTTGAAAACGATATCAATAGAATACAATCGAACCGGCTCAAGTTCAATGATGCCTGCAAACTTTGGGCAAACCGTCTCCTGATGTTTATCCGAGAGTTGGAAAGGCACGAGTGCGCTACTCAGCCACCATGCATCATATTTGTTGGAGTGCCAAACAGCAAACAACTTGTTGGCTTGTTCTGTTGCTTGCTCCCTATGGCTGGTTCGTGCCTTGGATTTTGCAGCCCCGAGCTGCCTCCAACCAGCAAGCACCGCTGTGTGAGATCAGTCGTTTCTTCCCGAGCGCTCTCCTTCCTGTACTGCTAGCGATTGATTGAGCTGCGAAACTGCCCGTGAAACCGAAGAAACGTATCAGTGAGCTCAAACACCTTTGCGGCAAAGATTCATACCGTTCTTGCTGCGTGCTTTGTGCACTCTGTTTGCAATGCAAAAGCTGGCTTGCCCAGATGAAACACCTTGCAATTCGGGTTTAACTACTGCCACTTCTGTTCCAATGGCGGGCTGACTTTTCAACTGCCCTGACCCCCTCTCAAGGCCACTCCCCGTTCTCTCCAGACCTTTCTCCATGGCCCGCAAGCCCCGCTCTGTGGAGAGAAAATCCTGCAAAGCCGTGAAGCAGCTCTCACAGACCTTGTTCTCACTCGTAGCACTTTGAGTATTCTTGTTTGTGCGGCTGTGCGGGCACGCTCTCGGCCACATCCCTCACATCCACCAGAAATCTGCATCCAGCATCCAGCGATTTACCAGCAAAGGACTTTCGGAAAGCAATGGCTGTTCAGAAAGGACCTTGAAGCTGCTTTTGGACAGCCTTTCGACGGGCCAAGCTGGGCCAAGTAAGATTGCTCCGAACTGATTTGTTTAAGCTCGCAGGCCCCTGTTCTGCAAACGGCTGTTGTGCACACACACACACCCTTTCCTGACATCATTTCCAGCCCTTCCAAAGGGCATACCACACTCCTGCTTGTTAAAAAGAAGTGCCAGTCAAAATCGGTGAAAAACCAACTCGAAAGAACAACAGGAGGTGACGGCCCGAACTTTATGAACTCGAGGCTTCCCTGGTGTCCTTGATGTCGATGGCGCAAACCTCCGCGTCGAGTCCGAACTCGGTGGCCATCCTGGGCACGCCCGATTCTCACGGAAAACAGAACAGCCCCTGGAAATCAAGTTGCGCACAGGGCCGCTGCAGTCAGGCAGCAAGCCAAGTGCACTCGGACTGCGTGTGAACTTCTTCACCCACTCCTGCCCCTTGCCTCTGCATACCCACGCCACAGAGCCGCAAACCAGCAACGGGGGTTGGTGTGGCATCTCTGAGTTTGTGCGGAGTGCAGTTTGAGTTGCCATCATTTTCCCTTTGCGTATCGAAAGAAGTGGCTGCCCGAAGCCACTGGACGATGTGCAATCCAGAGCATGGGGCATGGATTCGTCACTACGTGGAGCCGGTTGTCCCCAGGCGCATGCTGGTTGTCAAAATACAACTTTGCTCATTCGCGTCTATCTGTCCACGGCACGGCAGGTGCCAACTGAAAATCGATGTGGCGCCTGTCTACATCATTCCAGGACCCAAAAAAAAAAACACCACACCGTCTGGGCTCCCAGCTGGACATGTCCAGGATTGCAAAAGAATTTCACCTTGGGAACTGCAGAGCAGCCCAGGACCATATGCTGCAAGAAAACACATGGGCTGGAGAGAAAAAAACGTGAACAAGCCTTATAACTTATAACCGTACGTATCGGTGAGTATTGTTTTTTGCCCTCTGCATCGGCTTGCAGTGTTCTCGCAGCTCCGGCTCAAAACAACGCAACTTTCAGGACAAGTGTAGTAAACGAAGTCTCCGGCTCGCAAGTTGTTCAGTACAAGTGTAGTAAAGTGTCGTATACAAAGTACATTTTGGAAGCTCCGACTCAAAAATATGGATTCGGAATTGCGGCTCAAATCATGAGATGCGTGTCGATTGGGCATTAGTTTGGACATCGTTTTGGGCCCTGCAACTTTCTGACTCTGCAATCTTGGTTTGCTGCGGCAGCAGTCAGCCAATGAGTGTTGTCTCTCACAGGTACGCTTTTATCTTTGATTTCTAGAGACCTTCAAAAATCCTGCGTTTCGTCAAGCCAGCAGAGATCGCGTTGATGAGCCAACGCACACAACAGAACGCATACATGAAACAGCTGCCAACCCGAACAACGCATTCGCTAGACCGCTTCATCCCTTCGGTGATCTGAGCAACTGCATGCGGCTGGGGCTCGGTGTGTCCTGCTCGGACCTTGGCAGCTCAAACATGGCCATGTCATTACATGTCTTGTCAACAGTCGTACCAGAGAGGCAATACGCGTGCAGCAGCCCTAAAACCATGAAGTTGACAGTGACACAGTCACAATCAGTGCAGCTATGCTGTGTCACAATGTCAGACCTTTACGTGATGCTCTTAGTTTTGTTGATGCAACTGTTGCGAACACTTCACGATGCTTTATACCTGATATGCAATCTGCCATCCCCTGAGCCACCGGCCAAACCAAGACCTAGTGCAAGAACTGGCTGAAAATCTCCTCTGGTCCCCTTGGCAAAATCGTGCTTGCATGAGAGCCCACGGCCCCACTTCCACAGAATGATGCCAAGTTCGATACAACCAACGCAGGAACCGCCTAGACTACAGAAAGCCTACCTCTTTGCAAGCTGCCGGTGAGTGCCCGGCCTGCGCAGCAATTGCGCATCTGATCGGCCCTTGGCAAGCGCAGCGTAAGCATCCAGTTGTCATTTAAAATGCCATTCGGCCCCTCTTCCGCAGCGATTTCCGTTCAATGTCGCGCCATGCCATAGCAAATCACCAATGCTGCTCCAAGGATCCCATTGGGTCGGCGCGATCAGCTCTGATCGATCTTTGGCCGGACAGCCGATGGGAAAATTGTGCAAAACTGAGCCCACGGGCTGCGGGATGCGCGGCTCGTCCCAAATGCCAACTCCCATGCAAACCAGATCGAAAAATTGTCTGAACAAAAACAATTTCCCCCCGAAAAAAAAAAAAAAAAGGAAAAAAAAAAGAAAAAAAAACATCCGTGGGAAAAGGCTGCTTGTGAGCAATCAAGCGCCACGAACTCCCACGAGTTTGCCCCCATTACTCGTTCACTCGGTAGTTTTTCTTTCTCATCCCTTTGCCAAGAACAAACAAGGCAGCTTGCTTCCTTCCTAAGAAACTCTCCATTTCAGAGTTCTAAGTAACAAAACAAACTTCCGCTGTGGATGAGATACACCCACTGTGACTGCTCCAGCGCTTCTGCCGGAAGTTGAAGTGCGGGAATGTCTCAAGGGGCAAACAGCCCGGCCGCATCGAGGTCATCACAACTGGACGCCCTTGACGCAGGGTCGCAACGATGGCCGACGATGGCGGCGCCACGCCGCTAGCGCTCAAATTCCCGACCGCCGCGTGTAGCAAGGAACGTAAAGCCATGACAGCTTCTGCCACGGGAGTGAGGCCTGGTACAGCGACGTCTGGCGCGGTGGGCGCCACAGCACTGAGAGTGTCGGACAGCGGATCTGCCGCGGACGCTCCAGGCGAGGGTGGGAGCTCCAGCTCCCGCACAACGCAGGGCTCTGATGCCAGCACCATTTGCACTAGTGCGTGCAGAGCACGTTGTCGTCGCACATCCTGGTTGGGCCCAGGGTGCGAAACGTCGTCCCTCCGCGCCACGTGCAAGCGCGTGCTGTCGAGACCAGCCGGTGCTGTTACTGGAAAGTGCGTGGCCTCCCGCAGCAAGTGGCACAACAGGGCAGCTCGCCAGGACCGCCCGCAGACGCACAGGCCGCCACTGCGTGCCACGCCGGCTGAGCACGGCCGAAGCGCGACCGCGAAACCGGGGCCACCAACAAGAAAGCAAGAGTTCCAGCAAAAGCCAGCCCCAGCAAAGCAACACGGCCCCCACCCATGCGAAGCTACGACCTAGATCCCTTGCAGCGGCTGTTCGTCCAGCAGCATAGTTTTCTTTTTCAGGGGGGAGCCGCGGGCAGACCAAAAAAATGCGCGCAAAGAAACAAACATGGCGTGGTGTACTGGCTGAGGACCTCCTCCGCACTGAAGGGGTCGAACCTCGTGAAAGCGACCGTCATAGCGGGCGCTGTCGTGTGCTGTCGTCGCCCACCCACGCCTCAGCACCAAGAAAACCGGGGAGCCTGTGCTGCCCTTCCTGCTGAGAAAGCGCTTGCCCGGCCTGCCGCTTCCTCACCGCTCCACGCCCTTCGCGCTTGCGCTGCGCCAGTCCGGAAGCCCGGCCTGGCTGCGACGCCCAATGCCCCGAAGCCTGCCGCGCACGATGGCCTGCTGCAACAGCGCTAGAACCGCCACAACCGCCAGCAGGTGTGGACCGCTGTTGTTCGAAAATCGGGGGATCCCTAATTCTCATCCGTCCTCTGCAGTGGAGGCAACTGAGGAAATGCCCCGTGGCGCAGCGCCGCGAGGCCAAAAATAAGTTTGAGCGTGTTTTTTCGTGAAAGAAGATGGAAAACAGAAGCCATCTTAAAGGAATTTTGTGGATTGAATCCGGCTGGACGCGGTTTACAAGGATCCTCCTGTTTTTAACACTGTCAACCCCAAAAAAAAACTGGCAACTGAGTTCAAAGATGCATTGCAGCAAATGTGCGCTGGCAAAGGAGTTGGCGCCGATAGCTTGAAATGATTAAGCATGGGGACGAAGACCTTCACCAATCGTAATAGCAGAAAATTGGAAAATATTTTGTACGAAATTTTCAATGTTGTTAAAAGCCTGTTGCACTGCTTGCTTGTTCACTACAGCCTGGCCTTTGCAGCTCTTTTTGCAGCTGATAGCCTTCTGGGCCCACGCGCACAATGTGCAGCTGCAGCCTACCCATGTGCCCGGTCGGTGCAACGACTAGCAGAGACCGCCTTCGCTTCAGCCCGTCCAGCCTTGCACAGGCCGGCCGAAGACTGTGCCCTGTCGGCAAACTTCTTCTTCCCCTTGCGCTTGCTCTTGCCATAGTTCTTCTCCGCGGCCATGGGGTTCTCTTTTGGGTGAGCTAGGGGAAGCCAGGGCGTGTAGGATGCGGCCCCGCATCTCTTGATCCGAATTGCTGGTCGGGTCTCAATTGAGTTCCAGCCCAAAACACCTGGTTTCCATCATTGCCCTTCATCTTCAAGGCCACAGACCATGCGGAATCACCTTGATCTCCTTGGCGTGGTGTGATCCGACCGTCTCGGTGACTCCCTTTCCAGCACCCCGAAACCGGCAGTCTCCCGAACAACTCCTCCAGGTCGCTCAGAATCATCCATCATCATGTCCGCGCCTCCCACGAAGACCTTCTGCTCCTCGCGCTACGTGATCATGTAGATACGTCCACTCATCAAAAGGAGTGGTGCTCCAGAATAGGTTCTTCCCTTTTCCGGAGCTTTGCCCTGATCCGCTCGCCCGATCCGGGCACTGGCGAAAACCATGGTTTCGGTCTCCGCATATGAAACGACCTGTTTACCCGTTCACCGCCATGGCACTCTCCGTCACCATCACCTTCGAGGGCTTGCCCAGGGTGGTTGAGGTGCTCGTCGAGCTGGATGAACCTTTCCAAGCCCTTCCCGAAGTTGCCCTTTAGCTTGCCCTTCTTCCATCTTCTTCCCCTTGCCTTGGTAGAACCCACGCGCACCCCCTTTTGCTCTCAGTCAACAGCTGGTTTTTCGTGCCGCTCCTTCTTGCCGGTGGAGGTCTTTTGGTTCAAAGTGCTGGTCAACCCATCCCGTTTTCGCTGTGGGTTGGCAGGCGGCCGTGTCGCAGCTCCGTCGTTCCCCTCCAGTGCCTCTGTCTCGCTTCCTGTCTGTCTTGGAAACACTCCAGAACGTTGCCGCTTTGGATGGCCGACGTGTCCTGGAGGCCGAAGCCTCGCTGGTGCCTTCGATCCGCGCAGCCGGAGCCTTTTTGCCTGTCCACGCACTTGTGCATTTTCCGTGGGTTCTGGAGCAATGCCTGTCACCACACCGCAATGTTCCTGCCCGCACAGGAGGCGTTGCTGCAAGTTTTCCTGGGCGAGCGTGCTGCCTCTGACCTGTCGGTGCTGGCTGATCGGTTGCGCGCGGGCGCTCCCCGCCCCACCGGCGAACAACCCTGTGTGCCCTCGTGCTCTCACACGAGTTCCGGAACAACAGCCGGCCGCTCCCGGCTGTCCCCCTGCTGCCGGTGGCTCCCGTACCTGCTTCGCTGACGTGCTTGCCGGTTGGACTTCCCGGGCCGCCTTTTTCGCCTTCCGCGGCGCTCTGCCAGGCCACCCAGCACATCCTCTTCGACTTCCCAGGATCTGGTGGCCCTGCTGGGCCCCACCCCTGAGCCGCTGCCGGCAGCCCGCCCTGGACTTCCAGCGGCACTAGTGGGAGCTCCGACGCCCGTCCCACTGGCGCAGCCGCCCCGACCAGAGAGCCCGTCCTTCCCGCTCCCAGCTCGCCCGTGGCCAGCCCGAACCCAGCTGCCCCGGACGGAGACGTTCCCTTGGCTTTACCCCGGATGCCTGAACTCGATAGTCAGCCCGTTCTTGCCCGTCTTGACGAGTTGGACCTTTTCGGCGTGCTCTTCCAAAGTCCGCCCAAGTTCCTCCATGGGCAGTTTCGGGCCGCTTTGTCACTGGGCCTGCAGGCCATTGACGCTGCCCGGTCCGAAGATGCCGCAGCCCAGGCGCATGCTTGAATCACCGTCGCCCTGGTGCCCGCAGGTGGACTAAACCCGAATGGCGGGCACGGCTTTTGGACTTCCATGCCGGTCGGTGGGAGGTGTTGCTCGACCATGCTGCTGCTTGTGCCCCTTCTGAAGCTGAGGCCCTCGCCCCTGCCCCACCTGACGCCGATCGTCGCGCTTAGCGCGCGGCACGCCTTGTGAGTCAGGGTGAGCTTTCTGCAGCTAGTTCAGCGCTCGTTTCCGGCCCTTTGGCCCCTTTGTCCGAGGAGACCCTCGCTGAGCTGCAGGACCCCGCCCGCCGCGTGAAGCTTATGCCCCCCTGGACTCGGCACTGTTGGATTTCCAGCCGGAGTCCCCCGATCTTGTCCAACCTGCGCCGGGCACGGAAAGGCGCTGCAGCTGGCCCTTCCGGTTGGACTTCCGAGTTTTGTCGTCTTGCTTTGGACGACGAAGCCACGAGCGCGCTGTTTGTCCGTGCTGTCACCGCCCTCGCTCAGGCCCGTGTGCCCCCAGAAGCATCAGGGCGCAAATCCGCCAGCCCGGGTAGCCAACGCAAACTGGAAAGGCTGGCAAGCGTCCAAAAACTTGGGAGCGACCGCGAGGGCTCGGGCGGTCAGTCGCCGCAGAAAGTCACCAACAACAATGCCCCTGACGCGTCCGTTCGGCCACCCTCCTCTCCGTTGACGGGGTCGGCGCCTTTGACACCATCAGCCGGCAGGCGATGTTGCAAGCCTTGCGGGACACGCCGGGCGTTGATGCCGTAGAGCAGGCAGGATCATGCGAATCAGCACGGGAGCGCGTTTTCCTACCTTTCTGCTCAACTCGTGGGCCTAAAGGCCAGTCGGGGATGATTTCCCTCATGCATACGCTAACATGTTCACACAGCTCCAAAATAGAGCCAATTTCTGTTGGCTTCTGCTTGTTGAACTTCGAGGGGATCTGGATGTTCCCGCTCGCCATGAGTCCCCACCATTTCCGTGGGCACATCCTCTTCGTGAGAACATCGCTCATCTGCCATTCGGAGCGGCACCTTCATGGGGCGTGTCGGCGTTGGCTCCAGGCCAGGGTTCCTCAGCTCCCATTGCCGCTGTCCTTCCTGACGGAGAATCTGTCGAAGACCCGCCAGGTCGATGGCCAGCCGCTTCTCCGACGGTGCCTTTGGTGCTCCCGCTCCGTGGATGCGGTCGTACAGGGAGCGGCAGTCGGTCATGAGGTGGAAGTCCATCACGCCCGACTCGGACTTCTGGAAACTGCTCCACAGGTCTCGCAGGAACTCACATTGCATCTCCACCTTCCCGATGTCCGGGTCCATGTGTCCACCGACACAGAGGCGCGCCTTCGGCTCACAAGGAATTCCAGCATCCGGCGCGGCCTTCCTCTTGCTTTTGGCTCTTGTCCCGGTAGGCGAAGCGGCAGTTCAGGATCCGGTCGTTTGCCACATTCTCCCGGACCCAGTTAGACTCCGCGACCGAGAGCGGTCGCACGGCCTCGAACTTCAAGTGCTCCTGCCACTGCTTCACCTCTGCCTCCACGTAGAGGTGCTTCCAAAGCCTTGTCCTTGGACTTCTCGCTGCTGCCCCGTTTAACCATCATCACTTCTCGCACGGCAGACTTACGTGCAGAGGAAGCCCGTCCAGAACCTTTCGCCGAGGAGGATCGCCGGATCTTCTGTTGGCTGAGGCACGTCGTCCAGACTCTTCCTCCGCCCCGTGAAACCCCGCAGCTGGTCCGCGATCTCACCCGCCTTCCGGACCCTCTCATCCATCACCGTGTCCTCATTCGTAGGATCCACTTCCTCCGCCCCGAGCTGAATCTGCTCGCCGGTCTCCACGTCAACTTTTTTTTTTTCGCGCGCGCGCCTTTTTCCGCAGTGGCTTCAACGTGTTTCAGGGGGGATTTTAAGGGGCGCCTCCGGGCACGGGAGGTCTTTGCCGCTGTTTTTACGGAGGCCAGCTCCTCACGTGCAGGCGGGCACCCTTCACCGGACGCGGCTGCGCGCGGCAAACGGCTCCCCGCCGTCAGCAAGCACGTCACTGACCAAGGGCGGCGGCCCATCGACACCTGCGGCCGAGTGTGCGGGCAAGGCCAAGAGGCTGGCAGCGTACGCCCGGCTCGCGCCCGCGGCCAAGAAGGAGGACCAGCGCCGGGCAAAGGCAGCCGACACGGCGCCGCGCACACGAGGCGGCACACTTCTCGCACGCGCCCGCGCCAGCCGCTGCACGAAGTCCACGGTTTCCGGGCTGAAGCGCCCGCCAACCTCAAGCGCAAGGACCACCAGCCTGCAGCGTGAGTCAGGGCGAAGGAGCTCCGGGTATGTGCGCTCCTTGGCCCGTCGGGCTTGGCGCAGGGCTGCGCCCTCGGCTCTGTTCTGGTAGCGCCGCGGGGCACCTGTAGAGGACAAGGCCGACACCAGCGTGGTATCCACAGCAAGTTGCATGCCACCCCACAGGGGTAAGCCATTGGCTATGACTTCAATCCGCCGGTCATCTCCGGGCACGCTGCCGACATTGAGGTCCCTGACCAATGTGTGCATAGCAACCACGGCCCCTGCTTCACGACAAATGCGCGCTGCCGCCCGTTCAAGTGGGCCGCCCCGTGCTCGCAAGACACCAGATCGCGGACATGCAGAGCGGTGATCGCCGAGAGCGTCCTGCTCCCTTCCACACCGGCATCGCGCAGGGACGAAAGGCAAGGGCAAGCGCAGGCGTCGCAACAGCAAACACGGAAATGCGAGGGCTCCAAAATCAACTCCGGGCAAACGGGGAGCATCAAGAAGACCTGGGCTGAGCACGGTCCGGACTGGGACAGCAGCATGGCTGCAGAGGCTGCATCCAAGTTGTCGCTGTGGGCAGCCGCACTTTGCAAGTCAAGAGCTGCCGACGCAGCTTTCTGCCACCCCCGCCCGATGCCAGGGGCATCGTCCTCAACATCATGTGGTTGCGGCGCATCGTCGCCAAGGAGTTGGTGCCACTGAGGGGCCTCAAACCCCTGCCGAGCGAGCAGGGTCACGGTTGCCTTGAGAGTGTCCAGGACACGGCAACAAGGCACATCCGGCTCAAGTTGGCGTACAATATGTTGCGCGAGGTCGGGATCTCTGCGCTGGATCGCCGACAAGCTGTCAGCCCACGAGGCCCAAAACGCCGCGGGTGCATGCAACCGGGCTGAACGCAGCCCTAGTCCACCATGGCGGAAGGCAAGTTGGGACTGCCGACTGGCCGTGTCCGGGAGCGCCCCCCCGTCCTCTCCAAACAGCATCGCACTGAAACATCTCTGCACTGCAGCGTCGTGCTCAATGGCAAAAAGATCGGTGAGTTCTGGGGGTATGATACGAAGTGCATAGTTGGACCGCGGCGACGCGCAGTACAGCAACAGCAGCCAAGCGACCTGCAGGTCAGGAAGGGTCGGGAGGACCTGCAGGAGGCGAAGTTGTTTGTTGCGCACTGCGTCGAGCTGGGCCCGCACGAATGCATTTCCGCCCAAAGGGGCTCCTAGAACGGTAATCCCTTGCTCTGCCTCGGGGAGCTGAGCATTGCCACGCCACACATCCGCTGCACTGATGTCCGCCAGGCCTGGCGGCTCCACTGCGGCTGCGTTCCACACACGTGTTTTTGCGTGATTAAGGGAAATGCGGGCACGTTCATACAGGCACCGGGACGCAGCCTGAAACAGCGGTTGTATGCGATCAGGCTGCGCTGTCAAGTACAAGTCATCCAAAAAGGCAAGGGAACGCTCCTCCGGGCGGAGCTCCGGCTGCAGGGCGACAAGCGCTTGATGCATGGCGAGTGCAAACAATGCCGGCATGAGCGGGTCGCCTTGCTCCCCGCCTTCTGCTTGCAACACACGGTGGGGCTGGCCTACACTGTCATGCCACACATAAGTTGACGGGGACCCATACCACATGCGGACGTAAGGGAGCAACCGGCACGCACCCGGCACGTCACGGAGTGCCTCGAGCATGGCCTGCCTACTCACGTGGTCGTAGGCTCCTACGCCATCCACGGACAAGACCGTTGCGGTCGGAGAAGTCTCCGTGAGGACTTGCAAAGTGTGGACTAAAGCCTCGGCGCCGGAGCGGGTCGACAACGCATACTGGTATGGGCGACAAGCCGCATCGAAGTGATCTGCAAATTGCTGCGCCAGGGTTCGGGACACAAGCCGCCGCAAGAAGTCACCAACTACCAATCCCCGCACGCCACCGGACGGCTTTTGGACAGCGACAAGCCGTCCAATCCCAAGCCAGCCGCCTACTGCGGTGGGAACATCGGCTCTGGCAAGTCGCGCTGCAACTCTCCAAAGAACATGGGAGGACTCGTCATCATCCAGCACTAATCGCAAGATTTCCCCGGTCAATCCACTAGGACCTGGCGCTGCTCCTTTGCGCGAGCGTCGGAGATTGGCAAAGAACTGGTCAGGCAGGAGCTCGGCGGGGCTGTCCGGGTTCCAAGCCAACAGATCAGGTGCAATGGGCTGATAAGCTTGGTCGGGCCGGCTCCTAGGATCGGTAAGTTGCTGCAAAGTGGCGGCATCACCTGGCGCGAGTGGCTCAGACAGCAGAGCTTGTCGAGCCGACGAGAGCTCCCCTAAGCGCGCTAACCGGACAGCACGCTCGGCCCGCCTGGTGGCGTCATCTGCTGGCACCCTTGGACTGTGAGAGCGTGGAGGTGCCTCAGCAGGACCTGTCTGGTTCTCGTCCGGAAAGGACCTTGATACATTCACTAGCAGCTGCCACTCCCCACGAAAAAACGCGTCGAAGCGAGCCAAGAAGTCTTGCTTAGGCACCGGCGCACCTCCTGCGGGGCGAAACAAAAGCAGCCTGGGCAGAAGGAGCCAGAGTTTCCACGCCCGTTCGCTCCCAACTCCTCCGTGGCCGTCTGCATTATGGATTAAATCAAGGGCAAACCGGAGAGCTTTGCGGAGAGTGCCCTTAAGGAAGTGCGGAGGGGACCGGACGGAGCTGCATGGGTGGCTCAGCACAGTTTCGGCATCCAGGGCATCAATAGCCGCGAAGGCTGCTCTCAAGCGTGCCCCTTGCAGCGGGAGAAAGCGCGTCGGCTGTGCCGTGTCTACCTCGTCAGGCTCACTTGGCTCAGCGGCTGGTGCTGGGCTGCGGCCTCCCAGGATGTCATCTGGTGATGCATCGTTTTTTGCGGCGGGCCTGGAGGCAAGGCTGTCAGCGCAGCTGGCGCTGCGCCACGTCAACTCCCTGCGCCTCGATGAATTCCTGCAGGTCTTGGTTCCGCATCACCGCATCCACCTCGGCCAGAAAAATGCCTTCAGGCGGAACAGGGCGTTGACCTCCTCATGATCAGCTGGTCGAAGATGCTCTCGGGCGCAGAGCAAACACCGGCCGCCTTGACTGAGCCAGATGTTATTCCCCTCATATCCTATCACCGAGCAAGGGCCCAACCAGCGTCCAACCGCCTTGGTGCTCTTTGGGGCCCGGTACTCCCGGTAGTAGTACGCCAGGTCCCCCAGCGCGAACTCGTGCTTCTGAACACGTGGTCGTCGTAGTAACGCTCGCCGGGTGCTGTCCTTCGACTGGATCTTGAAGAAGGAGGCCTTGGCTCCCATCCGGATGGCGTTGATTCGCGACATCTTGCCGTCCTTGGTCACCTCAAGGGTCTCGAAGGAGTCCGGCTCCTCCACGATGTCCCCCACCTCCCGTGCCATTGAACCGAAGACCCATTGCCGAGGAGCATAACCATCCCGGTTCCGCAAGCAGTTCTTGGCATCGTTCACCGCAGTGATGCCAAGAGGTACTTCACTCGGCAGGACCACCTCGTGCTTGCAGGTCTTCTCCCAGATGGTTTTCCAGCTTGTGTTGCGCCGCTCCACCAGTCCTCCTTGCCAATGCGCCTGGGCAGCTATGCTCCGGATGTGCACGCCAGTGTCGCCCACCGTGCTGAGGAACTGGTCTTTGAACCCGCTGTCCAAATGAGGATGAACCGGGGGTGACCCGCCCAGGAGGCCCAATACATGTGGTATGCCTGCGTGATGTCCGCTGAAGTTGTGCTCGGCAGAGGGCACACCACATGATAGGTGGATCCCATGTCCACCATGCTCAGCGCCTTCACCTTGTTCCCGGCAGAGTCATCGAAGTGGATCACGTCCATAGCGAGCGCCTCTCCGAAGTCCATCAGCGTAGCTGGTCGAGCTGGACGTCGGGTTCCGGGCTTCGTACATCTCCTGCACGTGTGACACTTCAGGCACTTCGCAACTCGGATGAGATGTTCATCCGCGTCCGAGTACTTCAGCTGGCGGGCCAGCTCCTCGTTGGGTGGGTGCCCGAGGTTCTGGCGCAGCTTCTTGCAGATTGCCGCCCACTTGGCCGGGATCTGCTCACTGAAGGTGATGCCACGTGAGGGTTCCCATTCCTCATCTGGAACCAGCTCGGTCTCATCGAGACCCGGGGGGCCCGCCCCCGGTCTTGGCTACCGCAAAGGCCGTGTGCTCTCCAGAATTCGCCATCGTCTTCAAAAAGGCCTTCAGGACGCCGCGGGCGAACCGCCATGGGTAGTGGGCTGTCGCCCCAGTCTCCGCACCTTGAATCCGTCGGTGTTCGTGCCCACCATCACATTGTTTCCCCAGGATCTTCTCGAAGGCACCCGAGGTGGTCGTCAGTCTGATGGTCTTCCTCAGTCGCTCCTTCCCGTCCAGGCTCACCATGCCGAAGCAACAGAGGTCCAAGTTGAACGTGTGGCTGCCCGGGTCCTCCACCCATTTCCTCACCAGCGGCTCCCGCCACAGGGCACTGCGGCTGGGATTCTCCATGGTGGTGTGGCCACCGCTCATCTTCTGCAACAGCATGACCTCGTCGTAGAGCTCGAGGAGCAGTACCTCTGCCCGCTGTGTCGCCTGCCGAAGATCCTGTCCATGGAGGAGATCCCAAGGTGGCAGCACCGCCAGACCGGCCGCCTCAAATGTTCGGGACATCCTCCTTTTTCCAGCAAAGATCTCCAGCAGATCGGGATGCTCCTCGTCCACCTCAGGCGCCACCCGGGCACCAGAACAGCAAGTCTAGAGGTCGTTGACTGGTTCACCGACCACCTCCTGGGTGAGGGCAATCGCCGTCATGAAGCACATTGAGACAACGTTCTTCGTGGCGCGGGCCATGTTCTGCAACTTCTTCCGGGTAGTCGCCTGCATCTTACGTCTGCGAACACCAGCCACCGCTCTCTGGAACTTCTCATCCGCCGAAAGCTGCCCGCAATCCCTTGGCTCCTCCGCGTCATCTACCTCCTCCGGTACTCCAGCTCCTTTAGCGCCTTGAGCAACTTTAATGCCTCCGGCAACTTTAACGTCTCGAGCGGCTTTAGCATCTCCGGCGACTTCAGCTCCTACTCCTTCTTGGTCACCCGGCCCAGGTTGTTCTTGTCTCGCAGCGCTGCCAGCTCCGTCTCCAGTCGGGTAATCCGCTCCCGGTCGGCCTCCGAAACCGTGATCTCCATCCATGCTGCGTGTCGCTGCTGAGGAGTGTTCCAGCCCCGTCGGAGGAATCCCATGATAGGACTCCCGTTGCCAGGGGTGGCGGGACCACCGCCCAGAGTCTCCGCGTTCTTCTCCTGGTCGTCCGAGGCGGGCCCCGCCATCTCCCGAAGTCGCAGCAGAAGCCAACCCCGGCTGGCCTTCTCCGGTACCTCGATCAGGTTCATCTTGGCCGTCTGCTTCAAAGAGGTCGCAGTCTCCTTGGCCGGCTTGTTCTCCACCACCAGCTGACGTAGCTCCGGCACCGTCCAGGGGTGGAAAGGTATGCCGGTGCTGCAGCGCCAGCTTCCCGACATTGCTGCGGCCAGCAGTCGCTCAGCTTCTCTCGCCGGCCCCTGCCGGTGCCGCCCGGTTCAATGCCCCGTCCTGGGAGGATCTGCTCCAGGAAGCCCCGCCCCTCGCTGTGCCGCTGGCTGCCCCCGGCTGCAGCCGCTCTTGCTGAGCGCCTCCAGGCTGATCTTGTCTCTCGAATTGATGTTGCCCCCCAGGCACTCTTGCATTCCCAGACCGGTCCTTTCAGCAGCCGCCCCTTCACCAGCGTGCCCACCTGCCCTGCGCTGTCCTTCCTTTCCGACCACCTGCGTGCCCTCTTCTTGCGGCGCCTTCGTCTCCCCTTGCCTCTGTCCGCCCGCAGCTGCCAGTGTCGTCGCCCTCCACACTTGTTCAAGCAAGGGGGGCAAAAGCCTTTTCCCATTGCAGTCGCACCTTGCGTGCGTAGTCGGCCCATGTGGCCGGATCTCCATCCCACGTCATGTAGATTTTTTGCCGTCTGCATGGCGGCCATGTTCTGGTTTGTGCGGCTCTTCTTCCCTGATCTACCTGCCCGGTTCGCCGGGCTCCGCGACCAACGTTGGAGCCCGAGAGCTCCATGCTCGGGTGCCTCGAGCTAAAGTACAAAGACCAAATGGCTAAGGGGATCCCTCGGACCAAACGGCAATCAGCAGTGTGCAAGGTTGGCTCTGCAGCAGCCAAAACACAAGAGGCTCACACACTCAAGGGCTGAGAACTTCACACCGGGCGGGGTCTCGAAGCTCCTGCAAAGTCTCGACGGTGCCGGGGGCCAGCGGGCGGGCGACCAACGCTTGCCCTGCATCTGACAGCTCCCCAGGGTGGACCAGACCAGGTGGCGCGCTCGTTGGCTTGAGCGATCCGATCCGGCGTCGGGGGTTTCGAGGCTGGGGTCTAATGAAGGTGGCTGGGCGATCCGTGCCTCGCTGAGAAGTTCGAGCCAGCGGCCCTCATGGAAGGCGGCGATGCGGGCAACCCAGTCTTGCTTGGGGACTTGACCCCAGGCTTACGGTGCAACAGCAGGCGGGGCAACAGGAACCACAATCTTCCAGGCTTGCATGGACGCGCCCTCAGCCCCGAGGATAGCGGAGAGGGCAAAAGCAAGGGCCTGCCGCACGAGCCCGCGAGCAAAGGAAGGCACAAACTGAAAGGTAAAGGCACGTTCCTGGAGCACCTGGAGCAAGTCGACAAAATCCAGGCTGGACAGGGCTCGCCCCTGGGGCTGGTGGGACTGCCCAGCCAAGTCGTTGCGCTGGCAGGGCGCCCACTTTGGTTCCTGCGGCAGCCGTTGCCGCGGGTGCGGTTGCTGCTGCTGCTGCTACGGCGGCGGCTGCTGCTGCTTCTGCTGCTGTTGTTGCTGCTGCTGCTGCTGCCGCTGCCGCCGCTGTTGGGCCCACGGGGGCGACGAGGCTGTGGCTCGCAGGCGGGCGCTGGCGCAGCAGGTGTGCCAGGCATGTGGGGGCCGGCTGGCTGCTCTGGTTGCTCTGGTTGCTCTGGTTGCTCTGGTTGCTCTGGTGCTCTGGTTGCTCCAGTTGCCCGGAGCGGCTGGTCAGGATGGGTATGGCAGGTGCCATTGGCGCAACTGAAAGCGAGGCTCACACAGAACTGCGGTCAGTCCTCGACCTCCGGCGGCGCTTCTGTGTCATTGCCAGAAACACGTTCCAGGAACCCGAACCCCGCGCGAACCTTGCGATTGGACCCGGGGGCACCCGAACAAATATTTAGCCACACATGGCATTATTCAAATACTGGCGCGCAACATCCTTTCATGGTTTCATTATTTAGGCGCTGGTGTCAAATAATACTACGCGGGCGGGGGGGGCTCAACAGAAATCATTTGGCCCTTCATTATCATTAGTATTAGTCAAACAATGAAGGCCCAAATGCACAAGCGCTTAAAAATTGAAACACGAAATGATGTTGCCCGCTAGTATTTGAATGATGCCATTGTTTCCTGGCCAGTATTTTTGCACCCCGCCCCCCCTTCCCAGGAGTCATGCCAAACAACTAAAAAAATAAATTCCTAAATGATCACCTGGCCATTCTTTTTGCCCATGGACTCCCCTGCTCACCAGCCTCCGCCATGACTATTATTTAAGTCCTGAAGGGCCAAAAGATTTCCGCCGCCATAACTAGCATCACCAGTCCTCACTACTAGCATGGCGATGAGCCAAATTATTTCCGCCGCTATTTTTTGGACCCTGAAGTAACGAAGGGCCAAATGATTTCCGTTCCAATTATTTGGGCCCCGCCGCGCCCCGCTTACCAGCCTTTGCCATCAGTATTCTTGAAATAATGAAGGGCCGTCGCCATTTTGGCCCCAGATACCATTTTTGCTCGAGATCCAATTTTGGCCAAAAATGCCATTTTGGCTCAAGGTCAAGTGTTGGTTGGCTCCTCCCCCCCGGTTTCGGTTGTTTGGTTTTGGGGCTGCCCCTGGTTTCGTTTTTGGTTACGCGGCGGGGCGCCACGGATTGCATAGCTGGGAGGCAGGCCCAGTATAAACAAGCTGCCCCCTGTCTGCACAGGACGGGTTCACGCAGCAGTGTCGCGAGCAGCAAGTGTCTTACCTCAGGCTGCACCTTCTTACAACACCCGGCTGGTCTGTGGATTCCCTGCCGCCAGGCCCTCCGGACTCCGTCGTTTCCTTTTGCTGCCATCACCTCGCGTTGGTGGATGGGTCACGCCCCGATTCGGAGCAGGCTTGGATTGATCTTCCCTCCCGTCACATGGCGTGGGTTCCTGCCCGCCGTCCCTTGGAGGGGCGGTGGGGTCCTGAGTGGATTTGCCTTCGTTGTGGGTCCTGCCTCACCATGCGCGATCCCCTCCTGCAGGGAGTGCCGTCTCCCCCTTTCTGTGCAGAACATGGTCCTCGAGTGTTTGCAGTTGATGTCGCGTCCCGGCAGCGCGGGTGGATCTGTGTTCACCCTTTCTCCCCTGTCCGCGGGACACGCTTCCCGTCAATGTCGCTTCGACACCGCCTCCGGGGCCTCCTTGCTCCTGCCCCCTGCCCGGCTCCACTCGCCCCTCCGCCGCCGGCGCAGCTGCGGGCACTTCTTGGATTTCCCGCGGGCCGCCTGACGCTTCAGCCCCCAGGCGGGAACAGTTGGCTTTTCGCTCCGCTTTTGCAAGCTGGCGCCGGGGCCCTGCGCGCGGAGGGCCGGATGGGAGACTGGCCAGCTTTGGCGTGCAGTGCTTCTGGATTTCTTCTGCGCTCCGCCCATCGCATTCGGGGCCCTGCTCCACGTACTGCAGTCTTAGCTGGACCTCACACGCCAGGACGGCCGCCAGCTTTCTTCGTCCGAAGCCTCCTTTCCGCGCACCATCGCGGCGGCCCGCTCCGCATTGCCACGTGGCTCTTCCGTTTTCCTTGGGCGGTCGAGCAGTGCTCTTTCCAAAATTGCTAAATCCCTGCAACTGCTCTGGAAACGTTGTTGTCGCTGTTCCTCGGTGAGCGGCGGTCTGCCGAGATCGCGGCTGCAGCCGACCGCCTCTGCTGGCCGCACATTGCCCCCAGGCGGGAGCATGTGTGGGAAAACTTCAGGTCTCGCGACATCGGGGGCTGGTGCGCGAAAGAACTCCCATCAAGATTGCAAAAACGACTGGCATGCCCGCCAAAAAGGCGGCAAAGGCGGACAGTGTGGTAACGCGCGCAGGTTGCAAGCTGGCCCGGGGCGGGGGCTACGCGCGCCTGGGCAAGCGTAAGTGAGTGCGCGAAAGAGGCGGCTGAGATTGGGGGCAACAGGAACCACAAGGCTTGCATGGACGTGCCCTCGTTCACACCCGCGTTGAAGATAGCAGAGCAGGCATTTGATTGCTGCTGGTTTAGGCTTGGGATCCGCACTGGCCTTTTCAGCGGCCGCGTTTTGAGGCACATTGCATGCTGGGCATTCGTCTTCAATAAAGTTCACGCAAAAGATGTGTTGAGCTGCGCAATGTGGCTGCCAACCTGAACGCACAGCTGCGCTGCTTGTGCAAGGAGTTGCGGCCAAGACGGGCGCTCGAGTCATTGTTGCCGGAGCAGGTTGCCAGCCGCTGCTGCCTAACACAGGCTAGGCGCGCCTTCTTTCGCAGCAAGCATAAGGGAACCCGCCTCAGGGCATCCTGGGCACGACGAGTGCCAAAAAAAAAATCCCGGAGGCGAGCGTCCGCCCCCATGGTTGGCAGCTTCCCGCGTGCCAGCCGATGCCCAGCCCGCTGAGGTCGGTGGCCGCCGGGGTATTCGTTTTTCCCAGAAGGGGGGAGAAAGGCGCGGAGGAAAGGGATAAAAAAAGAAGAAAAAAAACAAAAAGGCGAGCCGAGCTTGGAGCAGGTCGTGCCACGCCAGGCGCTTGGACGCCATCTTGGGCGCCATCTTGGGCAGCTGCCGCCTGCAGGGCCTCGAGAACGTTAAATGAGGCCCAGCATGGCCACCCGCCAAATTGGCGCCAAGAAGTTGTGGGTTTCCCGGCTGCTGCAGACCGCCGGCTGCGGACAGGAGAAGGGGAACATAGAACCAACTGTTCCCAAATAAGGAAGGGCCTCCTGGGCGCCTGGACGGGCGAAACCACCACAGCGCTTCCCCGACGCCCGCAGCGGCCAGCACAGCGCGGGCGGAGGTGGGACATTAGCAGAGCGCTCCTCAGCAACAGAAGACCAACCACAACGACATACCGAGCAGGACATGTGCCGAGAGTTCACGTGCAAAGGCGAAACACGACCCAGGTGCCAGACGGCCATTCGTCAGGTCGCGCTGGAGCTCACACGTGCAATTGCAACAGTCTTCATCATCATCTTGCCTAGGGCCGGGCTGAAACGCAAAACGTCCATTCAGGGGTGACAGGAGCTGGAAGAGGGGTCTTAGCCGGACCCCAAGCGGGCGCTGAGAACAAGCGAGCTCGGCGGCTGGAAGGCGTGCCTCCAGCGGCACGGGCCTTGCGATGCCGCGTTTCCACCGTGCCGGGTGCCTCCCTGGCCGCGGCCGACATTTTGCCCAAGCCAGCCAACGCTCGCCACAACGGGCGGCAGCGGTCTGGGTCGGCGGCATTTCGCTGGAGCGTCCTGGTTGCTAGGCGCCAAACGCACCGGGCGGCGTCTTGGAGGAGGGACAACCACCCGCCAAAGCCAAGCGCAGCGAGCCGCCGGGACAAGTACTTGGGAGGGACGCCCCTTCCAGTCTGCGCCGGTGTTGGATGACCGCCGCCTAGAAGTTGTGGCCAACACCCTGCCCAAATGGGTCGCTGTGGACACTCTTGTCAGCCTTGTCCGAGCTGACGCTCCTCCGCCGTGGCTGACCGCAAACCCGGCCTAGCCTTGCACCAGATCCGCCGCCGGCTGTCTGCTCGTGCGTGCCAAGTCCATGTCCCCGAACTGCTGCGTGGAGCTGCTGCGCAGGCCTCTTGACGAGCAAATGTCTCGAGTAGCATGTCTTAGCCTTGCACCGCCGCATGGAAATACCGGTCAGCTGCGACAAGGAAGCAGCAACTGCAGGAAGTGGCAAGGCACACGGCAGTTGGCATTGCAGCCATGTAGACGTTCCACGGACGCTGTGCCTGTGGCGTGAGCTTGTGCCATTTGCTGCATGGCTTGACTTTTTTGGCTGAGGCGCTGTCCTAATCTTTGGCTTTTCGTTTTCTTGATTTGACTTTGGTGGTCACCTTGGTTGTGAGTAGGACCTCGACTGGAAAGGGCTCAATGTGGCAAAAGACCAGGCCGCATTCGTAGCCGATGCGACGATGCGCGCGCGCACACACACACACATATGCAGGCTTCTCAACGCCGCGACTCCACATCTCCATCACCTACGAGCTTGCTGTGCAAGTGTCTGACAAAAGTGGCGGAATGACACAGCGAACAATCGCATACCGCAGATGGCCGTCACCCAATTTGTGTGGCACAGGATGGAAAGAGCAGAAAACAAAGAAGTGGATTGGCATCTGCTGATATTGGCAGAGAATGAGAATGCAAAAAAACAAAGACACCGAAAGAACCTTAGACCAGCATCCTGCGACGGCATGCAGCTGCGCACGTTGCCTCCATTTCCTCACATCGCGCGCCACGAGTCCAAGCCGTTTCGTCCCAATCGAATCGAACGAGTCGGAGCGCCTCCGCCGCTTTTTTCGCTCGCGGAAAAAGACCTTCGGCGCCGCATCTTTGATGCTGCCGCCCCGGAAGGCGGTGGGCCCAAGGATCCGGGGAACGGCCTCATGGCCACGCCATCCACCCGGCTTAACCCTTCATAACGGCTCCACAGCCCACAGCCAGGCATACCGCCTTTGAAAAAATGGGGCCGGCAAGGTACGGCTGGCATTGGTGCTCACATACTTGGTGCCACGTCCAATCTGCATGTGACATATTTGTGGACCCAAAGCTCCAGCCTTTAACCTTGCCCACACCTGCCATGCTGATCACTGCAGACTTTACTGAAGTGCAATACCTACTCGATGCCAGGCTCACCTCCCCGCATTTGCAAGGTTGAAAAAAACCAACGACGAATCAAACAAGAGCAACCATTGCTTGCCCGCTTCATGGCCTTTAGAAGGGACGCCTCTTAGCATCCTCAGCCGACTCTCAGACGGTGCGAATTTGATCAATTCTGTTGTTCTCCCGGGTGTTGTGGAAGACAATCCTTGCGAGGCAGCGATGCAAGACGTGTTGCAGACGCTGACTCTCACCCTCAGAATTCTCAATGCCAAGTGACGCAAAGACCAAGGAAAACCAGGGAACCCACCACGTTCGCTTGTAGAAGGGGAGGCAGGGCCTTCAAACCGTGCTATTCCCACCCGGCGCCCATGTATAATATATATATATATATGCTCACGTCAATATTGCAATTCTCATTGCAACTATCGTTGTCGAGGTTGCTTGTCCTTCGCTCTCCGCCTGTTTACCCCCTGGGCCGAGCACTCACCGTTCATATCCGAGGCGCTTCTCTTCTTGCCCGAAGAGTGCGGAGAATCCCTTCTCCAGCTCGATGGCGTCCTGTCGGCGCTGACTCCCCCCAAGCTGGGTATGGCCCAACATGAAGCCAAACACAGGGACAAGTAACTAGTTGTTATGCAAGTGAATCACTGTAATGAGCCCAAGCGATGGTGGACCTCTCCCGTAGTAGACCACAGCGTCAGGGGGGGGACAATGGGCTGTGAGAAGTGTTGGTAAGACGGAGGAAATCTATCGTGGTCTTTGAAAAAGGTTGTCTGTTTCGAGATGCTGGGGTTAGGGAGCTTTTGAGCTCTCATCTCAAGCCCTTAGCGCCGCAAGCACGCCAAATAAGCCACGACATCAGCGTATTGACCTCACACCAATGGCCAATCTCCAAGCCCCTCCCCTCCCCCGGCTCCGGGTTGTTCGTCGCTTGCTTGTGCAACCTCACCCATGCAAATGCAACCCTCCAGAGTCCCGCAATGGCAGGCTAAAAAACCTTTAACTGTCCAGCAATTTCTCAAGCAACACTCAGTCACACCCAACAGTCCAAAGTTGACCTGGTCATATTGGGTTGAAGTTTTGCGAGCACTCGGAAATTCCTCACGCCAGCAGCAAACCTGGGCGCAGAGTTCCTAGATGGCCTGTGGCTCTACTAGATTCTAATCTATTTCCAGGACATGAGGCAGTCGTTTTCGGAGATTCACACCAAGAAGCACACCCAAAAAACACTCACATCAGGAGTCTTGGGGAACTTTCGCCAAGCCACATGGTCACCAAGGTGTCTTGCTCGATGACGCGCTGGGTGCCATCCTTCAGCTGCATGAAGGACTCAGGCGGCAGCGCACCCGCGGAAGTGGGGGAGGGGGGGGGGAGGGGTGAGAGTCTGGGCGTCGCCGAATGACCCATGAGCCCACGCAGGCCTGACAAAAGATACCTCAACGGTTCCCTGGCCGACTGTATGATGCGCTCGGTCTCATTCCTGCACATCCTTCTTCAAGGCGGAAAGAGAGGCATGATGTGCTACTCACACATGAGTCTTGATCACAAAAATGTATGCACGTGTGCCAACAACATCCAAGCTCTTCGTCCCTTGTGATGCACAGCGGCCCCATTGCCACCCGTAAGAACAAAACATCTTGACAGGGCCTCATGTGGCCCATTCACACACAAGTAAACAAACACAGGCACATGCACGCGCACTCGCACTCGCACACATGCTGCAATGCAATTATCTCTGCCGTCCGAGCAGCGGCCCAGGGCAAAAACATGGTTTGCGGGTAGGCCTGGTGGCAGTGGTGAAATGGCGAGCGTCAGGGTTGCACAACGGTTTAAAATATTGATTCTTGCCACCCCTCATATTAATGAAATTGGCCCCGCATGCATTACAATCTTCACCAGCGATTAAGTTGGCCGTGTCTCGACACCATTTACCCCCTGAACCCTTCGCTGACCAAGGCATTGATGGCCTCCATGTCATCTGCGGGTGGCGCGATGTCAATGTTGAGCCCAGAGATCAGCACAAAGTTTCGGTTCCTGCACCGGGCCGGACATGAAGCGTTGCACGATTAATCCAATCCAGAGCCCTTTTTTGTTCTGACCCTCTGATGTTTGAAGTTTGGAAGGGGCTGTTTTTTGGTAAGAGGTGCCTCCCTAAAACGTTTGACATGTGGTCAGGCTACAGGGCTCCACTGTGTATCCACATCGACATTCTCAGTGCACCAAGAAACATGCATAAATGGGACCATACCTCTTCCTACGGAATCCTTCCACCTGCGCGCCTCAAGCCAATCCAGCCAGTTTCGGGGCATGGGTCCCTTCCAAGCCGCCACCTCAAGATCGCCCTCAAGCTGACGTCAGCTGACGTAAATTGTAAACGACCTAATGCCAAAGGGACCAAACAAACCGCAAGACCCAGCATCCCGTCTTGTAGGCCGGCGCAGTGGAGACGGAGTGCACCGCACGGTCGAACTCTGACTGCATGATCTCAGCCCATGCTGGCAGTGAAAGATTCTAGTTGCTGTAAAATGGTTGGATGCTCACCCGAGATGACATTTTATATTACTTGGCGTTTGATTTAACTTTTGCTTGATAGCCAGCCGGTGATCCCAGATATCGGCCCAGATGTCTAACACATAGCCGTTCCGCGGCCTGTCACTTGCCGCCAAGATGCAATCAGCGCCGCCTGAGAAGTGTGAGCTTGGACAATGAACCATCAGGTTGCGAACGGTGCAGGGTGGTCCTTTTGACTTTGACCCTGTTTGGAGCACCAGTTTGGCATACCTCCAAGAGGAAACCTGCAATTTCAGGTAGTCAATTCTAAAAATGGAACGGTGGAAACACCCGGAAACCTCTGCGGATATTTGCCTGTTTCATGACATCATGGTGAGCTTCATTCCACACAAACAGTGGGGACGTGTCGGCTCGCCGGTGCCTGTGCGGAGCTGCAGCGACCCAGGGTTCCCGGCCGTGAAGGTCGGGTCGTGGGGGGCTGTGAGGATGAAGGGCATGTGCGGCAGGATCACCCTGGAACATGTTCGGAGCATGCTTGGTACATGGAGTTCAGCACAAGAACTTTCGAATTGGCAAGGAGCCGAATTCATGGCTCGCCTCTGCAGGCGGTTAGCCTCACCTGGCAGCTCCTCTTGGGTCTTCTTGAATTTGAAGAAATCCTGAAGCAAAGCAGCGCCTTCCCATGGAACACACACACACACACACAAAATATGGCATTCCTTTTCGGGGTGAAAAGTGTACCCTCAAAAATAGAGGGCGAGAGAGATAGAGAGAGAGAGAGAGACAGAGAGAGAGAGAGAGAGAGAGCACCACGTGTTGCCAAAGAAAGGAGTCCTGAGTGAGCAGGTGCGACAGGGAGGGATCCTTGAGCGGCTTCCAAGCGATGCCGTGCTGGTCGATCTCTTGCAGCACCTCCCGAGTAACTTCCCATATTTGCCCTTGGTTCAGTGGGTTCGCTGGGGTATGGACATCACCTTTTGGCCAAGGTTTGTCTGTGGGGTTGTGCTGTCCCATAGCGTGTACAACTGGCCACTCGTCTGCCCGTCGCCTGCGGCTTGTTTGCGGCCGGCGCCGGCTGCCTAGACATCGGGCAGCGCGAAGAGCTAATTCATTCGCTAGAAAAGCTGTGCCCATCATCTCAACGCTGAAGGGCATTATCGGCGCAAACATAGGAAAAAGTCAACAAACCGCCCAGCCAAACCAGAACACCTGCATAGTGGTCCAAAAATACCTGTTGCAGATACCACCCAATGCCACAAAGCCGATCGCGCTACGGGGCCATACCTCCAGAAAACACTCTACTGGTTTCAGGCTCACCCATAAGGTCGAGTTGAAACTGTGGACCCGCTTTGGACCCGTTTCGGATTTCAGGACAGCTTGACGGAAGATCTGAGAAGGGCCAGCTGGTTTCCGTCCAGGGCCCAGGCACCAGCCTCTCCCAACAGAGAACCCCTCAAGCCTTTGCTCCCTAAAGTTTAAGACCTCCCAACAAAAATGGCGCCAAGAAAGCTGCGACTGAGCTGCGTCTTCACAGTCTCCTTGTACATGTCAGCGAACTCCTGCGCATGGCAACCAAACGGCCTGCAAGAGGCCAATGCCTGGCAGCCTTTAACCAAGGAGCCCGCATGACGTCTGGCCCCTCGGCTGGGCTTGGGCAATCTCAAAGCACAACTTGAAGAAGCATCTTGAAGAAGCATCCGCTTCTGTCTTCACATGCCCCAAACTGCTTGTTTCGACCCCAAATAGCCTTCTCAAAACCTACCCTCCCACCCACTAACACGGTCTTCGCAAGGCCCCTTTTCGCAAGCCTTGGATGCGATGTACACCACCGAGGTACTCTGCCGCAGCAGAGGGTTCGCCAAGGCGCCCTGCATGTGAACAGGCTCGCGGCGAACGCGAACGTTTGCGAAGGAGCCCCAGGGCTCAATGCCATGAAATCAGGTTGTCAAACACGAGGCACCTCTAGCCAAAACTCCTTTTGTGTTGGACACATTATCCGACTTCTCAGGCGGGCCACAGGTACCCGGATATTCTTTGGCTCTACCTACATCAGTTGGCTTAGTCGATTGCCTGCCTCAATCATTTACAGGTCCCAGGCGGTTTGCGCAAGCATGGGCACATGAAGACTGCAGACTTGACTAGGGCTCACGATGCCTCACTGCAAGATTCACCCATCCATCTGATATTTTCTCAACAAGAGCAATAACACAACACACCAAATATGCTCGAGGACGTTGATTGCCCGCAACAAACAACTATTCAGTTGGTCTTCCCCTCCCTGAGGCCGGCCTTCCTGAATGTACGAAACTCAAAAATATATCCCGGGGGTCCCACATAAGCAACCATTTTGCGAAGCAAACGCGTCGCAGCCCATTTTCCCATTCTGCGCGGGCCGATCTGCACAGACTTGACGTAGGAGCGGGACTGCCAGGTCGGCTCTCTGCACGCCGCGGCATCCTCTTGCCCAGGATCGTGAGACCACCTAGTCCATGATCATCCTCGCCGTCCGCAGCTTGGGGGTGCAAGTTGGAGGTGGCCAGCAAGATCTGCCTAGCCACCGTACCTGAGCTCGCTTTGCTATGGCAAGCAAACTGGGTGAAGAGCTTGAGGCCCTGTAGACAGCAACGTGGGCCCATTCAGGGTTGCGACTTGCCTTACAAGTACAAGTGTGTGACGCAACTACTTGGCTTGGCTGGCCGTTCCTTGTCTGAGTCCAGTCAAAACCTGCTTTGCAGAATATGAAAGTCTTTTGTGAAAGTGGGGGCACATATATCACTTCACTCCTTAGAACCGGCCCCTTACCACTATCGCGGGTCATTGATCCGCGCTCATTGAAGCTCTGGCCGGGACGATTTGCCGCGGGGCAGTCTGCCGGCCCAGTAGCGGCCGGAGGCCGCCAGTAGAGCGAGCAGCGAGGCGGCCTTCGCCCCCAAGACCTCGCCCTCGTAGCCCTGGGCCGCCAGGATCTCGCGGTACCTGGGCGTTTTTCTACTGTATAGTTGCTTTCTTGGGAGTAGTTTTTGGGGCTTTTAGGGGAAACCAAAAAGAAAACCACCCGTGTAGCGGGCGGGGTTCTCGGAATGGTGGGGCTCGGCCATTTTGAGAAACCTTACAAAGGGCTCGGCAATGAGAGGTAATGAGGAAGGCCCGTGATGTAATGGTTGCCCCTCAACTGCAGCCTTCTTACAGCATGCAAAGCTGGAGGGACCGCTGTGCCTTTGCAATAGAAGCCTTGGGAAGTCTCAGATTTTGAGATGTTTCCATAACACATGCTTGAAGCTTCTTTTTGATCATTTGGCCATCTGTTTTCAGGCTTGCCGGCTTGTCCCAATACAGCCGGTCCATGTTGTTTCAGCGCGCTAGTCGAAACCAAAGTCAAACGCGAAGCACTCAGCAAGCTCGATCCTCCCCCCTGAAAGAGGAAGAGCCCACGAATTTGTGCAATTCCTCTCTTCAGGATCAACCAGCATGAGTTGGAGGGCACGCCCTGAGAACCAACCGTCACGGTGTGTGTGTGTGTGTGTGTGTGTGTGTGTGTGTGTGTGTGTGTGTGTGTGTGTGTGTGTGTGTGTGTGTGTGTGTGTGTGTGTGTGTGTGTGGGTGTTGTGTGTGTGTGTGTGTGTGTGTGTGTGTGTGTGTGTGTGTGTGTGTGTGTGTGTGTGTGTGTGTGTGTGTGTGTGTGTGTGTGTGTGTGTGTTTGTGTGTGTGTGTGTGTGTGTGTTTGTGTTGTGGTGCGTGTGTGTGTGTTGTGGTGTGTGTGTGTGTTGTGGTGTGTGTGTGTGTGTGTGTGTGTGTGTGTGTGTGTGTGTGTGTGTGTGTG
>CAUJNA010000294.1:150467-155467 GCA_963377175.1 Effrenium voratum
GTGGGTCTTGGTGGGTCTTGGTGGGTCTTGGTGGGTCTTGGTGGGTCTTGGTGGGTCTTGGTGGGTCTTGGTGGGTCTTGGTGGGTCTTGGTGGGTCTTGGTGGGTCTTGGTGGGTCTTGGTGGGTCTTGGTGGGTCTTGGTGGGTCTTGGTGGGTCTTGGTGGGTCTTGGTGGGTCTTGGTGGGTGGTGCTGGGTCTTGGCGGGTGGCGCTGGGGGTGTCGGTAGATCTTGGTGACTCTTGGTGGGTCTTGATTGTTTGATGTTTGTACTGCTGATTTACACCGCAGCGTTCAAAGCAAACAACTGCTGCAAAGGGAAACCTAGCCCGTAAGTCTCACATGGAACTCATATGGTGCTGGATGCGGACTTGGTTGCTGAATTGATTTGCTGTCATTGTTGCGTGAACCACCCCGTTGAAAGGCATGCTGATGTTTGCGGGTGTGTTTTGAGTCCATCTTTCTTTTGTGGTTGGCTTGGTTGATGGGGTGTTGAAAGCAAAATACTTTGTTACAAGGCAAAACGCAAGCTTCCCACCCTAAACCCTAAAAGCGTGGCTTGCAAAGAGGAATCCGGTCCAAATGTGCTCCTCCAGAAGTTACATCTGCTATGCAGGAAGGTGACGTGGCAATGATGACAAGAAACACAACGCTTGAGAGGGACATGTTGATGGAAGGCAAAGAGGCTCCCGTGTCTTTGATGAAGAAAAGACTGACAAGCCTCGTTACATACATCTGACAAAATGAATTGCCCCCCGCCCGCCCGAGGGACAGCCGTGTCTTGCAAACGACATTCCCTCGGCAAGGTCTCTCTCTGGGTCCCCCGGCTGCGGTTCCGCGCTGCCTGCGGCAGCTGGTCCTCCCTTACCGCCTGCGTCTCCAGCAGGCGCGCCGCCCGCGCCACCTCTGCGCCGGAGGCGCCGGGCGCCGTCAGGGCGTGCGCCACGAAGGCCGCGTCTCCCGAAGCGCCGGAAGACGCGGACCTGGGGAAGAACAAAATGGCGAAGCTGAGCCATTGACTCTCTTTGCAATGAGTGATGTTCCCAATTTCAAATACGCCTTACCCAAATCAGATGATTTTCAGAGCGGCCTCGCAGTCTTTCCACATTTCTTGCGATTCCACCCGTCCCCAGTGGCGTTGGTCTCTACAAAGGCCATGGGCCTTGCCGGGTCAAACATGTGCATTGCCCTGAAGTTGCGAGTCCCGTTGGCTCTTGTAGTTGCAGACAAAATATACTTGAGTGCCTCGAGGGACCCTCCGAAATGGACGGCAAGTTAGGCACTCATGCTCTCCCCGTTTCAAGCGTGCGGCAATGGCCCTGGCACTGGGCCCCAGGAATCTTCCTGGACTACCTCCTCCGCCACCTCCGACGCGAGCCGAGGCAATGCCGAAGGGGCGTGGATGAGCATGTGAGTTCCTCTCGAAGAATCCCTATCAAGAGGGGGCGTCACGTCAGCTCGACATACTGAGTGGTGCAAGTGCATGCAACGCACTAGCCTTCCACCCTCCTTAAAAGAGCCAACTAAGCGCACATTGAAGACCAGCTTTGGATCATCTTCTATCTAACCATCTGCAAAAGAACTAGTTCTTTCACACTGTATCTGTCGGTTTCCTCGAGACTGCATGAGGTGTTTTTGAATGAGCCTTGATGTGGAGTCCTGGGACTGGGAGTCCTGACCGCTAGCAGTTTCAGAACACACCTGTCAGTGGGATTGCTCCTTTAGGGGCCGCTGCGGATCTCTCCAGACCCTTCGTTTCGGTGACTGCGAGTATGACTCTCTCGCGATCTTCTTACTACTCTTTGCCTCTTGACTTTCCCATTCCATGTTCATCACCCCCCTTTGCACATACACAAACAAAAACAACCCGTTGTCCTTACCCCCACAGTAGGCCCCAACCAGACCTCCACGCATGCCCCTGGCCTTGCCCAGCTGCTTCGCCAAAACTGGGTGGCACAACGCTTCTGAGAAGTTCTGCACTCGGCGGGAAATGATGCTGGCCGCCTAAGCCAGAGGCAAGTGACCGGCGAAAACCGGGGCAGCCTATAAGGATGGCAAACAAAATCTTCCGGGACACCAACATGAACAAACCTTTACGGAACACAAGCATGCAGGTTGCAAGCAAAACATTTGGGAGTGTGTTTCTAGAGGACAGCAAAATAGTCAAACTATTGGGATGGTTTGAAGCCAACCAGCACACAACGAACCGTTTTGGGGGAGTCCTGGCCTCACACACTCCCATTTGGGCCAAACAGCCTCTGCGCCAATTTGACTTTTTCCAAGCAGCCTTGTTGAAAGAGACTCGTTCCCGCAATGGCCTCCTCCCAGTAAAGTGGATGAAGGGATTCTGCAAACCCACCCAAAAATGGCCATCGAAACAGCGGAGTGATTGATACTGGATGGGAACCATTCTCTCAAAGTGTTGCGACCTCAGGATGTACCTAACACATTTCCCAGAGACCCATGGACAGAGACCCACGGACAAACCACTTCTTCTACCGGGACACGCGAGACTTGGGTGGCCATCTTGTTTTGCAAGGCCACCCCACTCCCCTCCTCGTCCATGGCAATATTAAGTTTCTCCTCGGGGATATTGCTTCCCTTTCCTCTCTGGGTTTCCCTGGGCTTCTTCAAAGCCGCCTGCCTCGCATCCCCTCCCCACTCGGATCACCCGTGCCTGGTTGGGCCCCGGCGCCAAGAAGGAGCTCAGGTTCACCATGCCGCCGCGGCTCAGGTAGGCCACCGCCAGCAGGCCCAGTGAGTCGCCGGTCTCCCCAGCCAGGAAGTACCTCCGGACGCCGGCGGTTGTCCAAGGTGTACTGATTGTTGTCCGAAGACGGGGATCTCTTTCTTTGGGTTTGTCTAAAGGAGAAAAAGGACACACACCTGGAGGTTTGCGGAGATTGAGACACACCCACTTGGAACAGTGGTGCCTTCAAGGGCAACCCAGATCAACTCAAGCCGGGTGATGATTGTGGAGGCATTCCCTTGAGGGATTGTGCACACTCCACAGCGAAAGGCGCCCCCAAAACAAAGAATTGGATGCTCTAAATCCGGCAACCAACGGGCTTATGACCAGGTTCCTCCAGTTTGACTCATCCCTCCCCGCAAAACCTGAAACTCCCAGGCTTCAACCTGAAATCATGGCTTATCAACATCAAAAATCCAACATCCTCCCGAAATGATGGGCTCCATGTTCCCCTTTGGCAACCAGAGTGCCCAAACGCTGGCCAGCGAAAGCCCTTTTCGCCAGGCCACGCCACAGCTGCCGGGTCTGGGGCGCCCAGATCCCGCGGCAAGCGCAGCGCATCTGGGCCCTCGCGTGCGGTTGCGTGGTTTGCGCTGCCGCGTTTTGCTTAGATTGCTCTTCTCAATTGTTTGGTATGTTTGTCGCTTTGTTAGTCAGATGCCGTTGCTTCTGCTGTTGC
Organism: Effrenium voratum; assembly: GCA_963377175.1. Taxonomy (NCBI): domain Eukaryota; class Dinophyceae; order Suessiales; family Symbiodiniaceae; genus Effrenium; species Effrenium voratum. The sequence goes on from CAUJNA010000294.1 coordinate 153,893, forward strand.
TCACCTCCAAGTGCCGCCCGTCAACTGCCTGATTTTGAGTGGGCTTTGTGGCGGCATGCCGGACCCGCCTCGCGAGGGGTCACGGGGCCAAGGAAGATGAGCCCAGGCCGTCCGGAGCTGTCCTGCAAGCCGCCGGACTTGCCGAAGTGCGGGGCCCGGCTGATGGAAAACCGGGAAACCAATTTGGGCAGAGCTCCAGAGACAAACCCACGGTGGACAATGCCGCGTGCGAACGGATGGTCCATACGGAGCCCTGCCCAAGTGTCAAACCTCGGGATTCAAGCAAGGGCGCCGCAATGCCATGGTCCAAACCGCATTGGCTTCTTTCTGAGTTCTGCCATCATGCACTGCTAACCTTGAATGCCATGATAGCTTTGAATTTATTCAAAGCCTTTGCGTACGGCTAGGGCTTCCGCTCGTGACTAGAGGCTTGCTTCAGGCGCTATTCCAATCTATTCGTGGTTCGGGGAACCAATCATTCTCGGCCGAAAGCTGGTGGCCCGGACCTCTGGGTGATTCTGCTGTTGATTCTAAATTTGTCCCGTCGCTAGCAAGAAGCTTCAGGCAGCACGGTATGGAGATGTCACTACATTTCCCTCCAAACAGAGCATCATCCTGCCAAATTCATTCCAACCCGCCATCTCATGTTTGATCCAATCACTTGGACTTCCGAAAACTCCGGTGGCGGACCACAAAGCAATGAAAAGCTCTAGGCAAGGTGGACATAGTATTGATCTTGACATAAACCAACATTGTCTACCAACCTTGGAAGGACAACCACCACATCCAAGGACAAGAAATCGGCAGCTGGGCCTGGACAGCTGCATCAAGGAAGCTTGCCAGACCAAATGCACTGGCTCGCTGTCATTCGGTGCGAGACATGCACGAAACCCCGGCCCGTTCTCTCCTTGGTCACATGGGCTGCCCCCAGCAGCGGCCCGAAGCCAGCGCCCATCAGAAACCCCAGCAGCGCCCAGCACCGCCCGCACCCCACCAGCGCCCCTTCCCGCGCCGTGCCCACTGCCGCCTCCACATCCCGCCGCACCGCAAAACCGCCGGCGCCGCCACCGCCGGACTGGGATTGCAGAAATTGGCCAAGCAGACCATGCACGGGAGAAGGCCCAGCTTCTAGGTGACTGGTTTCGTAGAGTTTGATGGCAGGTACAGTGCCCAACTCAAACCTGAAAGAATCCGTGGCACTTTCTCAAAATGCTGGACCCCCTTTTCAGCTGATGATTTGAACTGGAGCCAAAAGGAAGCCAACCGAGACCGACCCTTTTAAGGGGGCCAAGCTAATTTGCGCCCCGGCCAGCGACGCCCGCATTAGGGACGCGCCTCAGGCAGCCCAAAGAGGTAGAGCCACGCCAGCGCCGCAGAGGCCTCCGCGTGGGGATGGGCGCGGTGCAGCGAGGTCACCACCTCGGAGCGCGAAGGAAGAGGTGCCCACCCAACAGGGTGACCCTTTAGTGCACATCATGTTCCGTAAGTGTGGGTAAACCCGCCTTCGAGTTGGGAACCCAACAAAGCAACACACAAAAAGCATCAGATTGTTGTCTCAAAAGGCGGTCTTTCGTC